>ML685782.1:3389699-3493427 GCA_007922175.1 Pelusios castaneus
ACTTTTGGGGGAAAAAAAGTGCGTCTTATATGGCGAAAAATACGGTAATAGTAATATTTGGTTGCAGAATATGTAGATTTACACACTCTCCTTGCTTTGCCTTAAACCTAATTTCAGGGAGTAAGGTTGCACTCTCCCCGAGCACAAGCAGCAGCAGATGGAATGAAATGCGGTCCCCGAAAAATTCCTACCCAAAAGGTGAGGAAGCTTTGCTCATCACAGAATAGGCTAATGGTCCCCCAAACACCCTGGATCCCAGAGGATTGGCAAGAAGCCAAAGCCACCTTCCGCTCATCCTATGCATCCACTGAAACACTGAGCCCTATGGCTGCTTCCACCCCTTGGTGCTCCTTTCCAGAGACTCCACCTGGTCACAAACACCCTGGAGAGGCCTTAAAAAGGCACTGCAAGACATAAAATACAGATGCATTTTCTTGTCTAGAAATTGCAGGAGGCCAATAACCAGGATGTACACCCTCATCTGCCACACTCCCAATCCACCCATTCTTCCCTCATTGCCTCCACTCCCTGCTCCCTCACCTCTGTAGATCTCTAGAATGCCCTTTGCCTACATAGGAGAGAGAGGGACCGTGGTGATGCTGAGCAGGTGGATGAGAGGGGTAAGATCTATGCATGAAGGGCTTCATGAAAAGCAGTGCGTTAGACATGATGCAGTGCACACATAGTTAGGAATATGTATTTGACTATAGTACCATCTGCTGTCATGTGTTCAATATGTTTATAAAAAGAGGTGAACTTACAAATAGTTACCCAACAATGGTTTGATTCTACTCCCCCCATCACCCCCACCCCTCACACACACCTTCTTTGGTCCAGTATTCCTCTCCAATACAGCTTTTCCATCAAGTATTTATTCTAATCAACAATTCTCTTAGCTTTATTATTTTTAGACCCCTTTATTCTGAAAAATAAAGCATCTTATGGTCTAAGGGGTTTATTTTTCAAATGATTTTTCAAAATTGAAAAAAAGGAATTAGAAGCAAAAACAATCCGTTGCAAAGAGTGATTTAATTAAAGCAATTTCTGCCCAGATGAGAGTCACACAATGGCAACTCTAAACAAGGCTCTTGGTGTTATCAGGCAGAAAAATTAGACAGCTAATAACTATGCGGGGAGGTTTGCCTGGTGGTAGTAAGCTTTTGGAAGGATGATGGTTCATGGATAGAGGACAAAAGATAAGCGACAGTGGATCAAAAAAGAGAGATAAGGAAGATAGCATTTAAAATGCAAAGCCAAGGAAATAGTAAAAATGTGTACCAAGACACCAGGAAAGACAATTGAGTCTTGGAGACGTGACAAGAATGAACAGCAAGCAGACTTGCAGAGGGTTTTTCTCCTGGTTCCAGATCAGCAGTGTGAAAGATTACTCTGTTTGTCTCATAACATGTTAAAGAAATCCTTCAGCCAACTTCTAACAAAAACTATTCACTGACAGAGAGAGAGAAAGAAAGGGGGGGGGGGGAGGTGGACTCCTAAACACTAGATGTAGATCAGGAATTAAAACAGCAAGGATATTCAAACATAGGAAAAAGAAATGATTATTTAGCAAAGTGAGTTATCAGTGTCTCCAAATAAATGGAATTATCCCCCTTTCACAAGATAAATGATCAACTCAAAGCAGGTAATTGCTGTGAGTATGATCCATCTCCTTGCTATGCCTCCTGTGTGGTATGTGGAATAATCATATTGCTAGTACAACCCGAACAGGGTTGCATGCCATTTGAGGGCTTCCATTCATTTCCTTTTAGGTAACATTAATGGCTTTGATGTCCCTTTGATCTACATTGTGGAAAAGCACTCAGTCAAGGAAAAAGTGTTCATCCACAGTGATGATGGTTCCGACACTTTGTTTCAAGTGCCAGTTGACAACAAACGAAATACTTAGGAACTGGGTGCCTGCACTATTTCACAACATCTTTAGCAGAGAAAAATCACATCCTTAAAACAAATGGATAAATGTATATGGCACACAGGTAGCATACCTTTGCACTGATGAGTAATAGTCAGTAAAACAATTAAAGCCCAATTTTCTCCTGTTGTGTAAAGAGTGGGAGAAGATGTTGGGTAGGGGGGAGCTAGACCTCAAACTTCTATAGAAAAATGCAAGTTGCATTCTGTTCTTTCATCAAAGCATATGAGCTTGAAACCTGATTAGCAATCAGCAACTGTAGCATAGATATGTGCCATATCAGGGAGAAGCAACATTTACCCCAAATGTATTTGGATTTATAGCACCTGGGACCCAGAACACAGTAGATTGCCTGTAACCATAGAAATCAGCTGTGCTGTATGAGATCACTACGGCTATGTTTACACTGGCAAGTTAGTTCGAATTAAGGAGGCTTAATTCGAACTAACTAAAGCCATGGCTACACTAGGCTTTAGTTAGTTTGAATTAAGGGCTTCATTAATTCGAACTAATAAGTTCAAATAGGGTTTCAGAAGTAAGGCTTTAATTCGAACTAACTAGTTCGAATTAGCCAATGTGGCCATGTTAATTCCAACTAATTTCTGAGTTCAAACTAACCAGCCATTGAAATGAATGGGGATCGCTAATTCAAACTAAGCAAGTGCCATGAATGGCACTTGCTTAGTTCAAACTAACATTTTCTAGTTCGAATTAAGCTAATTGAACTAACTAAATCAAACTAATTTTAGCAAGTGTAGACATAGCCTATTATACTAACCATGGTAGTGTATGGCACTGCTGGTTTTATTGCTTACGAGGGAAAAGTGACGGTACTAGCAGAAAAAAGTGGTTAAAGGGGCAATGGTATAATGGTTTACTACTTGTGTTAGGAAAACATTTCTATTAGCTAGTATGTTAGCAATAAATTCATTATAGCATTTGGCATGTGGAGCAAGTTTTCTAGTATAAATACTGTGCTACTTTCCAGGTACGCTTGCAATACAGGGATAACCAGTAATGGCAGGTTCCCAGCAGAGTAAGTTAAGTGGTTTCCATTAAAGATTTGCTACGTTTGTCTTTGCAATTTAAATAATGTTACCACTGTATCTGCAGTATTCCTTAAAATGTCCCTATATTGGACCAGGAAATACCGTAGAAGAATTGCCATATGGGATCCAAGCCTTGGTTCATCTATTCCAGTATCTTCTCTCTAACAGTGTCCAGTACCAATATGCTTCAGAGGAAGGTACAAGAAACCTCTCTGGTCAGATGAAAGCAGGCAGATGTACCTCTCAGTGTCCTGCAACAAGGGAATGCTGTGTTCATACATCTCACTTTCCTGCATGGAGGGAAGAAGCCCGGTAATTGAAGACCCTGAAGGATGGGTTGGGAAACACTTACGGACCACTGGGCATGCTCAAATGCTGAAGGGCTGTTGGGAATTCAGGCCATAAGCAGCTGCTTACCCACCTTCTGTCTTTCAATGTGGCTCTTTCCCCTTCTCTTTCACTATGTGCTTATATTATTTAGGTGGTTGTCCACATATATTGACTGGACAATCACAAGGAATATGAAATCTGAAAGTACTTAGACATATATAGGTACTTGTAAACACTTGTAAATACAGAAGTAGCATTGTCACAATGTATGTATATTTGAACTTATAAGTATTTAGATAATGGCGAACTTGGCACTTATATGTAAGTCCTTTTTCTTACTACTTATGCCAACACTAGATCATATTCATATCAAACATACAATGCATTTGGAGTAAGACACATTATAGGCACTCTCCCTGCATAGCAAGGCACAACCAAGCAATAAATAGCACATATCCCTCAAGTACATACATTTCACAAGACACATGGATAGTGAGAGATCATGAGGGAAAGGATGTCACAAACAATCACATTTCAATTTGTTGATAGTCCATTAGGCAGCTACCCATTGTCCCTTCAAAAAGCAGTGATCCCCCATGCGACACCAGAACTAGATGTGTGGAAGAGAACTGGAGCATGTAAGTCTGTTTTGCTTTCACTGTTTATTTCTTGCTCCTTTTTTACTTTGCAAGTGGATAGGAGTATTTGATCCTGACCCTCTCTTCTTATGTAAAGGCTCCACCTTGCAGAAAGTCTAAAAATTGAGCAAGAGCAAATCACGTACTCTGCCTTACCTTGCCTCTTGCTAAGGTTAGGAGAAGAGTACAGCTCACTTTATTGTAATGAATGACCTTTGAGAGAATTGGTTGTAACCCTTGAGCCTAATTCTACTTTTGTACTACTATAAATCAAGATTAGTGCAACTGAGTGTAAAACTTTTGTAAGTGAGTGGAGAATTGGATACTATCTGTGAAATACACATGCAAATACATCATGCAACAGCTGGGAGCACCTGCCCCTTAGTTTTAAAAGAAATACTTGGCTTTCTGCTATGAGTAAACTCTTCTTGAGGCAAATTTAGACCATAGCTAAGCTATAAAGCATTTCCTTTGTGGTTCCATGATGTTTCCTGACACAGATCAGCCATTAAAACTTTCACTTGTCTATATTACAAACCAACCTATTCTAAATGAGGGCCATGCAAATGTAATTAAAAAATGGACCGATTTAAGAGTGAAAAAAATTCTTTTTGGTTTTGAACATGAGAATCACCATTTTTACTAAGAATAAAGAAGGCGTTTTTTGTTTGTTTTTGCAAGTTTTCGGTATAAAATAGTTATATCACCATTAAAAAAAAAGGGGAGTGCATAATAAAGTGAAATGAAACTGTAAAAACATTATATGCACAATTCTACTACTCATCTATGTGATGAATTTTGCATATCTACATTCTAAATATTCTGTGCATATAATCTCCTTATGTAAACTGCTTTCCAGTGGTGTAGTGACAGCGGGGAGAGGAGCAAGCCCCCGGGTGCCAGCTGCAGGAAGGCACTGGACGGGGGGGAGGGCCTGCAAGGCATGGGGTCACGTGGGGCGCTCAGAGAACACAAATGCGGGCTTGGTCCCCAGGCACCAGCTTGGCCCCCAGGTGCCAGTAGGTGCCAGACACCCTTGCTATGACACTGCCGCTTTCATGGATATAATCTATAACTAAAATGGTTTAAAAGTCCGATGGTTTTACATAGTCATCCAGCTTTCCTGTTACTCAAGAGAGAGCCTAGAACAAAATCAGAAATCATAGGTGATAGCTCTCTCATAAAAATCCAGGCACATTCTGATTCTCAGTGAATTCTATAAATTAAGAGTTGTATGATATAAATAGTGGACATAACTAAGCACTTTGGTAGCTAGAACCTTGATTTGTGTCATACATGGAGCAAACTTTTAAGGTCTCAAAGTAAAGTTCTCATAAAATCATTCATCTAAGCAGCTGTGGAGCACTGAAAATTAACGCTCCATAAAGTGCTTAGCAGATCTTAAGAATATTCAGAGTCCTTCCTGCACTGATTCTGTTTTATTATGAAAGGATCAATTAAAAGGTGACATATGCACACACACAAAATACAGCAATATATCCTTAGGAAATTGCAGTACAAATATAAAAGTAAACACATCAAAATGGATTTAAAAAAGGAAGCAACCCTACACTAAAATGCCTGCACCACCCCAAACAATCCCCCACAGGGATATACATGAAATTTGCCATATGCACAGAGCCTTCTATATCTAGAGTACCAGCGAGAGTTCAAAGAATTCTGTACCTAGGTTCCTACGGTGAGTGACTAAGCTCTCTTCACAGCCATATTGCTGAGTTCATTGACAGAGCAATGAGGGGAAACCTGCACTGTAGCTCTCTGCAGTATCACTATCCTATAACTCCGCAGTTTCTCGTGCTGCCCACCGCTTAGTTTTACTGCACAAATAATTGCTGACAGCCTAAAAATATATGCAATACAGCCAGGTTTAACTGATGGTTATCCTTCAGGCAGAGTTCAGGAAAGTGAAAGATATTCTTAACCAAATTCACTACTTTTAATAGCCTGAATTTTGAACAATAAAAAGCAATATTATCTATATACCAAACTCTCTAGTCCAACAACAGTTTTGCTTGAGTCAGAATCTGGTCCTGTACCTAGCATAGGAAAATAAAACTGCAGCGTGAATTGCAAGAATTTCATCTGAAGACATTGAAAGGGCTGTACAATAGAAACTGGAATTTCTTATAAATATGACCAGATGACTAAAGAACAGTATTGCTATGGGAATCTACTGCACAGCCTTTCACTTGAGGGAGCTGGCTCAAATTCAACCCTCATTGGCCGTGACTTGAAGTGAAAGGAAAAATAATTGTCTTGATTGCAAAACAACACAAAAAACTGGATTCTGAGCTGCTGTCAATCAGTGTAACTCCTTTGACTTCAGCACAGCTTCAATCTTTCGTGAAAGAGCTGGACCTCTATTTGCAAAAAGCCATTCCAAGAGCCACTGCTTTCTGAGCCAGGGCAACCTTTGTTACTCCGACATATGCTAATCGGGTTCTAAATTACAGGAAATGAACACAAGGCTCGCCGGCCGCCACAGCAGCATTGCTCCGGTGGGTAATGTAACCCACCCTATAATCTACTGATCTTTGACAGCTCACTCACACAGGCAAGCCACAATTGGTCACATTTCTGATCTTGATTATGCGCACTCTGTTGAGCATTTGGTATTCTATACCACGTTGCTCATAAGATGAGTGTCAGCCTTTTCTTTTTTTTTAAACTGGCTATCTGCCTCAGCACGCAGCTTAAAATGACAAGTGAAGGTAACCCAAAAGAACATGAAATTTACAATCCAGAAAACAGTGCAGTTTCCAATAACTATTGTGTTTTTCCCTCTCATTTCACATCATATAGTGTTAATGTTACATGTATATACAGCTAGACTCAATATTAAAGGGTAGCTGCAGTCATTTTCTCATGTGATGCCTAGAACCGAAAAAAATTACCTTATTAGATCACCTCAGTTGCTCAGAGATTCAAAAAATGCAAAGGAATTATTTGAATTTATGATAGGATTCAAAGCATATCAATTCAATTCCAGATTGTTCACTTTTATTTGGCTTTATTTCACCTTTTCTTCTTCCACTAAACATCTCCATGACCTTTTTTCTAGGATATCAATGTTTTCATGATAATTTTGCTATTGTGCATAGAGATAGATTTAATAGTAGCCTTATCATTTGTTTTATTGTTGTTTGTCTGCTTGCATTATCTTAATCTTCATACTTCAATCATTAACAAAAAAAAGAATGAAAATATCAAAATGAGTTCTCAATCTATGATTACTCAGGACCTTCAAGATATGCCTTTGTTTATCTTGTTCTACATTTGCAGTTCTGACCTTTAAGTAGTACAATAATGTATTCAATTATGTTAAGAGAACAGAAGTGGGAGTGACCATTTTCAGAGGATATGATTTTAAAAGATTTTATTAACATGGGTTATGTGTAGTACCTCATTACAATAAAGCCTCTGCAAAATATAAAATTACATAGGAATGCTCCTTCAAAAGTGTTTTATCCTTTCACAGTGCTACTGCCCTAAACCTTATTAATACTGTATCCATCCAGTACCTCCAGCCCAAATGAGGGTTCAGAATGATTACTGGCAAGAAAGTTCACTAATATTTAAAGGGTTTTTTTCCCCTTTACATTTTAAAGAGTGATACGTATGGTGTCAGTTTCCTACATTTTGCATTGTTCTGTCTTTCTAAATCACCATCAAGTTAGTTTGCTGTGCATATCATTTCCCATCTTGAAGTTCCAAAGACATCATCATAGGTGATGGATGCATTCCAAAGTGTCTCACTGCCACAGAAAACAGAGGAACTGCCACATTGAACTGCAAGATTACCTAACCACCATAAATTATAATTGGTAATATTCAGATGTCTTTTGCCTTTTTGCAACAGATGACTTGACATTTGGGGTGGGGTGGGGGAATAATGACAGCTATGAGTCCAGATGGCTTGAAATTTACAACAAGGATGAAAAACTGATAGAACTGTAGAAAAAGAAAAAGAGCGGAGGAGGGAGGGAGAGAGGAGGATTAAGGAAAAAAACAAAGTGTTCCTGTCTGGAAGGGTGTGAAGGAAACCCTCGTCTATAGCATGTTGATCAGCAGAATTCCACCTGCCCCTATGCACTTTTAAACTCACATTTGCAATTTGTTGCTAAAAGTAACAAAAAGACTAATTTGTTGGCGTTACAATCTTCCACAATCTCTGCAAGCCAACTGGTATCCCTGTCTCTTGCAGTGCAAGACTATGTTTGAGAAAAGCATAAACCAATTAAACGTCAGGAGTAATTAACTTTTGCATTTTTCATGCAACACAAAATGGGAAATTTTTATAGGGCTCCTATAATTAAAGCTAATAAAAATGAATACACAAATTCCTAAAGATCTATAAATTGTAGAAATTTCTCTGATCGCAAAATACCAGTATTATCCATCCTGCATGGTCACTCCAGCATCCAATGAAGGATTAGAGAACCTCGTGCTCCATACCTTGTGTCTCCTGCAGATTTTGTATTGTGTTGTGTGAGGCACATCGAAAACTGTCTCCAAGTAAATGTGGCTCTAAAGAAATTTGCTCTTCATCGGTGATTTACCATTTATTAACTCTGTAATTGCCGTGAACCACAGGGGTCAAAAAACATTATCATTGCTTGTGTTGATAAGCTGAGCAGATAGATGAATGACAAAAAGCACAAGACAATTAAAAAGGCTGCATTTTGTGGCATTGTATATGGAGCAAGTCATGTTTTTGTTCCATGTTCATACTACATGGACTTGTTGAAGACAGACGCATGCCTCATTAGTTAGAGATGAGGCCTCACAATCAGTAATATGCCTGTGTTCACTACCCAGTTCTACACATGACACTGACTCAGACAGATCATTTAATGTTTATATATCTCAATTTAATCTTACTGTAGGGACGCTAATTCACCTACCTCATAGCTCATAGCTGTATAGCATTTTGAGATCCTTTCGGAAGAAAGGTATAACAGAAGTACATAGTGCCTCTCACTGGGGAAACCATTAGAACGTATACTGCCTGGAACAGTACATGGCAGGATGGATGGAGGCGCCAGTTAACCTAATTTTCAATTTCTAATTCCTCTGATTTGTTATTTTTTTAAAAGAACTCAAAAGCACGCATTATTTATGTATCTTAGAGGTACATCGGAATCAAATCCCTAGACCTAATATCCCTGAACTTTGGGAATGTTTGTCTTCAAAACAGAAACCTAGCGCCAAAACACTTGCTAACTCTGGGAAAGTTTAGATTTCAGTATATACGTTACACCTCAGATGATTCTGTAATATACAGATACACACATATGCACACTGAAGAACTGTTGTATAGCAGGGATGTGTAATACCCAGAGTCTATATCCCAACTCTAATAACTCTGCATGTCAAGTAATATTTTTATATTTCCACGTCCAGACTGTATGTGAGTGCTTTTGTTGTGGTATATTTCCACCTCCTCCACACTGTTTTAAGACTTGTTATTCTCAGTGCACAGTAACTGCAGGAAAGTCATATTTCAATTCCCAGCAAAAGCCACATTTCTACTCCCAGCAAAAGATGGGAACCCTTTGGGGATGGGATGGGAATCTCCTTAGAGGTTTTTAAGGCCCAGATTGACAAGGCCCTGGCTGGGATGATTTAGTTGGGGTTGGTCCTGCTTTGAGCAGGAGGTTGGACTAGATGACCTCCTACAGTCCCTTCCATCCCTAATATTCTATGATTCCAAGAATGAAGGAAATGGCAGAAAACTCCACTTGTTAAGCATATTTGCTGTGCCATTGATGGCTTTGCTAAGGAAACTCTTGGTCAGGAGAATTGTGTCATGTAATTCCACTGGACAAAGCTCATCCCTGGTACAGTGGAAATACCTTCATCCAGGAATTAATCCAACCTGCTAACTTCCAAATAAGAACCAAATCTATACATCCTTTCTGTTATGCCGGGTGATTGCCAGTTGGCCAGTTTGAAAACCAAAGCCATTTTGGATATCTACAGATCATGAGTTTTCACACGTGCACAGCCAGTTCTCATTACATTAGTAGGTAGAAAAACATTTAGCTAGTTCTCTGGCTAAGAACTCTTTTTAAAAAAGACAGAAAGACACAGACATCTATTTCTTAGCATGCTTTGATTATTCATTCATAATACAGTCCGCATGGAAGCAGCTCCGTGAGCAGTATGCCATCAGATAACGTTGGTCCAGACCGTACAGCAAGCAACACACATAAGATCAGATGACATACTGCCTCCCCTCCATCATATTTTAGCATCAAGAGACATCAATAAACCAGTTTGTAATGCAACATCTCTTATTAATACTTTCTCTTTATTTTGCTTGGTTTGTTTATTTGTTTCAACAATTGTTAAGTGAAGAATATTGAACAGGTCAGACCTTTTGCAAGGTTCTGAGGACAAGAGCCTGCAGAGTCCTTGTAAGAGGCAGTTTTTTCATATAAATCTAGTTCAGAAATAAAACTCTCTCAATTGGATTCATACCTAGCCCTTGAATTACTCATGTTTTGAATAAAGACATTGATGTTACACATTAGTTGGACTGGAATTTATGAATGGCCACTGGATGAATGAGTATTACTCTCATGTAACTTGCAGAGCTCAGAACATTCCTGTGGAATGAAACAAGCTGGTTTGGCTTAATCTCACTCCTGAGGTCATTCAATATAGGGAGAATAATCTAAGGCCCGATTCTGATTTCACTTATGCTGGTTTTATAGTGACATAACTCCAGTGGTGTTTATGGTGGGTGTCAGACTAGATAAAATCAGGAACACAGAGGAAAGACTGAGGAGAGACTGAAGGAACTAGGTTTATTTAGTCTGCAGAAGAGAAGACTGAGGGGGAATTTGATAACAACCTTCAACTACTTGAAAGGATGCTCCAAAGAGGAGGGAGCTAGGCTGTTCTCAGTAGTAACAGAGGACAGAACAAGGAGCAATGGTTTCAAGTTGCAGCTGGGGAGGTCGAGGTTGGATATTTCTCACTAAGAAATAGTGCATGAAAACACTTTTTCAAGCACTTCCTTTGGAAGACATTGACTCTGTTGTGCTTCAGTTTGCATTTTAAATTTAATAATTCTCAGCCAAAATGTGGATGCATTTTAGTTATTGGGCTATGCCTTTCTAAACAAGTTCCCAATGCTCTTTTAATAGCATTATATTCCGAGGTGTCCATTGTTCCATACATGTATGCAACAAGAATGAACCTTAATAATCTCCTAGGAGTCAAGAGAAGAAGAGCCCTATGATGTTTAAATGGGACATTTTTAGCAGAGCACATTTTAAAATCTTTAAAAAAAAATTTTTTTTAAAGTGAGTCTTTCCTATATTTCGTACAAGCTACTGAATATTTTGATTGAATTCTCCCCTGCCTTTTTTTCTCCTTGAGTATCAGCTTCTGCCCCAAAGCATGAGATATTATTACCATTACTTTACACACAGAACTTTCAAAATGTTCCTGTGCATCATCGTTAGTTCACTAGTAAACATTCATTAATTTATAATGGTGATGATGAAGACAATAAAACGAGGATGATTATATTACTTGTTTTACAATAGAGCCTGTGTGCCCTTGTAGGGACTGGGGCCCCTTTGTGCAAGGCACTATACCAATATATAAAAAGATCAGAGGACAGAATTGCAAATATTGCCACCTACAGTCCCCAATCTAATCCTCCTCAAAAATATTGGCTACATATCTTTAAACCACTGGTGTCAATTATTTGTAGAAATGGATCTATAATTTATAAAATGGAAAACCGGAAGTCAGACTGTCAAAAATATAGTCCATAAAATGTCCAGTATCTAATTTATAATTTCTGAGATGTCTAAATTTTAGATATATTTGATTCGTAACAAGCATATAGTCTCTACACCCCCATTTTCAATTTCCTGGGTTACCAAAGAAATTGAAAAACTCATTAATGAAAGCTCTTTGCATCCATAACTCAAGACATAGAGCTTCTTTTCAAACCTGACCAATAAAGCACCATTTACAGTTGAAAAGAATTAGGACTGGTTAGATCAAATATCAACTAATCCAAATGAAAGAAACAATATGGCAAAAGTAATGACTCGTTAGCAATCACCCCCCAGCTGCAGCACTATATTCTGTGCAATGAAGTATGCCATTGAGAAGCAGAACTCAGTGTCAAAGGATATGCTGACATAGAGAAAAGACCAAGTAAAACCATTGACCCATATTTAGGATGTGTAATCCAGCACAGTAACTAGCCAAGGGGGGAAGTTACACATGGTATAATATACAGAAAGTTCATATAATTCAATGTGATGCAGGCATATATGAATCAAAATGATACTAAGTTTAATAAGAAGAAAACAATGTTAAACATTAAGATGAGACTTTCATGTTGGCAGATTATCCCACACCTGCCTACACTGGAGTTTCTTTCACTTTCCTCTGAAGCATCTGGTGCTGGCCACTTTCCAAAGCAGGCAACTGAATGAGCTGGATGGATCATGGATGTGATTTAGTAGGGCAATTGTTATGTTCCTCCATATGCAGACCATGTGCTGAATGGTGGAGTCATATCTGCGGTAAGACTAGCAGGACAGGATGTGCAGGACACTAATTTTAGATGAATCCCATTGTCCTACTCAGGGGTTAAATTGTCACTGAGTATTTACTGGACCTCCGTGGCTTGGGGCTTTAGCCCCGCAGGGTACATTGCAGCTTCAGGTTTCAGCCTCACAAGCCAACTCGGGATTCCCATGGGTCTGAAAATATTTACCAGAGCTCTGCTCCAGAAAGCTGTGGTTGACTTTAAGACTTGGTTTTAGCCACTAATGCATCATTCCTGTATGGATAACTTCTGCATGGGAAGTTATGCAGGAATAATGAGTAAGCCCAGAGCATACTGGCTACAATATGTGCACAAATCTAAGGTGCCAAATACAAAAGAGAGCCAGACTTTTGTCCATGTTTTTTTTTCTTTCCCATTCGATTTATACAGTAAGAAAAGAGATAAATTGCATGATCTATTGAGCAAAAACAGTGTAGCTACATCTTCCTCCCCACACCCACAGGTATGTAAATATCACCATAACAGTTTACTAGTGATATTGATACCAAATGCAGCTTTGCTTATTAACAGTGACTTAACTGAGTCATGTTACCAGCAAGAGTCTTACTGGAGCAGACAGGCTATCTTCATTTTTTCCCTGCAGTACCTTTCCAAATGTTAGGGTCAAAGTGGGTCACCAGTTTTTAAGTCCAATTCCTCACTGATCTCAATGGGATGTTAAGGAAAAATCAGTGGCACAATATGGGCCCTCGTTATTACTCTGTTTTGATGCATTCTCTTCTCTCGTTTTTCTTTACGAGCATTCTGAAATCAACAACTGGGCTGATTGCTTAATGATGCCTGTTTAATTTCAATTCATTAAATTTCAGCACTATGCAAATTATTGTTCTCTTTTAAATCATCTAAAGCTTCAAGAGAATGAAGCTGAGTTTTGCTAGGTACTTTATGGACTGTGTCTTGGCTCTTAGTCAGAGGAAACACTGCCTTATACTCCTTAGAGGCTCAGGAAACAAGTGTGGTTTCATTCCTTTCCAATCCTACACACTCTGTTCCAGCATCCTGCCAGCTCTGCCCCTCTTGGAATATATGGTATTTTTGTTCTTAAAGAAAATAACTATTTTTAGCTCATGAAATATGGCATAAATCACAGTGTGGGTCAATACTTACTAATTACCCATGGCTAAATCCCAATTTAATGTGTATTGACACAGAGAAATTCCAAATAATAATGCTTTCTCCCTTGTCGCACCACACAATAATAAAATATACATTAAAGAGGCTTTCTTTTAGGAGACCAGGTGCTGAGACTCCATACTGACAAAAAGGCACTTCTGTGGTGTGAAGTATGTTATTGAATTAGCAGTGAATGCATTAGTTAGGTCTGAATTATACTTCGACCATTTAAAACATATACAGCAACACCATTTCCCTCCCTGCTCTATTCAGTCTATCTTCATAGTGAAAAATTCATTCATTGCCTGCTGAATACAATTTGGGATACACCATGCTGTAGAAAAGACACCAAAAAATCCGGGAGAGGAACAATTGAGGTCCTGGGTGGTTTGGAGGAAACAGACTAAGAGGAAAGATAAAGGGAATGATATACATACAGCTGAGATAAAATGAAAGTTATGCAGGTAGGGTAGAAATGAGGTTTTAAGGTTCTCATATAAAAGGGGCAGCTCTGACAGAAAAGAAACCTTGATTCTATTACTGACATAGTGTGATTTCATGGAATTTTTTCTATCCTCTCTCAGTGGCAGATTCTCCTTTCCTAAAATTCAGACAAAATTTCCATTAAAAAAAAAACCTGTTAAATTTTTGAAGTGCAGCAATGTACTTGCCTATCACATTATTTTTTTAAAAAAAACACACACACACAACCTCCCCCATCCCTCCCCCCAAAAAAATACTTAAAGCCCGGGCAATGAATACTTTATGATATCATAAATCCTACTCTGCCACATAAACATAAACACATTTTTCTTACCCTAAATGAAGGAATAAATATTTATTCACATCTTAACTCCCACCCATTGATTTTTCTTCTCGAGCATTTTTGCCATTTTGAGGTTAATATGTAAATATTGCCATTTAAGGGACATTTTGTTAAGAAGGACTTATCAGCGAATATATTTATCAAGTGATAATAGATAAAATTTGATCAAGTACTTACAATTGTTGTTTCTTAAGAATAATGGAGGATATGGAGTCTAATAGGAAGAGTATATAGCATTATGAATATGTGGTAAATTATTCATGTAGGTGGACCTGATTGAAACTATTATATATATATGGATGCAAGCAAATATGTAATTCTGTATTCCTTTTTCAGAAGAACTTTGTTTCCTGTTTCATGTTTGAAATTACTATTGAAGGGAAAGGATTTATTCAGGGTTAATGTTCAGGTCAGTTGTGTTTAGCTGAGATGTGCATTTCTTTGTATTTGATGAGAAGAATGGGCCACATTATCCACTGTTGTAAATCACTCTGACTCTGCTGATTTAAATAGAGCCGTTGTGCCCATTAGCACCAGCTGAGGATCTATCCCAATGCCTTCATTTGCAGTATGTAGACAGCAAAAAATTTATGATGTCCTCATTATTGTTGTGATAGTACCCAGAGGCCTCAATGGGATCAAGGCTCCATTGTACTTGACACCTTAAAAACACATTGAAGAGGAGAATTCCTGCTTTGAAGAACTTATCACCTATTCCTTTCATTACGTTTAGGACGTTGGGGATTTTAGAAAATGTGAAAGCTAAGAGCAGAGTCATCACCAAGCAACCACAACCAGATTTGGAAAGAAAGGAGAAAGGGATCTGGCAATTTCCCAGGGATGGTTGTTTGGACATTTGTTCTGTGCCCCCCTCCCAGCACCATGATTGTCTCAGGCTTCCATGACTCTACCTTCCCTCTCCAAATCTGAGCCCTGTGGATCTTCCTTAATGTCTTGTGCCTCCAGAGCAGGCCTCCTTCAGTCTTCAGTGCTGATGCAGGGCAGGATGCTGAAGTATGATGTAGTAGGCACAGTCAAAGAGCAGGAGGGGAAAGACCTACATCTCTCTCCTGCATTTAATTTCCTCCCACTCTGTAACTTTCCTATCTTCAAAGCGTCTGACGAAGTGGGATTTTCTCCCACGAAAGCTCATGCGATTAATAAATCTGTTAGTCTTTAAAAGTGCCGCAAGACTCTGTTGTCTAGAATATCATGTATGTCTGGCTATGAGAGGAGGAGGGATTTAGAGTCCACAATTCTGATTTAGGTTTGGGTGGCCTCATGGCTGCCTGTTAAGTGAAACCCATTGTGTATATAGGTGGCAAGCAATCACGTTGAAGTATCTGGCTGTAAATCCCTGTGTCCGTGCACAGTGAAAGAATAACGATAATTAAGATCAGCATATAAAAAGCAAATAGGAAAAGTAGTACAGAGAGAGGGGACTAACATTGTTCTCATTAATTAGCCAGAAACGTTAGAGGTAATAGATTTGAAATAATTGCTAAATTCAGCATAAAGAGCAGACAAACGTTTTAGCACTGAAGAGGCAATTTGGTCTTGTGACTAATACAGCCAAGTAGAAGTCAGATTTTTTCAACCTTCTTTTCGGATCCACTACTCTCTTGATGAATGATGTGGAGTACACCATTTGGCCTCTCTGTTCTACAGTTTCTTTACTGCAAAATGGAATTCATAACACTGATTGACATTTGGAAAGTTCTAAATAGCAGGTAGGTGCCTAACTCTGATTGGCTATGTCTACACTTACCAAAGTTAGTTTGAATTAGTTAATTTGAACTAATTAATTTGTACTAATTTTAGTTAGTTGGAATTAACTTAATTTGAACTAGCACATTTTAGTGCAAACTAAGCAAGTGCCATGCATGGCACTTGCTTAGTTTGAATTAGTCAATTGCATTGAGCTCAATGTGCCAGTTAGTTCGAACTAAGCGCTTAGTTCGAACTAACATGGCCACATTGGATTAATTCAAACTAACTAGTTCGAATTAACCCTTACTTTGAAAAGTATAAGTGAATATATTAGTTCAAATTAAGGAAGCCCTTAATTCGAACTAATGAAAGCCTAGTGTAGCCAAGGCTTAGGTTAGTTCGAATTAAGCTTCCTTAACTTGCCAGTGTAGATAGCCATTGACTCTCATTTGTGCCTTTGAAAATCTCCCCTGAAATGTTTTGAAATCATTTAGTGAAAGCTGCTCTAGACATGCAAAGCCTCATGTTAGTGGTCTCAGTGTGGGTAGTAGTCACAATGGAGATGCGGAACTAAACTAAACTAATTAAATCTGGAACTCAGGATGAGACATATAGACAGGAGTTTCTATGGAAGTTTTCTACTGCTCCACAGTGAAACACAGACTTCAATCCAGTTTCGTTCACAAGTGATGAATTCAATTTAATTGTTTTTCTCTGTAAAAGGAATCTTTGAAAGGTAGTCGTAATAATTATGTAACACTCACTGCTCTTCAGAAGATTTTTTTTTTAATTCTATTTTTGTGTCACTTCCAAGAAACAGTAGACATGAAGCTTCTCTACAGTTCACATTATTGAGTTCAGCCCAGCAGGTTTATATGATATTAAGGCCCTTGAATATACTGGCCTACTGATTAGTTTGTCCAAAAATGCAGCCCCCTTTAGTATGGTTTGATTTAAGTAGATCAATTGCACTAGAAAGCACAGAAACCCATCCCCTATTCAATTACTGCTAATCCAGACCAACGCTGTTTTACTTTTCCCTTTTGACTCTTTGGAACACAGCGAGGAATAATGGTGCTTGTTCTTCATCCAATTCAAGAAGCATATACAGAAACTGTTGCAGATGAAGAAAGTCTCTCTTGATTCAGCAGAAATATAACCCTGCCATGTGGTCACACAAACATATTGAACTGTAAAATGAATAACATATTCAAATGTATATGTCAGTAATTACTTAGAAAACAGAGCAGCATATTTAGGAGATGTGGGGGGTCAGCATTTTTGCATTAAAATTTTTGCTGTCAAAATTACCTTTAAAAAAAAAACTTGATGAACAATTGTGAACATCTAAGTTTTCTGTTTTTTCTGCAACATATTTCCTTCTTTCTTTCTTTGGGGGGGGACGGGTTACGAAGAACTTTGCTGATAGTCAGTAAACATCTATTTTGATAAACAGAAAATTTTGAAAACAATTGGGTCCATTTCAATTGCAAGAAAGTGGTTTGAAACTTTTGGGTATGATTGTTTTCCTGATTTTTGACCAGCTCTAGCATTTGGTTTTCAGAAACAGAATTAGAGTATATAAATTGTCATTCTGCACCAGCAGAAGCCTATTTACTACAGTACCATAGGTCTAATAGCAGGCCTGCCTACACAAAATATTTAGTGAGTGGCAGTCAAGTCCAATGGACACAATGCTCAGAAGGCTAATGCGGGGTAGATTCCCCCTCTAGCTCGTTGTGATCTAAGTGTTCACCTAGACAAGTCCATAGGTTCCTCGGTGCCCCCTCTGAAAATGAGACTTAGGTCTAAGGAGCATTTGAAAATTTGACTTGTAGCCAGTGGTGTAACGAGAAGAAAGTTTTTGGCAGGGCCTGTGATTTACTCAGGTGTGGGCTCAGGCCACTTCCTGCTTCCAGTCCTGTGACCAGAAACAAGAAATTTAGAAGCTGTGGATGCTCCAGTTACGTTGGCAACTGAAGTGTCCAGCAGCTTAAGGATTCCCCACCAGTCACTTTCCTGACCTTCCTGCTTCTGGCCACATGGCTGGAAGCAGGAAGTTTGGGTAGCAATCTGCCGAAAGTTGCCTGAACTCCTGCCAAAAGCAGCCTGACGTTCCAAACTTAAGCGGAGCATCAGCAGCAGAAGCAATGGATTGAGAGGGGCTGCTTTCAATGTTGGGGGTCCAGAGCCCACCCAGGCCCACCCACAGTTATTCCACTGCTTCTAACTGCATTAGGTTTTGGTCCAGTCTCTCTCTCTATTAATGGCTATGTCTACACTGGGTAATTAAAGTCGACTTTAACTAAGTCAACTTAGTGTGTCTACACTGAAAATTAAAGTTGACTTTGGGGGGGAACTTACAAAGTCGACCTAGAGCATCCACACTGGATGCCTAGGTCGACTTCTAGGGGCTTAGGGGGACCTTGGGGAGGTCCACGGGGGCAGGGGGGGGCAACCCTTGCCCAATGCCAGGGGGCTCAGCCTTTGCCCCATTGTACCTAGGTAAAATGGGGCAAAGGGGGACAGGGACCCTGGCAGGGTTAGGGGCAGGGTGGGCAGGGCTCTGCCCTGCCCTGTGGGGGGGCATGCCAGGCTCCCCCTGTGCCCCCCCCCGGCAGGGAGGGCATTGGTGCAGCCCTGGGGTAGCCCTAAATCGACTTAGGGCTACCCCATGGCTACACTGGCTTAAGTCGACTCTAGG
The DNA here is from genome assembly GCA_007922175.1 of Pelusios castaneus. Taxonomy (NCBI): domain Eukaryota; kingdom Metazoa; phylum Chordata; order Testudines; family Pelomedusidae; genus Pelusios; species Pelusios castaneus. The sequence continues at coordinate 3,408,626 of ML685782.1, forward strand.
GAGTCAACGTAAGCCTTAGGTCTAATAGAAAGGAGGTTTAATAAAGTCAACTTAATTTTAATTAAGTCGACTTTATTTTCCTTAAGTCGACTTAAGCAAGCTGCTTAAGTCGACTTAAGCAAAGTGTAGTGTAGATGCAGGTAAATTAAGTTGACTTAAGCAAGCTTAATTTATTATTGTAGACGCAGGCAATATGTTATACCTCCCAAAAACATGATTTACATTCTGGGAGGCTCAATTTTCCAAAGTATCTGCCTCAACTACATATGCAAATCTGATATATGTATACGAGAATGAGCCCATAGACACACAAAATAAAAGTAACTGCACACAAAAGTTTCTTTTGCATTTAACCTGTAGTAAATCACTCTGGAAAACTGAGCTTTATCTATACAAAGCGTTCAGCAGCCACCAAAATGCAACCACCTCTGGGGTGGGGCTAGGCAGCCATTCTGGCAGCAACATTGTACAACAAGGTGCAGGTAGAAGAATTTAAATACAACATTAAGCAAAAACATTTCTTGCAGTACTACTCACATAAAGAAAACTATTGTACTACTGCTCACAAAAAATGAAAAACAAAGACCTAGCTACACTTGCAACTTGAGCTGGTTATAGCTTCAATTATCACATGAAGAAATTATGACTACAAGCTACTATTACTGGTACCGGAAAACAGCACACACACAGGCTATGTCTATATGACAAAAAGTTAGGTCGACTTTGTTAAGTCGACTTAATAAGGTCAACTTTAAAGTCAACCTTATTAAGTTGACTTAACAAAGTGGTGTCCATGGACGTGGACTAAGTCCACTAAGTCCACTAAGTTAAGTATTTTATTAAGTCGACTTAATGAAAGCCTGGTGTGGACGGGGACTAAGTTAGGTCGACTTAAGCCTCGTTAAGTAGACCTAACTTGCCAGTGTAGACATAGCCACAGAGACACTGCGTGTTTGAAATAATTGGCTGTTTTTACTATTTTGTGTATATAGCAGCTGCATGGGTAATACTGTTCCTATAGTCAGATGTGATAAATCTCCCTATCTGAACCACTAGAAATTCTGAATAAAATGTGTTCTCTGTGCCTCTGACTTAGCCAGAGTTTGAAAGACTCTCCTCTGCTCTAATTGCAGTGTCAACCCTCATTAAAACTGGAAGTGCAACAAAGAAAACACATTTTACTTGTGTGCTGTCTTGCCCACAGTCCGCATCACAAAATGCTTTATAGAGCTGCTGTTAAATAATGCAATTACAGTGTTAAGTAACAACAGAGTGAGAATGACATTAGAAGGGAGATGCGAGGGAGAAGAGATGGGTTTTTAGTAGAGTTCTGAAATTAGAGAAATTATGAGGCAGCCATAAATCAAAGACCTCTCTTTCACCAGCAATGGCAAGTCTAGAGAGGCTGGTGCTGGATGAGGGGAAGTAGTGGGGAAGGATATAGAGATCAATAAGTCAGTGTTTACTGGATTCTCTAATGAGTGAAGAGCCAGTAGAATTACCCACACTGCTGGAGGATACAGAGACCCAGAGGGGGAAGAGAAGGAAGTCATCATTTGCAGAAAAGGTCATTTATGAGAAAAAGAGCAGAGTCTCTTAGAGTCATAGACCTTAAGGCCAGAAAGAACCAGAATGATAATCTAGGCTAAACTCCAGCATGACACAGGATGTTGAACCTCACCCAGTAGTTTCTGAAGCAAGCCCATAACTTCTGTTCGAGCTATAGCATCTTGTTCAGTAAGGCATCGAATCTTGGTTTAAGAGCATCCTCCTGACAAAATCCATAAAGCCACCATCTCTTCCTCCTTACTTACAACTCACTTAATCCATACCCAAGACTCACTTCTGCTGTAATCTCTACATTTTCTCAAAAAAGGTTCGGCCATAAATCACAAGCCTCTGCGATGGGAATGGGAGAGAGAGAGGAAGATTGAATATCTTTTCCATATACTTTACAACAATTTTGTCAAGTATTCAGATAACAAGGTGATAGGCACCTGAGAAATATCAAAGGCTAACATGAAAGAGACGGAGAGAGACAGACAGACAGACAGAGAGACAGACAGATCAAGCAAAAATCACAGAGTTACTAGTTACGTGCCAGACATCACTGTTCATTTAATCTCATGCTTTGTATCCTCCCGTTTCTCATTATTTGTGCACTTTGATTTAGATTGTGAATTCTGCTGGTCAAGACTTTGCCTCTTCCATGAGCAGATTAAGAGTCAGACAGAAATCAAGCAAGAATTTTAACTGAAACTGCTCTCATTTTTTTTGCACAAAAAGCTTTCATATTTGAAAACGGCCTTTTGTCCTCAAAAGTGAAACCCTTTGTGAAACATGATTAAGATTTTGGCAGTTCTCTGTTTTGTTATATTTTCACATGTTTTTCAAATCAACACTTTTGTTGACATCATTTCTGAAATTTTACATTTATTGAAACACCCATTTTCAGTAAGAAAACTGTTTGTGGTAAACCAAAAAAGAATCAATAATAATTTTGATTTTATGACTTTTTATAAAAATATTGAACAACCACTGTTATGTTAAATTTCATAAAAAGAGGGAAAATGCATAAATCCTACAAGATAGAAACCACTTGGAAATGTTCAGTGATTTTTTTTTTAACCAATTACAATACTGTGTGATATGTGATCAGAGATCAGGAATGGTTATTTTCTCCAGCACTTATCATAAATTGAAGGTTAGGAGACATGCCATTACTAACGGAAAGATCAGGAACTAAAAGCCATTTTAAGAAGGAAGGGGACAGTAACAAATTATAGAGCAAAGGCACCACCAGGAAAAAAAAGAATTTTTAACAGGGGTGGGATGTCGATAGCAATATAAAGAGTGTGGAAAAGGGTTTGAGGGGTGGTTGATTTATTACATCAGAAAAGTGCCTGTGGGACAATAGGAAGGGTGCTAATCTAATGGATAGGTATAGAGGAGAAAGTATCCTAAATTGGAGCAAGTGCCGATTCATAGAATGAAACCTGTTCCTTGCACTCTGCTGAAGAATGACTTGGAGGAAAAAAAATTTAAAAAATGGTTCCTACTCTGTTCCATAACTGTTGTTCTTCAATATGCACTGCACATGTCCATTCCACTCTTGGGCTATGTCTACACTTGTGTATTTAAGTCGACTTTAACTAAGTCGACTTAACTAAATCGACTTTAAGTCGACTTAGTGTGTCTACACTGAAAATTAAAGTCGACTTAGGGGGGAACTTACAAAGTTGACCTAGAGCATCCACACTAGATGCTCTAGGTCGACTTTGTGGGGCTAGGGGGACCTAGGGCAGGTCCACGGGGGCAGGGGGGACACCCCTTGCCCAATGCCAGGGGGCTCAGCCTTTGCCCCATTGTACATGGGTACAATGGGGTAAAGGGGGTCAGGGACCCTGGCAGGGCATAGGGGCAGGGTGAGCCCTGCCCTGTGGGGGGACATGCCAGGCTCCCCCTGTGCCCCCCCGGCAGGGAGGGCATTGGCGTAGCCCTGGGGTAGCCCTAAGTCGACTTAGGGCTACCCCACGTCTACACTGGCTTAAGTCAACTCTAGGTAGTAGACTTAAGCCTTAGGTCTAATAGAAAGGAGGTTTAATAAAGTTGACTTAATTTTAATTAAGTTGACTTTATTTTCCTTAAGTCGACTTAAGCAATGTGTAGTGTAGACACAGGGTAATTTACCAGTGTAGATGCAGCCTTGGTGTGTGTACTCCTCACAGAACTGTTGGAAGTTTTTTCCTCAGTGGTAGCCATTGATGCAGCTCAGGTGAACTTATACCACTGTGTATCAGTATAAAGAATGGAGCAATCCTCAACCCTCCTCTGTTCATTCTTGTTGGAAAACTTTAATGCAGGATAGGAGAGCAAGCCATAGAATGGATATATGCAACACATCTCAAAGAACAACAGTTCTTCTTCAAGTTACTACACATGTGCATTCCACGAACGGTGATTCACAAGCTGTAATTCTACGAAGTGGGATCACGGTCTATCTGAAAAAGGATTGAATCTGTCCAAATCTGGCATCATCTCTAAAATGCTGAGTGCATTTAAGGGGATGCAAATGTGTGCACTGAAGATCAAGCTGCCTCCCTACAAATGTCTAGGATAAGAATCTGAGCCATGAAGGTCACAGAGGCAGCTTGCAATCTTCTCAAATGTGCTGTCACTTTGCTGGGCAGGATACATTAGCCAAGTCTAGTATGAACAAAATATAGGTGGCTATCTGAGATGATATTCATTGAGAAGAGAATTAGAGCCCTTTTGTATTGTCTGTTATCACCACAAACAGCTAGGAAGACAAATGGAGCTGCTTGGATCTATCAAGGCAGAACACCAATGCTCTTCTGACATACATCTTTATTTCATTGTGGCTTTTGGAAGAATAAAAGTAGGTAAATCACTTGGTTGATACAGAAGTTAGATACCACTTTTGTTTGGGGACAGAGGTAAACTCTGTCTTTAAGGAAAATACTGTAAGGAAGGCCCAACATCAGCACTTGTAATTCACCTACCCTACTGGCAAAAGCGATGGCCACCAAGAATGCTATATTCATTGAAAGATGTAATAAGGAGTAGATAGCTCAAGGCTCAAAATGAGGCCCCGTACATTTTAAAAATACCAATTTTAAGTCCCACGGGACAACAGGATACAATTATCCGAAGCCTTTCAAAAACTTACTGAAACTATAGTAAGGAATAGAATTATCAGACATATAGATGGATACAATTTGTTGGGGAAGACTCATCGTGTTTTTTGTAAAGAAAAATCATGTCTTAACAATCTACTATGAATCTTTCAGAGTGTCAACAAGCATGTTGGCAAGGGTGATCCAATAGATATAGTGTACTTACATTTTCAGAAAACCTTTGACAAGGTCCCTCACCAAAGGCTCTTAAGCAAAGTAAGCTGTCATGGGATACTGGCTCATTAACTGGTCAGAGGGTAGGAACAAAGTTTTCAGAAAGGAGAAATTTTTAGGAAAGACAGAGGTAAATAGTGGTGTCCCCCCAGGATACGTACTGGGACCAGTACTATTCAGCATATTCAGAAATGATCTGGGAAAAAGGGTAAACAGCAAGGTGGCAAAGTTTCAGGTGATACAAAACTACTCAAGATAGTTAAGTCCAAAGCAGTCTGTGAAGAGTTACAGAGAGATCTCATAAAAATGGGCAACAAAATGGCAGATGAAATTCAATGTTGATAAATGCAAAGTAAAACACCTTCGAAAACATAATCCCAACTATACGCATAAAATGATGCAGTTTAAATTAGCGGTTACCACTGAAGAAAGAGACCTTGAAGTCACTGTAGATAGTTGAAGACATCTAGTCATTGTCCACCAGCATTCAAAAAAGCTAACAGAAAGCTGAAAATCATTAGGAAAGGGATAGATAATAAGACAGAAAAAATCATATTGTCTCTTTATAAATCCATGATATAGCCTCTTCTTGATTTCTGCATGACATTTGGTCACCTCATCTCAAAAAAGATATATTGGAATTAGAAAAGGTGCAGAAAAGGGCAACTAAAATGATTAGAGATATGGAAAAGCTTCCATTTTGTGAAAACATAAATAAGTCTGGGCTTTTCAGCTTGGAAAAGAAACAACTATGGAGGGGGATACGGTAGAAGACTTTAGAATCATGACTGGTGTGGAGAAAGTAAATAAGGAAGTATTATTTACTCCTCATAACACAAACCTAAGGTTTACCCAACGGTATTAATAGGCAGCAGGTTTAAAACAAACAAAAGAAAGTATTTCTTTACACAATGCATAGTCAACCTGTGGAATTCCTTGCCAGAGCATGTTATGAAGGATAAAAGTATAATGGGGTTCAAAAAGAATTAGATAAGTTCATGGAGGATAGGTCGATGAGTGGCTATTAGGCAGGACAACAGATTGTGGTTTGTCAGAGGCTGGGAATGGCCAACAGGGTGGATATCTTGATCAATACTTGTTCTATACATTTTCTCTGAAGCATTTGGCATGGTCACTGTCAGAAGACAGGATACTGAGCTTGATGGATCAAAAGTCTAACTCAGTATTCCTTCCTTATGTTCTTACTGAGATCTACTTAGAAAATACAGAGCAATTATCAGTGAAAGACTGAGATAGCTGCTAGGTGTTTTAAGTACCATAGACACTCCAAGTTATGCTGAACTGAAGAATGAAACTCCTGAATGTCAAGACCAGAGAGAGAACTGGTTCCACGTAGAGGGGTAAGTAGATTTCGTAGATGGTTTAAGAGCATATCCTGAACCTGCTTGGAACAAGACTCCTCTCTAGGGTCTAACCATAGAGTGTCCAAGTCATCAAATGAAGTTCCTGGAGATATGGGTAGGGCAGGTGACCATGATCTTGAGAAATTAGTTCTGGGTCCAAAGAAAGTGATATAGAAGCTTTCACTGGAAGGAACAGGAGAGTGAAGATCCAGTGTTGCTGAGGCCAAACTGGGTTATAATTATAGGAGATTGCCCAAGCCAGGCAACAGGAAAGTACCTATGAGGTACTCCATACTGTGACGTTGTAACTACTGGTACTTTCTGCTGTCTTCACTACAGAATCAGTCCACTGGGGAGTCCCTCAAAGCTGAAAAATAAATTTTAAGTCCATCCAAATAGATAGACCACTCATGGTGACTAGTAAACAACCTACTTAGGTGGTACGCATGCTCGTTCCAAACCCCCAGAAGGTAGGAAGCTTTGAGATCAAAGAAATTGGTAACACGGAAAGGCCACACAAAAGCATTGGACCCCAATGTTTTCCTGGCCCGCGTGTCCATACCAGCACTAGCTGCAGGATCCCACAAATAGTCTAAATGATAAATTCTAGGAGGGGAGCAGCAAGACACACTGCAGTTGGGAGACACAGGAGCCAACCTCCTGACCATGGAGGGACCATCCCCATTGGTGCTGCAGATTGGTGTTGACAGTCCAGAGATAAATGAAGAGTAACCATCATCACAACCTTTCCTTTTGATGGTACTGACAGCTGACTGCTCCAGAACATAGGAGGTTGATGAGGTACTAGGCACTCCACTGAGGACTCTGCTTTTGATGGAGGAAATCGAGTTAAAAGCGTTAGACAGAGATGTGGGCATCAGCCTGAGGGGCAGGCAAAGGATCAGCAAAAGAGGCAACAGTGATGCAAATCAAGATAGCAAAACAAAGGTGTCTGAGAAAGCAGGGAGATAGGCTAGTTTTTGGATGGAGCGAGGCAATGAAGATAGCTCAGACAAAAGCAGGGGAGGTCATGTTTAGAATAACCGAATAGGAGATGGAGATGATGACAATGGGAAAGAGCAGTGAGGAAGCTGAAAGAGACATGACCAAGGAGCTTGTGAATATGGTCATTGCACCAGGTTCACCTTTGCTGTAACACTGGAAAGTCAGGAGAAATGCAACAGATATGAATTTGACTTTTTTAAGCGACTGTCTGAGCTGTTGATGGTATTGATCGCCATCCCCTCTTCCCCCCACCCAACACCATATTTTTCTCTGTGTTGCTGTTGGAGACTGGTTTGTAGATGTCAAGGTTTGGATGCTGAGAGGAGAGATGTTAAATGTGAGATGGTAAATACGTTGTTTTTTTTTTTTTAAATCATCAAACCAACAAACATGCAAGACATCACCATTCATCAAACTGCTCTTCATTTCATCACATTTCCTTGTCCATCATTTGTAAATTGCCAAGTAAAGCTTTGATCCTTCAGTTAGATCCATGGGGGCTGTGTCTGGGCACAAGGGTTTGTCCCTGGATCTAATTGTTGTATTAGGTGAGAGACTATAACGTCTTTGCAATAGGGACCTTATGTGTAAAATGCCTTGTTGGCACTATGCAGCTAATAATGATGCTGAGTTTAGATGTGACACGTCGTGCTCTGGGGAAATTGTACATTTATATCACTGCAAATGTGCAGAATTCATCTCCTGTGCAGATTTCTTTGCTTCCTTGCAGAAAAATAACTTTCTGACAATGAAGCTATAGGAGTGGTCATGCACACCTCCCCAGCAGCATGGGTTCATCCCTTTGGGTTCCTGGAGCAGCCAGCAGAGAAGTGAATCATCACAGGGAGAAAGGGGTAGGGCAGGTCAGGGCCTAACCCCCATGCCTAACTCCAAGCCCCACAGCCCCAAACCCCCACCCCATCTAGTGTCACCTGACCGTATGTATCAAGAGCCCCACCACACCTTGGGAGGCCCTGGACAGTAGCTCCTACCCCACCTGGGGTCGGGGAGGAATACGCTTCCCCTTCATGGAGTGGCCAGAGTGGGGTCAGACACACCCCTAAAAGCCTCCCTCGCCTCCCCACCTATCTTCCCTCCCTGACTTCCTGCCCCCACTGCTCCTCCGTCACAGGGAGTGGGTCACTGTGTGGGGAGCTGCTTCCCTGTCTGCCCAGTCCTTGTGCATTGGGACCCACACATAACCATACTCTGCCACAGAGCTTCAATCCCCTATACACAGAAAACTCCCATTAAGCTCCCTACACCTGAATTCCCACCGAGCCCCTCCCTCTGCAGCGGGAGCCCCTACCCCAGCACCCAGACCACCCCTAATGCTCAAACCCCACCCCGAAGAACCCCACAGCCTAGGTACCTGGACAAGCCCCTGCACCTGGACCACTTACTGAGTCCCAACCAGTTGCACCATCCTGCTGAGCCCCACTCCACAAGCGCCCAAACCATCTCACTGAGCTCCTCACACTCAGACCCCCCATGCTGAGCCCAAACCACCTTCAACTATCTCCCCACACCCCTCCCTCCCTGCAAAGTCCCATTGCTCCTGTACCTGGCATGACCACAATTGAGCCCCTGTGCATCAAGATCCCCCACACCTTGACTCCCCCACTGAGCCACCCATGCCCAGTTTACCCCACACCTGGACTGCCCCACACTATGCCCCTCCACACTTGGATCCTGCCACGCTGAACCTGCCTGCCCACACCTGGTGTGCCAAGCTTGGGGCTGCTAAACCTGGTGAGTTGTTTCACCTGCTGCTCCTGTGGGAATTCTGTGCTGAAAAACTAAAAATTCTGTGCACATTTTATTTCGGAAGAAGTGAATGTGGAGGCTCTGACGTGGCAATAGGGAGTACAGGCCACTGACCTCAGGGAGGTGGAAGGTCACCCTGCAGCCCTCACCCCTGACACAGACTCGGGAGTGAGGCTGCACCTGACACTGTCACAGCACAAAGACAGGGTCTGCCCCAGAGGTCTGTGTCCTGTGGGGAGGAGAAAGGAGGAGCTGCAGGATAATCTCCCAGTGGTCTGAGCTCCACACTGCCATACTGGAGCTCTCACATTTATTTATTGACAAATAAAATTGATGCCATTTTACAGAATTTTAAAATAGCGTGCCCAGATTTTTATTTTTTTTTAGTTTTTTGGCACGGAATTCCCTCAGGAGTACTGTCATGTGACATAACCTCTCAGCGGCATTGGGAATCTGTATCAGAGGTCTGCAAAGTAAAATGAACAAAACATCCCAACCTCTTGCTCACACTGAACAAATTATGCAGCCCGAAGACCATCAACTGCACCTCATTGTTAGCTCAGTAATTTGCACTTTGTTTTATATACATTTGAATTGGACTTATTTATATTATCCATTCTCCCTCTATTTGCTTCCCTTTGTTTTGGCTTTTTTTTCCCCTTGTTGTTCGCTTTCCATGCTGATACAGTACCTATAATTATAAATCCGTAAAGTTTGACAGCCCTGTTAATATTGTTACTGGTGCAGAGCTGACATTTTAATAGCATCCACATGCAGAGATGCGACATACAGATTCCCTAATGGTTTGAGTTAGTTTTGTTAACACGCTTGTGACTCATTTAACTACATATCTTGAGATGTTTGAAGGTGTGGAAAGGTAAGGGTTCCAGTTGTTGGGGGAGAGGCAATATCTTATTTACCTTCTTCAAATTACACATCAAAAGCCTTGAGACTAATTGATCCCCACAGCTTGTTATCCTTCCTTATGGAATATGCATATACCTAGAACCTTGGAATGCACCAAATTCTGCAGCCTTTATTCCACCCTTGCTTTAAAATCATCTCTGTCTGATGCCTGCAACATACTTGACAATGGCTAGACCCCTGACATGATGAGTGTGCTTCCTGCTGTGCAATTCCAAAGGGGTAGCTGTGTTAGTCTATTGTAGAAAGACAACAGAGTCCAGTGGCACTTTTAAAGACTAACAGATTTATTTATCGCATGAGCTTTCGTGGTTGCCTCATCCTCCTCCCTGGCTATTTGTTGTAGCCACACCATCTCCTAATATAGGCTAAAATTGCTCTTTGGGAGTCGGGACCATTTTTTTCATTAAACGTGTGTATAGCCGCTAGCAAAATAGAGCTCTCTTTGCTGATTGGGGCCTTTGAGTCTAGGCATTACCACTCTAGTTAACAAGTAATGATTAGCACTGTTAGAACAGTCAAAATCAATGGAAGTTTAGCCTCAGCGGGGATGAGCAAAAACTGAGAATAGTCTTCAGGAGCTGGCTCCTCATGTGTGTGTGTACGGCCAAGTCTTGAAGACCTCAACCAATCCTACCTCAGGCAGAACTCCCATTGACTGAATAAGGGCATCAGATTTGCCCCATGAGATGCGTACAGTGTTTTGGTCCATGTTTACAGAGTAACTGGACATGGACACGTGGAATACAAATCTTTTCAATTGCCTTCCATAACTAAATAAAGCCACTTCCAACTTTGCAGTAATCCCTAGTTGTGCCATAGAACAGCGGTTCTCAACCACTGTGTTGGGACACAAAGGTGTGTCGCGAAGAGCTGGGAGCTGTGTCACAGAAAATTGGCAGCTCAGCTTGGAGCCAGCTTGGGGATTCTGCTGCCTGCCGCTCTCTGCTGCCCTCAACAGCCCGCTCCTGCTGCACAACACAGGCAGCAGCCAGGGCCAGATGAGTAAAGGCACAGAGGGGCTGCAACCCAGAGATCCTGGGCTTGGGGGAAGGTGGAAGAGGGAGCAACCCCTGCCCAACAAAAATAAACCCAACCCCATCAAGGCAGACTGCCAGGGCCCCAGTCTGCACTGGTTTGTCTCTGCCCTCACCCAGATCCCAGAGTGCCGCAGCCTCCCAAGCACTCCCAGCCCAAGCACCACCAGCACCAGCAGATTGTAGTGTGTCACACAGGCAGCGCTGTCCAGTGGGGGTAGCGGGGCCCGGGGCCAACTGGCCTAGTCAGGGGCCCCCCCCATGCTGGAGGGCAGGCGGGCAGCTCCACTCCCCCAAGGAACCAGTCTGGGTGGGAAGGCTGAGGCCGCCGGCGGGAAGCTGGCTCTGGGCCTGGCCCCAGAAGCGGGGGCCACTGGTGGAGGGAGCTGGCCGCAGTCAGGACCCCAGGCTGCTGCAGCTGGTGCTCCAGCCGGGGACCCGAGGCCGCCGCCACAGAGGCAGATCCCAGCCACCTGCTCCGTCCTGGGGATGGGGAGGGCTAGCCCAGAGGCCGGGCTTAGTGCTCCTGGCCCGCGGAGCAGGGAAGAGTGTGGCCATGGGGGGGGGGGGACCAAGGCAATCGCCCCATTCACCCGCCCTCACCCCCCAAGGATGGCCCTGCACACAGGTGAACATCAGTCAGGCAAGTTGCGATGGAAGAAAGGTTGAGAACCACGGCCCTAGAACATAATTTAGTCTATAAAGTCTTCAGAGTAGGGGGCATCATTTTGTAGTGTGCAGAGTGCCTAACACAATGGGGTTCTGAGCCACGAAGAGAACTCTTGGTATAATACAAATCATAAATTAATACTAAATATTGTGGTAATTTCATCAACTGGTCCAATGCAAAACTCAATATATTTAAAGCATTCCCATTACCCAGTCCAGTTTTAAATGATCCAAGTAACTGGTCTTCCACAATTTCTCTTGAACAACAATTCCACAATACGATACATCACATCATGAGAAAATTTCTCTGGAAATTAACCTAAAACTTGTATTCCATTTCAAGTGCTCCAATTTCCAATAATTCTTCTTTCCTCATTGTTTTTAACCTCTGTAAATATCATATCTGTCATTAAACAATAACTCAGTTAAGTACAACATATATGTGTTATGAATGTAATCTATAGTGCTGCCATTACATGGAACCTCATTTTTTGTAGTTTTGTGGGCAAACAGTCTGGAGACGTGTCTCTTAAATTAACAGCTGCATAGTGGCCTTAAAATGGATGCATTATTACACAAGGCACTTTAAAACAGTTATACACTGCATTTCTTACAGTTCATTGCTATAACTGGAGCACAGACAGTGTGCACAGCTGCACAGATTGATGATTAAAGTATTAGGGCCAATTTTGAAAGACAATCTTTGCCTGGGTAAAGTACATAGCGCAGGTAGTTTAATGTATTTACACAGGCAAGCTCTGCCTGCACACACAGATTTACAGACAGAATTGGGGACCATTAAAAATGTGATCCTAACAATTCTATCGTGTTCCCCATAAGAGGGCATTTAAGCAGCTTTTGTAAGCCTTGGTTTAGGATGGCCACATAGAAGGTCTTATCTTTCATGAATGAAAACCTTTTGCTTCAAGAGATTCATTAATCACAGCTGGACTGATTCTGACTCACAGATCTAGTTCAAGATACAAGATGGTTTTGTAAATACTAAAAAACAATTCATTATTGTACTATGGTGAATACCCAGGGCAAGCTTCCACTCAAGCCAATGGCAAACTCCCAGAAGTCTCAGTCAGAGCAGGATGAGCCACACGTGATTTTCCTGGATTTACACCCTTTAAATGAAGTGTTTGTGGTAAATTCCACAGACCACAAATGTAACGTTTCTCCTTACTATGACTCTCTCTATAAAAAAACCCAACAGTAACCTTATTCTACTGTGGCCAACCGGCAGACATATATCTACTGCTTTGTATTTGTACATTGTATTTGTCATAGACATTGATTTTTCCAAATGGGAGACTGTCTTCCTTAATTTATTTATTTAGCCTCCACATTTTTAGTAAATGGGTTCCATCACTGGGCTTCAAAGGATAAAAGACAGGATTGCCACATAAAGTGTTATTTAAATGCTTGATATCTGCTCCTACTGGGCAAGCCATACTGGAAAAGTGAATTTTATTAATGCTATTCAGCAATTATACAACATAACAGGTTTAAGTAATCTTCACACCAGCCCTAAAAGGTGAGTATCTACTATTAACATCATGGATGAACAAAGAAAGAGAAGTTAAATGACTTGATCTTGGCTATAGAGGGAAGACAGTGTCATAAACAGGACTGGAACTCAGGCTCCCTGCCCCGCCTGAAATGTTCAGGCCACTAGCCTACCCCCTTACATAAATGTCTGTGTGTAGGGGAAGAGGAATGTACATGGGAGATGAGCACTTTTGAAAATCTGTATATAGTTAGCAGTGTATATAAATAAATCCCCAGATTTTCAGAATATCCCAGTATGCTGCATGCTGAGCCCTTGTAAAAATCTGGCTGTGAGTGTCACAATGGGAGTTGTTGGGTACTGAGAACTATTGAAAAACCTGGCCCCAACTATTCAGGCAATTTAAAAATCTGACACCCCCCAAAATAAATCCATAAAAGCCAACGGAAAACATTTCAAATACCTCTTAAATTTATTTTTTGCCTTTCTTTCCTCCACTTTTTAACTGTTTACTAATATATGTAAATTTGATCCTCGAGAACTCATCTGGAAAATGACAAATTTACTACATACAGAGAAAACAGGAAAGGATCTTTTCTTCATGATATGTCTTCCTCTCAGAAACAAATAAACTAGATCTTAATTACCAAGGACAAATGAAGATCTGTCACCTCTTGAGCTCAGACATCAAAAGGTAGCCTCAACTAAAGGCCACCGTATCTTCAGGTAAATTCCTGACTCTTCTAGCTACCAACAGCAACAGCATGTGGGCAGACAGAACTTGTGAAAAAAAGCATCAGGATTTGGATTATATCATCTAAATGTGAAAATAAGTGCAGCACAGTACATGAATCCTGCCAACTTTCGTGACTGCTTCATGTTGATCTTCCAATCTGAATTTAAGGTTGTTGGAATTTTAAATGGGATTTTCTAAAACTTCAGCCAACTCACTTCCAATCTACTTTGAATATTCCAGCCTTAATGCTGGAATTGTGAGGCAGACCAAAGTCTGCTATGCCTACTTTGCAGGTTCAAGTCTGAGTGCAAATACCTTTGTATACAGCTGGATAAAATGAGCCAGAGAGAGATGCAAATGACTTGCCTTAGTTCACTGACAATGGCAGAGTTTGAAATAGAACCTAAATCTCTTGTTTTAACCTTCAAAATACATTGCTGTAGTTGGAGTGGTGTGTGGCCCGAGAGCAAATGAAGCTCCAGAGAACTATATGGTGGACAGGGCAGGCCTAAAAAGGAAAATGTTTAATCCCAGGTATCTTCTGCAGACTCTCAGATACCATATCTCCACGAAGATCCAATCCTATCTGATGTGATGGTACTAACTATGCACAGCAAAGTGAAGACATTTGTGACTGCATTTTTCAGTAGCTGATGTCTAGCCAGCATCCTCAAAATTTGCCTGTCTGTTTGCAAAATCTACATTTCTTTGTAAAAAGAACATTTTCATGTACCAACTGATTGTGCATACAGCCTAAACCTGGAATGTCTCATGTTGCATACACAAATTTTGACATGCAAATGCAGCTTTCTTGTGTGCAACAGACTTGTCTACTAATTTTGCAGGTCCATCTTGAGAATCAACCATTGAAACTTTTATCATTGGAGTTACTGTTGTGTGCTTTTTTGCAGCAAACAAAGTGTCACATTGAATTTAAGTTTATAGTACTAATGCTGTATGTTAAGACTATTAAAAAGCTGATACTTAAATATATTCATTAATGTTATATCTACCTCCACAGTGAATCCCTTTTCTATTATGTTCTGAAAAGTTCATCCATTCTCTATATTGTGTAATTTAGTGAAACACCAACAGAATGTGGGAGGGTTGAGTGGAAGTAGCTGCAGTCTGGATGATCTGAATTTGTATCTATTTTTATTGGGAATTTCAATCAGTTTTTTTCTATTGGTCTTAAGCAGCTTTGTGTTGATGCCATAAAACAACTAAGTCAAAATGCATGGGGAAAAAACATATCTGACTTGTATTGCCTTCTTTAAAGGAATTTTAGGTTTCAGTGCTCTATATAATACAGTCAACACTCCTTTAGCATGGCAAATACCTTCCTGACCTTCATCAATGCCATTAATTCTATAGGTTTTTTGTTTTAACTGCAGTGATTTAATCCCTTGGCCGCTCCTCAGTATTGCTAATGAACGGAGTCTGTGGGAGGGAGCCATACCAAATAAAACAAGATATACTCTCATATATCTCTCAAGGTGTCTGAAGTGCCTCAGAACAAACGCTGAAAATATGAGCTAGTCGGATGCACAGTACTATTTGTACTGACAAAGAAAAGAATATGGAACAAATGACAATATTTTCCTTTTTGGTGATAGACATAGAGTCATCTGCCCTTGGCTGTCCTCCCCCTCCCCTTTCCGCCCCCCACCACCACACAGCGTTACCATAGAATCACAGACCTTGAAGACAGAAAGATCCTGTTCAGTCAGGGACCCCATTCACCAGTCTGTCTGAAATTGTTCCCTGCCGTATTGTTCCCGGATCTATTCTTGGTATTACATTATCTTCTGGAGATCCTGTCAGAATAGGGGCCCCATGTGTTTGGTGCTGTACAAATGCACTATAAAAGATCTAATCTAACCCAGTTTAAATACTCTAACAGTGGCCTTCCATCATGGCCTTTGAGGAATTATTCCACCAGTCTCACCATTTCCCTGATACACGGACTCAAGGATATTTTGCTTCGTTTCATCCCCCTGTGGCTAGTTACGTCCTCATTGTACTTACTCCCCCTTATTCAAACTCCTCTTCCCAATGCAGGGTGACATTTTGCCCTGGACTGCATGTCCAGCGTGTAAGAGAGAATCAGTGTCTCCCTGACAGACAGACCACATCTTGGATGTTGGTGCACAGAATTAATTGGGTATAGTTTACGCGTCACTGCCTCACATCCTGATTCGGGAGTTCAGGGAAGGTGGGGGTGGACCCTTGCAATGCATCTAATTGATCTGACACAAAAGGAGTTGTAATCTGATGCTGATATAGGCTGGCAGCAAATACTACTTCCATCCTGTGACAATCCGTGTCCAGATACCCCAAGGGGAGAACAGGTGGTCTGAAATTCAGAGTAAGGTGAATCCATTGGTTGTATACAACATTATTATATATCGAAAAATGTCAAGTCGGGTCTTCTATGAAAGCCTGTAATGTTCTGAACTTGATGATGATTATGAGATCTGTATATAGACTGTAGTTATGAATCCGTGTAGTCACGTATACAGAATATTATGCCCATGGCCAGTATGACAATCAAATGCACCTAACAGTAGGGAGAGGCTCCTTCCAGGCCAGTTGTTTACCCAAAACCAGACATAAGCAGCAATCCATGTTATAACCCAGAAAGAGATAAATGATGGACCATTACAACTAAAGGGAAAACGCAGACACCCTGGGTACCAAGTTGAGAGGCAATTTTCCCCATTCTGAGTACCCATGAATCACCATAATTTGAAAAAAAAAAATCGCAAACCCTTAACAGAGAAAGGATTTGAAACGAAAGTTCTCCAGAAACTAAGGGACAGTCTGAAAGACAGGAGGCTGTCTGTGAATGCTGGCTCTCACCTCAGAGCTAGAGGTTGTGCTGGAATGCTGTTCAGTCAGGTAACATATTAGAAAGGGAACTTATCTAACATAGACTTGTAAAGCCCAAAGTTGTCTCTCAATGTCCATTTCAGTGCGTGTTGTATGTATTTGCTTTTCCTTGCTATTCCATCATTCAATCTGAGATTTTTCTATGAAATATATTTTTATTTTTACCCCAAGCAAGTCTCTGCTGTGCAAACCTGGGGGTGCCAAAATTAGCTGATAACTGAGGGCTCTTTTCTGACTTTTGCAGATGATGCACCAGAGGGGAAAAGTCCAGGTGTCTGGGGTTTAAGAGCTTGGAGTGGACAGATTTGGGAAGACTCTGGACCAGAAGGGCTGTTGAGGTCATCCTGCAGGGAGTAATTAGGCTAATTATTTTAGGGAGCTGATGACTGGTGTCAGGGCTCTGAGCCATAGCAGCATAAAAGTAAGGCACCCAAACTTACAAGACCCTTACTGGGCTGCCTGATTCCCAAAATATCACCCAAACCCTTGGAGCCAAAAGGAAGAGGAGTAGGGAGGCAATTGTAACTCCCTGGACCATAATTCCTTCCCTGGACTGCTCCTGAGGGAAGGGGGCCAAGCACCAAGCCTCCATCCACACAACTTAGCCTTTCATGGGCTATGTCTACCCTTGGAAATTTAAGTCGACTTAGCTAAGTTGACTTAACTAAATTGACTTTAAGTTGAATTAGTTAAGTCGACTAAGTGAGTCTACACTTAAATTTTAAGTCAACTTTGGGGGGAACTTACAAAGTCGACCTAGAGCATCCACACTGGTGCCTAGGTCAACTTCTACGGGCTAGGGGACCTAGGGCAGGTCCACAGGGGTGGGCGGGAGGGCACCCCTTGCCCAATGCCAGGGGGCTCAGCCTTTGCCCCATTGTACATAAGTCGACTTAGGGCTACCCCACGTCTACACTGGCTTAAGTCGAACTAAATCTAGGTTTAATAAAGTCGACTTAATTTTCATTAAGTTGACTTTATTTTCCTTAAGTCGACTTAAGCAAGTTGCTTAAGTCGACTTAAGGAAACTGTAGTGTAGACGCAGGGTAAATTAAGTCGACTTAAGCAAGCTTAACTCGACTTAATTTACAAGTGTAGACGTAGCCATGTTGACACCCTTTCAAATAGTGCACATGATTATTATATGTCCCGTTAATCATCATTTGGTCAAGCAATTGCAGAGCATAATAGGCATTGCTTTGGTGATTGCTGAGGCTCCAAATAGAAGCCTCTCCACCATATAATGTAGCAGTTACAGCATTAAGTCTGACATTTTTTTAACTGGAATGCTAACTTATGAACTCTACAGCCCTAAAATGGTATTTAAAAATAATTAGGACCCCTTTTCATGCCTTTCCAATTAGTACCCTGTTTTCAGGCATCTGGCAAAGGTTACAATGGCAAGCTGCTCTTTGTGATTCATTTATTGATCTCAGTATGTTCCCTAATGGTAGGTTTATAACTTCAGCTCTGTTCATTTAAGTCTGGGCACACAAAACCTATCCAATTCTACAGAGAAAAACAAAGAAAGTTAAGAAAAATCTGTAATTTTCCAGTGGGAGTTTTAGTGGCACAAAGAATAGGAGAGAAACTTTCTGAGATCACTGACTTTTAGACCTATTGAACAGAGAACTATTTCAACTTATCTTCAGTTGTTACAAAGTATTTTTGGCTACTTCGCTCCAGAGTTTGTATGACCATGGTCCAATCAAGATGTTTGTGCCCTTAGCTCTAGAACCTACTCCTCCTAAAAAATTATGGCGCCAGAGATTATCCATTTTGAAGAGACTTCCTGGATTGCCTGTTCAAACTAGGGATGTAAGCAGCTAAACTTTTCAATAGTAAGCAGTTCTCTTACGGTTTACCAATTAGTTTAAACTTTGACCTGGGGGAGGGGGAAACTGAGAGGCACTGAGCCCAGCATGGCTTCCTGCAAACGAGAGCTGTCCAGCTGCAGCTCTGCACACATGGGAGGCAGAGGAGAGCTGGGCTTGGCTTCTCCCCATTGAGCAAGAGCTGCCAGCGTGCCCCCTCCATTACCCCAACATAAACACATGAGACACAACTGGGCAGCGCTCGCTGGGTGGAGAGACTCTGAGCCCAGTGCAGCTCCCACATGCGTTTCACTGTTTAACCATTCTAGTTTTGGACCATGAAAATTGATTTTTAATTAAATACATTTTACATCCCTAGTTCAAACCTCTTGTAACTCCATATACACACTGATTCATTCCAAAACTAACTTAAGATGCTTTCCAAGTAAATTATCCAGTTTGCAAGAATTGGCTAGTTTATTTGAAAGAAGGATCAAGTCTTGTGGATGTAGGACATTTTAACTTAAAGAACCAAAACTTAGTGTGGAAAATCTGCCTAATGTAAACAACCTTTCAACTCTCTTATCCTACCCATACTGCCTGCAACCCAACGTTAATTCAGGAGTCTTGCGATGTCATTATGGGTCAACTCCTGCTTGCCTTACTCACATAAGTAGCTTGATTGAAAACAGAATAAATGACACGCACACATAAATGGTAACAGGCAAATGGCAATATATGCCTAGGACAGAGTATAACTCATCTATCACTTGCTTTTGTTTGTAATGAACATGTACATTTCCATTTGTCCCATTTAATTACGCACTGCTGCTACCTTTCCATATATAGCTACACTGAACTCAGCCATTCATCATTTCTGTACTTTACATTCTATTCAGTTTCACTTCTCCCTCATCCTGACGAAAGTTTGGATTTGTTTAATTTTAATTAAGTTTAACTGAGCTTTTGTTCACTAATCCAGTCTTCTTGATGTCATTTTACAGTGTTCTCGTGTTTCTCAGAAGAGATTTTATTCTCATCTGTGTCCCATGGTAACTAAGCTTACATGCCCAGGTGCAGCTGCTATTGAAGCCAATGAGAATTTTGCCATCAACTTTATATAGTAGCAGGATCCCAGGAAACAAACCAGATGGGGAAAGTGGGATTCTCAAGGGCTATGTCTACACTGGCAAGTTAGTTCGAATTAAGCCTCCTTAATTCGAACTAACTAAAGCCAGGGCTACACTAGGCTTTAATTATTTGAATTAAGGGCTTCCTTAACTTGAACTAACAACTTCGAATAGGCTATTTGAAGTAAGGGTTAAATTGAACTAGTTAGTTCGAATTAACCAATGTGGCCATGTTAGTTCAAACTAATTGCTTAGTTAGAACTAACCAGCCAATTGAATTCAATGGAGATCGTTAATTCAAACTAAGCAAGTGCCATGAATGGCACTTGCTTAGTTCGAACTAATTTTTTCTAGTTCGAATTAATTTGATTTGAACTAACTAAGATTAGTTCGAATTAGTTAGTTCAAACTAACTAATTCGAACTAATTTTAGTAAGTGTAGACATAGCCAGGGATCTTGAACCTTGGGAAAGGGCTCTGAATAGGCTGGTGCTTTTAAGAGCTATAAGCTAAGTAAAAGCCACAGTTGAGGACTTTCTATGGTTTCAAAACTCTTTGTGAAAAGCTGAGAACATTTTTGACCAAGAGGTCTTCCCCCATCCATTCTTCTTTCATTGTGTCTCTCTGGCTTTACTTCCCCCACTCACTCTTCTTTCTCTGTAGCTGTCTCTATCCTCCCCTGCATTCTTAGGACTTTATTCTCCTCTTGGTATATAACTCACATTAATGTCAATTGGAGTTATGCCCGTGTACGAAGGGGAGAATAGACCCCTTGGAGCGGAGCTAATGAAGCTCTTCTTTAGAAGTCAGAGTCTTCAGACACACAGATATCAGTTGTTGCTGTCAGTCAGGTGCACCTTGGTTTCTCAGACAGACAAGCCTATGCACCTGTTCATTTCCAGGTTACCCAGGGGTCCAATAATTTGAGGTGGGGGACAGGAAGCAGATAATCATCTACTTCACCTCTTTTCATATAGCCAGGACAGAGTCTCACTTTTAAATCATTACTTAAATGGACTCTGGCTATCAAATATGCTGTGTACCTTCAATGTTATGCTTATAGCAGGCTAAATATTTCTCAATTAGACCTATGCAACTCCACAGACAACAGTGGGATTGCACAGGTCTACAAGAGGAATATTTCATCCTGTTATTGTAACTCCCTAGAAACCTTAATTATGGTTTGTTGATACTATAAGATATGCTTGGAATCTCCCATGGAGAAATCAATATAAAAATTAATAAGAAAGCAAGCAAGCACATTTATTATGTATATGCTATCAGGTTATGTTCCATTTCTTTCTCTCCCATTCACCTATTTCTGATTCAGCCACCCTTCTCTGAAATTCCACTGCTTCCAGGATCAGAGAGTTAACCTCTTGGGTAGCTTCTTACCCTTACCCTTCCTACCCAGTAGAGTCAAGGAGGATTCAGCCAAATATCCCATTTACCCAAGTAAAGCCAAGTTGGGATTCAGGTATTATTTTGTCACCTATGGTCACAGTTCTTCACTTGAATACGGTGTTGCTTTCTGTCATTCACAACCCAGCAGGCTTTGCACAAGCCATTAACTATAACTGATTTATGTCATCATGGTAAATAATGGCCAAAGCCGAGATTCACAAAAGGGCTTAAGTACTTACCTCACACTTTAGGTTCCTAAGTCCAAAATTTAGGCACCATTAAGAGCCTCCAAACCTTTTCTAAGATGCCACCTAATCATAAAGGTGTCTAAAATCCATATGCACTTACATTTCCAATGTTAAAGTTCCCTGGGTACCTAAGTTTCTGTCCCTGGGCCTGCAGACTGCTGCCTCAGTCCTGCGAGATGGCACTGTCTCACAGCCCAATCCAATGGCATACTCAAAGTACTTCTTCAAAATAGTGAAATAGCCAGAGGAGGGCCTCGCAGAACCTTTACTCCAACCATCAGGAAACTCACCTAAGATGTAGGAGACCCTCTGTGGCATTCTACCTTCTGCCTGGTGTGGAGAAGGGATTTGAACATGCATTTCCCACCTCTCAGCTGAGTGGCGTAATGGCTAAACTATAAAGACGTTCTTACTGGCCCACCATAGTTTAACCACTAAAAGTGGAACAGCCTCAACAGGAGTGATGAAGAGACTTGCATCAGAATGTCCCATAGTCCTGTGCTTAGGCCACCTGCCTGATTGCCAAGACATTCATGTTCCAATCCCTTCTCCATATCAGGCAGAGCACAGAATTGAATCAGGGTCTCCCACACCTCAGGTGAGTTTTCCTAACTTCTGGGTTAATGGTTATAAGGGAAGCTACTCTGAAAACACACAAACAGCCATGACCTAGTAGTGAAGCCAGGACACACAATGCTGAATTCAAGAGCATCCCTAAATCACTGTCTTTCTAAAACAACTGCTGTTGTCACATTCAACTACAAGTTGTGAGGCTGGAACCAGGATCCATTGGGTGAAACCAGCCCTGTGTTATGCAGGAAGTTAGAAGATCACAACTGCTCCATCTAGCGCTAAAAATCACAATATTAAAAGAAGTTGTGCACATACAAAGTCAAGGAGGATGAAAAAGGAAGAAGAAAAGAAGACTCGGTTATTTAAAAGTTTTTGTTCAAGCTTTTAAGGAGACCAGTATAAATATTGAGCGAGGGGAGGATATTATTTTTAAAAGTTATAAAACATCCTTTTTTGGAAATGACCCCTGAAGTATTGCAGAAGAATACGCAGTCTGTGGCTCACAGCAAAATGTAAATATTCTATTTTCAATTACATACATTTTGGATATAACAAATTGAGCATTGAAATCTCAGTCTGTAAAGCGAAAGGCATGGATATTATATAAGTAGGTAAATTCTGTATTACATATACATTTTAATGGAAGGTGAATGGCCAACTTAGCTCCCAAAGGCTTAAAATATAAATACAAGAATTTTAAACATGTACTACCTTTTACAATAATACCTATATTCTAGCTATGTAAATACTGCCGCCATCTGCCCCAAGGCCCTTAACTATGTTTCTTATTTTCCTCCCAGGAAAATGTTTTGCTGTGTACTGTAATGGAAAACAACAGTCCAAGTTCACTCCGGGTAGGAGGAAGAGCAAATCCACCAAATACTGTGGAGTTAGACCCATTCATACTGGTTCTGAATTTGACCCATTGATTAGAAACTTGTGTCTCAGGTTGCAGATAATTTGTGAAAACTTTTTTTAAAATTTATTTTTATTTTTTATAACATTAGTCATATGGGTTCATATAGTGCCATGGGTGGGGAATGAAGGAATCCAAAATTCCAACAAGACACGCAATCTAAATGAACAAGTCTGTCTATTGTCACCTCAAAGCCATTGAAAAAAATATTGAGCTTAATATTATTTTTGACTGGAATCCTATCACAACCCAGGATCCCCTAAAACTGAGCCCAAGGTCTCACAACTCTTGCAGAGAAATCCTACAGAATGTAATAGAGAAATTACAGATGTCACTTTGAAAATCTGTAGAATGTAACTGAGAATGAGGTCTCCTTTAAGTTTTTTTTTTAAATCTGTCCTATAGAATTTTATTCAAAGGTTATTCTTACAGACAGTAAGAAAATGGGCTTTTCATACCACTGAAAAAAATCTCTTTTTGGCAAAAAAGAAACAGAAATATTTACTTGAAATGTAGTTAAAAATCCATAATATTTCAGTTTTTGAATGGTGCCTCTGCTCCATTTTTTTCTTCAAGCCAGATTGGATTATCTCTCTCATGATGCACCTAGGTCTGTCCTCATGGTGAGGGGAGGTGGTTGGACCACAGGTATCCCTGACTCTGGTGCAGCAAGGGTGGGAGAAGGTTAGTCTGCCTCAGGAACGGTGCCCAGAGAGTAGAATATAGATATAAGAAAACCAGACTCAACTCCCAGGAGGCACAGTATATCTTAACTGAAATATTTTGGGGTTTAGTTAATTATTGTCCATTCGGTTTTTCAACAAAACATTGAAATTTTCTGGCTAAAGCAGAAACTTTAAAAAAACATTTTATTTAGAAAAAAAATCACAATATTTCATTAACAACAGTTGTGATAAAAACATTTTCAACCAACCCTAAGTAATTTGCTTTCTATTGCATTTGAAAGGAATTTTTCATTTGGGATATCTAGGCAAGGGCTTCCTAAACACTAGCCATAGGATCCCTCCAAACCT
Organism: Pelusios castaneus; assembly: GCA_007922175.1. Taxonomy (NCBI): domain Eukaryota; kingdom Metazoa; phylum Chordata; order Testudines; family Pelomedusidae; genus Pelusios; species Pelusios castaneus. The sequence goes on from ML685782.1 coordinate 3,432,523, forward strand.
TCCCACGCAGCAGTCAGAATTTGGTGATCTGAGTTTCACTTGTGCGTGACCTTATGCAAGCTAAACTCTTTTCTCAAGACTTTCCAAAGTGACAAGTGATTTGGGGTGCCCATGTTTTCATACCATTAAGGATCTTAATTTGGCTGCTCAGCACTTTCTGAAATCAGACCATCAGACCACACTGCTTAGAGTTGGGAAACTAAAATCATTTGTCACTTTTGAAAATCTTAGCCCTTTATGCCTCCATTTTACAACCTATATGATGACAATAATAATATGGCCACTTGCTCAGAGTGGTGCTGTGCTGTAAATTCATTCACGTTTATAAAGTTAGTCAAGATCTGTGGATGGAGGACACCATGAAAATGCTTTGCAAATGTATTCTTATTATTTTATCTGCAATCTTTAACAAAAAGAAGACTTATTTTAGTATTACCCATTAAGATTTTATTTTCTTGATGCTGTTATTATTTTACTGGAGTTTGCTTTTTTTTAAATCAACTATCTGACTTCCATTTTCAGTGTATTGGAATGATTATAATTTTAAATGCACAAAAATATTCAACAGCTAATTAAGTTTTGCATTTAGAGCAATTAACAAATCCTGGTGTCAAGAACTTGTTGTAAAAATGTTTCCAAGTGACATGGAAACACGGAGAGTCAGCAGTGTTAACATGTCATTTTTTATTGGCAGAGGAAAAAGATAGGGTCCTGGTCCAGTTGATCCTCCTGTTTTGTTCTGTAGTTTAACCGGGTTGAACAATTTGAGCTCATCATTTGTGCATGAACCAAATGAGAGCTATGCTCATCTCCCTGCAGCAACATCTGCACAACCAAAGAGCACAGCAGATGGATTCTAAAGGGATTGCCATTCAGCACTCACAAAGGTAGATGGATGGATGAAGCACAACCATAAAGCTAGCTCTAGTTCAAACAGGAATTATTTCAGGGATATTCTGTGGTTTGTGTGAGTGAATGTGGGACATCAGATTAGAATGTCTTCAAACCTTTGATTGCCGTCTACTCCTGAATGGCAGTTGCAGGTAAAACTATGATCATTGCACCATCTGCTGGCGAAAGGTTGGAGACCACTGGATGATCACAGTTGTCCCTTTAGGCTTCAGAGTCTATGGCAAACGCTCTTCAAAGATGTGAAAGTAAAAAGTGGAGGGAAATGGAAGGGCTTTCTGGGGCACGACAAGGATGTGGGGACCAATGACCACTCAATTCAGCTAACCAGACAGTTATGTTTGCTTCTCTCTAATCTAATTGATGGGAATATGGCAGGTTAATCATTCTAGACATAGCTAGCATGTATAGACACACGTTCTCCGTACTGTAGCCTTCACCAAGTCTGTCTCCCAATTCCTCACTCACTATATCTGGTCTTATGTTGGACTGCAGGCCCTTCCGACCAGGAATTCTTTATGTTTGTACAGCATCTAGCTCAATATGAATTTTAGGCTCTACTATCCTACCTTAATTTCTAGAGATCCAGAAAAGACTTGGCTATTAACTAATGGAAATTAAATTATGCTGCTGAGGCAGTTTCGGAACATCCAGTTTCTACATGAGAGATAAAACCAAGATTCTTACATGCTAGGAAAGGTCTGCAGATAAGATACATTGATTGCATTTAAAAGATACTTTTACCACAAGTAACCCCACTATGGTATATGAAATGTAATTAGTTTAGAATAGGATTAACTGTATCTCAGATACTGTAGTAATCCCAACACTAATCCCAAGTAATCCCAAGCACTCAAACAATCAGGAGTCAGGCCCAACAAATCATGAAATTGGTTTAGCAATTGTGATTTAAAAAAACAAAAAAAAAGTTTTGAGTTCTTTTTATTTTCCTTCTGATTTCTGAACCTTCAGTGTTCACCCAGGTCATATTTTCAAGCTTTTCTCCACAACCATGTGGGCTACAAACTTTTAGAGGCTATTTGAGATTCTCACATAATTACTAGATTGCAGGAGCTGTGGCTTTAAGAAAAAAAAGAAGTGTCATAAGACTTGGAAGAAAATCTTGATAACTGGCAAAACTGATATTCTAGCTTGGTAAATGTTGCAGTTTTAATGCTGATTACTGCATTGCTGCTACTGTGATCAAGTGCTGGACGTAAAAAAAATATGGAGTAGGGTTACAGAAACTCATGGTTTGAACAATTCCTTTCCTATGCATACACTGCTAAAAGACTGTTGAACAAGTTCTATGTTTCCTCCCTCTCTCCCCATCACACAGGACACTGAGACGGGGTAATCACTAGATCACTCGCCAGGCTGTCTATCCCAGTTCTACCTTGGTTAATCACATTCAGCTGATCCAAATCCTGTGCAGCCTCTCAGAAAATGCAGCATCTTCCTAGTGGAAAATATAAAAGGAGTTTAAAACACTTACGAAGGAGAAGAAAGGTGTGGAGGTACTTGTGCTGCAACAGATGTATGCAAAAGGAACATTTTTACAGCTGAAAGGCTATGTCTACACTTGTAAGTTTAGGTCGACTTTAGCTAAGCATGGACTTTAGCATGCCTACACCTAAATTTAAAGTCCATTTAGGGGGGAACTTACAAAGTCAACCTAGAGCGTCCACACTGGACGCCTAGGTCGACTTCTAGGGGATAGGGGGACCTAGGGCAGGTCCACCATGGCAGGGGGGGCATCCCTTGCCCAGTGCCAAGGGTCTCAGCCTTTGCCCCATTGTACATGGGTACAATGGGGCAAAGGGGGACAGGGACCCTGGCAGGGCATAGGGGCAGGGTGGGCAGGGCTCTGCCCCGCCCTGGGGGCGGGGACGCACCCCCCCGCCCCCCCCCCCCCCCCCCCGGCAGGGAGGGCAGTAGTGGAGTCCTGGAGTAGCCATAAGTCAACTTAGGGCCACTCCAGGTCTACACTGGCTTAAGTCGACTTGAAAAAGTCGACTTAAGTCGAAGTAAAATGAGGTTTAATAAAGTTGACTTAATTTTCATTAAGTCGACTTTATTTTCCTTAAGTCGAGTTAAGCAACTTGCTTAAGTCGACTTAAGGAAACTGTAGTGCAGACGCAGGGTAAATTAAGTCGACTTAAGCAAGCTTAAAAATAATCTGGCATGCTAGAAACTGTTTTAACTAGAGCTTATTGACCAAAAAAAAATTCAAAAAACTTTTCTTCTGAAAAGCACCATTTCATTAAATTAATGTCTCGTGACCAAGCCTTTGTTGAAAAGGGTTCTCAAGTTCAGAATGGTGGTTCTGATAAAAAATGAAACAGGGAAGAACTTAGATCTCCTACATCCCTGGTGACTGCTCTAACCACTAAGCCATTGGCTATTCCTTAGTCTCTCATTCTCTCATGTTGTTTTTCATGAAAATTTGAAACAACCTCCTTTTTGTTTTGCTTCAAAATCTTACTTTTTTCAGGAAATGGAATTGCTGTTTTCTGGCCAGCCGTTGTTATAACCTATTTTCATTAGCCTCTGTTTTGTATTCTGGCCTGTCCACATCAAGGGAATTTGGCATATATTCACTAACATCAATTGGACTTTGATACCTGTATCCCTCTGCTATCAACAAATATCTACAAGTATCCATGCACTTTATTTAAATGACACACTGATCCCTTGTTAGAGGATGGGCAGTCCCCAATAGGATTTTTTTTTTTTTGTAACCCAACCTTTCATGAAACTAATAACCTAAAAGCCACATGGGTCTTTTCAGCACTTTTTTAGACAAATAACAGTTATAATTCTGAGCATGGTCATCTGCAAACAGAGGCAGTTCTGTTAGCTCAGTGAAAAATCAATATACAAGGAGGAAGAATATCCTTCCCATCCCCCCATCCCACTGTGCTGTGTAAAATTATCGTTTTTAGGTAACAAGGCATTTTGTGGATTAATCCTTCCAAACCACATCAAAGAATCAGATCTGACTTCAAACTCTCCAGGGTCAAAAGAAGCCACAGCTGTCGATCGAAACAATTTATTAAAGCTAGTAAAAGATGCTCATGGGAAGAGTCAAGCTCTGTCCATATTATTTTAATATGTAACTTCAGCTGTTGGCTTTTTAGGGTGGGTTTATTTTTATTTTTTTCACAATCTTTTATTTCAGATCTGAATGATGTGGGTGGGAAAAGAACCGCTGTATATTTCTCACTTCAAATAGATTAATCATATGTCTCCACTTCACAGTCCAACCCAATAATTAAGGACCAAATTCTGATCACCTTTGCCTTCTTAGGTTGCATCCTACTTCATAAATAATTCCACTGATGTCAATGAGACCGCTTGTGTAGGTAGGTACTATTCAACATGAGTAAGTGTATTGAAATCTGTCCCTTAATAACTATCCTCCCAGCTTTGTCACTGTATTGGAATTTCTTTCATTCTTGAACAGCAGTGATACATCACAAATAGGGGTAACCTTTGCTGGAAATGAGGTCACTGGGAAGCAAAGCAAAGCTGTAAAGTGACTCTATAAAAGTGGTTCCAAAGCCATATGGAAATGCCATGAGTGTGCACCAGGAAAATGGTGTTCCTTAGAGGCTGTAACACAAAGCACTAGCTTGTTAACCCACTGAGGTGGCTGAAAAATCAGGTTCAGTTTTTTCCCCAACCTTGTGAAGCTAGACACCCTTAACACCTATGAAGGAGTTAATTTATACACATAAGGATCTTCCTGGCAGCATTGTCCTGCCCTAAAGCCATGATCAACCAGTAAAGGTACATTCAGAGATTGTAATGTTTTATAGTCTGAACGTCTTCTGGCATACTTTGAGTGGGATGTGGATATTGGGAGGGCTGTCTGTGGAACTGAACAGAAGTGGATTCTCTCTCTCCTGCTTCTTTGTGCAAGTTAGTTTCAGACCAGATGAATAATCTCTTACTTTCAATTATTTGTCCTTTCCTTAACTCAGAAATATCTCCTAAAGGCCATTACTCTGAACTATATGCCTGGCACTAAACTTAAACCTGCATTCCAGAAACCTACCATTTTTCTCCTCTTCTGATTTTACTGTAGCCATGTGTAGTGTTGGTCAAGTGATCTTTAGAGGATGATTGAATCAAATGTCAAACCTTTCTTTGTGAGGATCAGCTCACATCTATGTGAAGTTAGAGTAAAATCCCTTCCATCAGTTTATAGTTATTGGAGCTTGAAAAAAAAAATACTTGAAAAAAGTTCTCATTTGTTTTCTGCTGGTTGACAAGTAGGAATAAAGTAAAAGTCAACCTTTGCAAGTAAAAAGCCCTCAGTAAAAGTACTGGCCAATCTCTGCAAGATACTTCATCAGAATAAACCCACAGATTTTAATGTAATGTGAGAGAGAGCTGCCCATGTGAACACATTCTTTGCAAAGTCAAGGACCTACAGTAGTGAGCCATGCTGTACAAAAGGAGAACTATTTTAGTCTGTGGAATTCACCCTACAGCAGAGAAAATACACAGGTGGAATTTTAAGGCTTCAGGACTTAAGGTGACCAGATGTCAAGTGTGAAACATCAGGATGGGACAGGGTATAATAGGCACCGATATATGACATAGCCCCAAATATCATATCATTCTATCAGGACTGTATATACTTATGTTTGTGGAAAAATAAAGTTCTGACTGTTTAGAAATACACCACTAGACATTGCAGGTGTATGCTACCACAAAGGCCCACTAGCCATTTTTAGTAATATAAATGTGTATGTTCTCGGATGGCTTATCTCTATCAGCTCACAAACAAAGGTAAGGGTTATAACTGTGATGAGGTGCTACATATTCTGTGGTGTTCTATAAATGCATAGAGCACCCTTTATATCATTCATTGAGACTGAAACTGCTCTACATGCTAGTTAAATAAAAATGCACATGCTTGGAAGAATAGGAATCGGAAGGTTTGAAAAAGTAACTAAATAGTTACTAAAAGTAACAGTAACTAATAAACTACAGTAACTAATAAATTGTGAGTCACTTTTGAATGGTAATATTATCATTTCCTATTTATTAGTGCTTTCATTATAAAATTTGCATAATTACATTTCATGCTGGCATTCAATTTTCTTCATTTATTTTCCCCCAAATTCCTGTTTGCTTAATTCAATTTTCTTCTAACCAAGGTTCATTTTTTTCTACCACCATTTCCTAGTATCACTTTTAACGTCAATTCTTTTGAAATAATTTCCCTGCTCTGTTTTAAATAATATTTACAGCAATTTTCATCAGTAGGTGTCAACATGTTTTCCAAAGAAAATTAAATATCATGATTCCCATTTCACAGATGAGGAAACAAAGGCGAAGAAAAATGAAGGAAATTGTGTCACGAGAATGGCAGACCCAAGAACAGAATCCCTGTCTCTTGATGTTCAGACCAGAACTCTACCCATTGGACTATTCTGCTTCTGTCTGGTACTCTGTCCCATCAATTTTTCTGGTCTATGGTCACTGAAAGATGCTTCTCAAACACCTCTTTCTCCCCTGCCTCTCCCAGGGCCAGTCTACAGTGAAAATTTATGGCAGAGCTGGATTGGCAGAGTTATGGTACTGTAAGAGCACTGGTGTAGCCACATTATGTCCATGAAAGAGAGCTCTCCCATGGACACAATAAAACCATCTAAAGGAATGGTGGTTGGTATGTTGGCGGAAAGCGTCTCCCACTGACCAGAGCTGCTGGCTTATGCTGGCAAAATTTATTTCACATCCCTGAGCAACAAAAGTTCTGCTGGCCTAAGTGGTCCTATAGACAAGCCCATGGCGATCATGTCTCTTCCTTAGGAATAAGCACCTGTTGTTGTGCTGTTTGTTTGTGTTGATAATCATTACCACCAGTGGTTCCCAACCTTTTTGGCTCAAAGTCCACAGATATAATTTTTACAACCCTGAAGGGCCTCCAGTCTCCACCAGCAGGCTCTCCCAATCCCCATTGCAACCAGGTACAGGAAAAGACTAACCATGACTATCTATTGTTCTTCATCAGCCACGATAGCTGGATAAGTGTATACCTTTCATCACAAAGGGTGAGAGAACAAAGACCTTGCATTTATCAAACTTCCTGAATCACTCAGTGGAATGAGAGGCCGTGCTATCAAATGCCTGAAATCTGCCTGCTTATTCAATGATATACTAGAGAGAAGCCACTGATGTATTTCCTTCTAACCTGATTAATTTAAATCAACATAAATTTCATGCCTATTTGGCTTCATGATGCATTTGGTACCGTTTACGCATAGGGAACATTCACAATGTTTGCCACATGGAGCTTTTGGTCATCTGGGCACAGAGTGAAATGAGACATGGATTAACCAAGTCTGACTGAATTTAATTGACTACACAAACAGCATAGTAGAATCTGTGGTAAATCCTCTGCCTGAGGGGCAATGAAGATACCAGTTCCTTCTACTCAGAGGGTGCAAATGCTGACACCTTTTTACTGTACGTTGACACCAAACAATACATTTTAAGACCTTGTTGTCAAGGTATTGTCCATCGTCTTTTTCAAGGAATTTTGATCATATTGTTTTACAGTGAATGGCCTCGGAAAGTTGAATCTGAAATTTCTTATTATTTTTATACCACTCCTCTACAATACAATGCAAGATGGGCTGTCATTTCTGGTAATACGGTGATCCTTTGGGGAGTCAACAGCAGCAAGGGTTGATCCAAGACCTCTCTGTATTAAAGAATAAGTCTACACTACCTGAGCTAAAAGAGACCGATCTGTTAGTCACAGCTATACCAGTGGCCCAGCAGAGGGGAACAAAGCACCACACTGAATGGCGGGTGGCTCACACTTGTAGTTCTCCTATCTATAAAATGTGGATAATAATACTTACCTTCTTTGTAAAGCACTTTGGCTATGTCTAGATTTGTTAAGTTAAGTAGACTTTGTTAAGTCGACTTAATGGAGCATCTACACCCAAAGTCGACTTAAGTCGACCTTGTTAAGTCAACTTAACAGAGCCTGTAGTGTAGACATACCCATCTACACTGGCTTTAAGTCAACTTAAGTTGACTTAATAAGGTTAACTTAAGCCTTAAGTCAACCTTCAGAGGTGGTGTTATTAAGTCAATTTAAGGAAGCGCTTAAGTCAACTTAACAAGCGCCCAGTGTGCACGCAGAGTTCTGTAGGTAGACTTAAGCATCCTTAGGTCGACCTAAAGCTCCAGTGTAGACGCACCCTGTGAGATCTACTGATGAAAAGTGCTATTTCAACAGCCAGAATTATTTTTTTATTGTAGGGTTGCGCAAGGATGTCCAAATGCTGTTTTAATTAGTTTCGCTTGTTTGTTTTTAGAATAGAGGGTGAGGTTCCCTTTTAAAAACAGGCATAAATACCATGTAGGTCCTACTTAAGCCCCAGTGCATAGGCCCTTGTCTGGCCATCTGCACAAAAATGAGTTTCTCCCAAAGAAAACTGAAGCAGGCTAAATTAGGGCCTTACTTCCCTTGACAGTGTCTTAATAAAGAGGTCTTTCAAAGAATTCTGACTATATTGGAAACATTTCCAGATATCTAGAGATATTCCCAGTTGTGTTTGAAGAGCTTTCAGATATCTTCAAGTCAAGTGACCAGTTAGTCCTTTCCAAACTATTGGTCAAAACAGATATTTGACTTTCTACCCTTTGGCTTCATAAAGGAAGAGACTAATCCATCTATTCCCAGGGATCATGAGAGGAAGGGAAGTAGGCAGTTGCAAAGGGTGATCTCATGTACTTCTACATTAGTACTGATGGCTCATTTACAGTACTTTGTTTTAAAGTAATGGCTGACCCAGAAATAGAAACATAACCACACAATTATTCTATCCCACTTATTAGTCAAAGCTAAACCTGGCTAAATGCACTTCTCAACGTGAGCTTCCAAAGCCCAAGAAGGTCCCTTCCTATCATTACAAATAAATGGATGGGAAGGAACTGCATTTCAAAAGGGCAAGTTCCTGTTCTCCTTCTCTCAGTAGAAGGCACTAAACACTATGCAGACAGCACAGTTCTATGGAGCAGCTGGTGGCAGAGAACAGAAAAGCCATGCGGCAGATAATAATGCACGTATTCCCCACATGCTATACAATTGCACTCCACACGGAGCTGAAGACTGGTGGGACAGATTCAGGCCCTAATCCGAGAAAAGATTTATGCATGTGCACAAGCCCATGTGTATTCAACAAAGCACTTGAGTCCATGTTAAACTTTAAGCACTTGCTTAAGCCTCATTGGAATCAACGGTCTTAAGTACGTGTCTAACGTTAAACAGGTGCTTAGGAATGGACTGCTGAATCAGGGCCTGAGTCCCTGACTACATACGTCCATTAACCGCACTAGGTAGGAGGCTAGCATCTACTGCCACATCCCACGGGCACTAAGCTCTGTGTTCAGGCTCTCTTGAAAAATGGCTGTTTATGCACATTTTGTGCCTAAACCCTGGATTGGTCCTGAAGAGAGTAGAACAGAAGCAAGCATTGAATTTGATCATGAACTGAGATGGGGGTTTCTTTTACATTATAACACCTGTTTTCAGAGTGCTTTGTTTTCCCTGTAACAGTAAATGAAATCATTAACACCTAAATCAGCACAGCCAGACATAGTCCTGTGTTCCTCACACAACATTAGAAAGCAGCTCAGGGAAACGGGCTCCACTCTTGACAGGCAAATGAAAAAAAACAGACACACACACACACTATAATAGAGTAGGGAAAGTGAAAGGAGGAACTGATTTTATTTTGGTATATGAGTTTGAGTCCTTCACACAGCAACAGCTGAGAGAAACGTCTTTAAAACATGAAAATACAGCTGTAAAACCATATAAACTAGCAGGAAGACCCCTTTTTGATTTCTGAATGACTAAATTTCAGGTCAATGACATCCCTTATATACTATAGGCCAGAGTTTCAATAGAGTTCAGCACTCATTAATGCACAAAAATAATTGGCCAGATTTTCAAAAGAGATCAGACTTCATTGGGGTGAACTCTTTTGAAAAACTGCCTATAAGTGTCACAATGAGTGCTAATGAGTGTTGAGCCCTTCTAAAAAAATCTGTCCACAAAGGTGATGGCTAAATGCTTGAAAATCTGGCCCAAACTCTTGTGAGGCTCTATCCCAACAGGTGTACAAACCTAAATAAAAGACTGCAATGCCAGTTACTTGGTTATAGTGCTTATAGTTAAGGTCCGGTCTATTGGGACTATCACATTAAATTGATTTAACTTTCATTCTCTGGTAACATTTTAACTAGATTGCTCACCTAAACTAAACACCCATTAAAATGAAAGATCACACATTTCAGATGGAAGAATATGGAAATCCAATTGCCAAACATTCTTTCAAGGTAAACGATTCCATCAAAAACATTAAAAATATATTATATATAGGAAGCTCAACTTTAATGCATTACAAGTCAATATTGTCTCTTTCCTTCACACTTACCACCTTTGCATGTATCAAGCTAATCAGTTCACAAAGAACAGGTGTATAAAATTATTCCAGTTTCCTGAAAAACTCAGCTGGAAACAAATACATTCTTGCTAGAGGGAGCTTGATGTCTCTATAGTAGCCTATGGAGCCGTAGGGACAGGTTGTGTTCTTGAGCCTTCAACTTATGCTGAAATCATTGGAGTGACTGCTACATCAGTGTAGCTGAAAGCAGAATTTAGTCCTGAAGCACCTAATCTTCTTCACATAACAGTTTTGCATTAGTGCAGTTCCATCACTTTCAATTAAATCACTACTGATTCACACTAGCATGGGAAAAGAATCAGGCCTGTAGAATCTAATCTTCAGTCTACTTTTTCCTACATTTATTTAAAGTTCTTCAAATCATTGAATACCAGAAATCTGTGTAAACTCAAAAATTTGTCTCTGACCAAGAGAAGTTGGTCCAGTAAAAGAGATTGCCTCACTCACCGCGTCTCTCTAATACCCTGGGACTGAGAAGGCTACAATAACATTGCCTACGAGTTTTCTTGGAGACATTGTCAGTGTTTCCTGGATTTGGCCAATTAAGTATACCACAATAATCAGCCTTTACATGGCTGCTAGGCACCGCAGCTTCTGCTGACTCCTGGAAGTGTAGATGCCAGTGGGAAAATTAAAACAAAGAAAATCATAAGCAAAGCTATCAAAACTTTTTCAAATTCCAGAGCTCCCCCCACACTGTAAGTTTTCCATTTTTAAGTGTCTGACAAAGTGGGATTTCTCCCACAAAAGCTCATGCTATAAATACATTTGTTAGTCTTTAAAAGTGCCACAGAACTTTCTCAGACTTCCAGAGACATTTGTTTAAATTCAGGTTTTGCAAAAGTTGAGGACAATTCTTACTTTAAAAAATTCCAAGCTCACCAAACCATAATTTCAGTGTACAGCAATTTTGATTTACATCATCATTTGTTACAAGCACATTAATTCATCAGCTGTCTCTTCTGGAGTGGGAAATGCCAGGGTTGTGAGAATTTATATTAAATTCCAATTTTGATTAAATATATTAATTAGTAAATGCTGAAAATAAATGTTCTCAGCAAAACCACATTCCCAGATAGGGTTAACTATCATACTTTATAGGAGTCACCAAATTTCTATTTAAAAATTGCTTATTTAACAAATTAATTCACTATTCATGGATACATAATTTTGTCAATGAAACATATCTTTAAGAGAGAGTGGGCATATAGACTGACTATATGTTGCTCATAAATGCCAATTTAAGTACAAGTATGGGAACAGTACTGAATGTTCATAATTAAAATAAACTTTCAACACTATGCTGCACAGTTTCATTATTACAGCCTCCTCTTTTAATGAAGATGTAGTACACCACTTTGTTGGCCAATTTACCCTATAGATCAAAACTATATGAAATTTCCTAATACTGTAAGAGGAAGAGAAAATGCTATATACATGATTTACAGTGCACATTATTATTTTAGGTTAAGAAAACAGCATCACAGCACAGTGGCAAATGATTGCTAGGACGTGCTTAATCTGGCAGCAAATTTCTGGTTCTTATAAACCCAAATAATATTAAGGCAATTTTGTCCCTACCAGTAATAGCTAAAATCTGCTGCAAAAGCTGAAACCCTCCAGCTTGTTTGTTCAAATGTTACATAGCACTTTAGAAGATGGAAATAATTACCACTGTGGTGTTTATTTGCAATTTTTCTATCAGAATTAATTGTATTCCCAGCATTTTAGATTGCTTCTATTGTTTTCCTTACTACCAGTCCATCAAGCTCTCTCACTTGCTGTTAAACAATGAAAATACAGAGCTATATTTTACTCTCATTTACATGTGTGCAACACCCATTGAAAACAATAAATGTAACAGAGTGCAGAATTTAGCCCACAGAAGGATTTGCAGGACACCTAAGGACACGAAGTATACCATGATTTTTGTCCAATAAATTAAGCACTTACAGCTAAGAGTCCATTAATCTTACTTACATCAGAATAACTCCTGATTTATATAGTGCTACTGAAATCAGTGTAGTGATACCAGATTCGCACTGGTGTAACAGAGAGGAACCGGTCTTTCAGTTATACAAACTATTATTGAAATACTGGAAACAGTTTTAAAAGTCACATGGGGCTGCAGAGTTTGGCCAACAATTATGTGTCTACCTGTGCAGTACACTAAGGAGCATTTCATCTGAGTGAATACAGACATCCAAATACCTATTTGTCCCACAAAGTGACAAAGACAATTAAGTATGTACTGTGACATTAAAACACAGAATGGGGAAGAGAGACTTCTCTTGGACCAGTAGCATGTTAAGAAAAGACAGAGTACCTGTAATATACTGACTGAATGATGTCACCCACTAGTGAGTGGGCCACAGAAAGGATAAGGAACTAGATACTCTTGTACCATTGAGCATCCCATCAGTTTACTTCCTCAGAGGTTAGAGGTGGATTTATTACTTATTTCAAGATACCCACCAAATTAAAATCCATTACCACAAGAAACCAATGACACAAAATCTGTTCAGAACTTACAATTATGGAGGCGGATCCAAAGACCATTAAACTCAATGGTTTTTCGTCCACTGATTTCAGTAGGCTTTGAATCAGGCTCATTAACTGTATCTACTAATGTGTGTCATCTACTATATTTAAAATATATTTTATTTAATGTTCCACTGTCCCCACTCAAGTGAACTTTGTACCATGAGAAGCCTGCAGCATGGGTTCACAATACAATACGTTAAAAAAACATGCAAAGCTGGCCATTACATTATCAAATAAGAACGCTATGGGTGTGCTCATTAGTTGTAACCCTTACGTTGCTATAAAGTTGGCAATGAAACCCTTTGGTGGGAAAAATATGGACATTCCTACAGTACAGAGTATGGAGCCAGGGTACACGTCCCTGATCATCGTCTTTACTTTTTGCCTTAGTATTGTCATTCATTTTCTGCGTGGGGTTGCTGTGCATCTGCCCAGAAGGTGTATAATGAGGACAGCAGTGACATTACAGGTAATGTAGATAAGTCACCTGTGATAGCTCATATAAATACAGGGGGTGTATTTCATCTGCTCTTCAGTTCACCAGGGCAGAGAATGTCAAGAAAATTATCTGGTGTGATGATAGAGAGGGTGCAGGGGGGAAGCTTTTAGCTACAAGGGAGTGTTTTTCCATTTACCATCTAAAGACCAACGGACCGAAAGCAAGAACATTTTTTTCTTCAGCATAATAGTTTTTGAAAGACATCTTCAAATGACTCCAGGATACTGTTTACCTGTTATTATACTTAATTTGAAAAGACCAATTACTTCCTCGTGGAAGTCACATACCTAGGATTTTTATGGAGACAATTATCCACTAATATTCTTACGTGCTACATAACAACAACAAATAAATATGAGTAACAAAGTCAGGCTAGCTGGGATAAATGTAGAGGATAAATCCTTATTTGTACTTGTGTGGAACTACCTTTTACATTGTATTTATTGATGATCTAACTCACCTATTCCTTTGGATTGTATCTGTATTAGTAGGATTAGCTTTTATAATAGTAATACAATACATTTGTATGGCTCTTCTCTTCTAAAAGGATCTCAAAGTGCTTTACCAATTTAATCCCCAATTTTCACACTTACTTAACATTAAGCATGGTCTCACCACTAACATCACAGTGGAGCTGTCCCACTGCTATAATGGAGCTGCCTTCGGAGTGGAAGGTAGTAGCTGTGTAACAGTACACTGCACAGCAGATTAGGAAAGGAAGTGAAAAATAATTTATCTGATTAAAAAACAAAAGGGAAAATTAGGGAAGCAGAATGCAATTACCCAAGTTGGAATTTGGCCAAAACACCAGCATAAACACCCATCCTTGTGTAAGTGACATGGAATCATCAATGATCAAGAAATGGCTAGAAGTTTGGTTTTACATTTCAGCTGAAATATGAGGATTTCCAGAAACACTATGGCCAAAACAGGATCATGTAGGTCACTTGCCATAATTTTCTGAGTATATCTCACTTAATTCCCTGCTATTGCACCCATCCTGGTCCCTCCTATTCTCTGTCTCTAACTCATAATAGTTTATCTCCTCGGGGCTATGGCATTTTGATTTAATTCCAGTCGTTGGGTTTAATGTGGGCATGCTGGGTGGTGTTGGTCACCTGTAATTTACAGGTCAGACTAAGTGATTTGGTATTTCCTTCTGATCTTAACCTTGTAGTCTCTATGACCTGCTAAAAGCACTGATTCAGTTTTATCTTTGAGAAAAATGCCACCAATTGAAACATCATCCTCACATCTCACAGAAACTGGGTGATCTTTTGAAGTTTCTCAGTCAAACAGTGACCTTGACAAACACCACATAAAGGTTTACTTATTTCTGGATGTCAGGTGCATAGCCATGGGTGGGTGTGGGTGGGCTGGGGCCCACCCATTTGGAGATGTGGCCCACCCACTGCAGTACCTGGCAGTGGCGCAAACTTCACTGTTACAGCTGTGGGGCCACCCACCAGCCAGTGGCTGCAGCCACAAGCCAAGCAGAGACACCACCTTTGCTCCACTCGCAACCACAGCCACCAGCTGCTGGCCAACCCTGCAAAGCTTGTACCACTGCCAGGAGCTGCGGTGAGTAGCCTCCTTGCATCACTTCTCCCCTTCCCACAGCTCCACTTGTTACCTAGCAACTGAAGTGTCTCAGACAGCTTCCAGTCATGTCATGTCCCAACCTGCAGATTCAGGGGCCCAGCCAGAAAACACTCCTGCTGCTCACATCACCTTTGCATAGCATACAGGAATACACAGATTTATGGGATAGTAAGGAGCACAACACAAAGTAATCCACTGCAATTTTTAACAAAATAGAAGATGTCCAAAATAATCAAAACTAATCAATCAGTTAGGCTATGTCTACACTGGCAAGTTAGTTCGAATTAAGGAGGGTTAATTCGAACTAACTTAAGCCATGGCTACACTAGACTTTAATTAGTTCGAATTAAGGGCTTCCTTAATTCGAACTAATAAATTTGCTTATACTTTTAGAAGTAAGGGTTAATTCGAACTAGTTAGTTCGAATTAACCCAATGTGGCCATGTTAGTTCGAACTAAGCGCTTAGTTCGAACTAACTGGCACATTGAGCTCAATGCAATTGACTAATTTGAACTAAGTAAGTGCCATGTATGGCACTTGCTTAGTTCGAACTAAAATTTGCTAGTTCGAATTAAGTTAATTCAAACTAACTAAAATTAGCTCGAATTAATTAATTCGAATTAACCAATTTGAACTAACTTTGGTAAGTGTAGACATAAAGTGCCTATCAGTTAGTTGGCATATTAATGACCACACACAGGACTCATCTACTGAAACAGACTTTGACAATGTGAATAATAAAATACATACCCACCAAATGTAAAGGCCATTTGAATTCCATTGAGATAGCTCCACCTATTATCCACAATCTGAGAATTCATTATTAACATGGAACCAAATCACACTCTTGATTTTTAAGCAGCATTTCCCATTAAAACAACAAGGAGCATTGCTTTAAAAATAATTAATGGAGCAATATTGGCCATTTTTCTGCTCTAACAGATGCCCAGTGTTACAACACTCCAACTCTCGTAGCTCAGTGACAGATAATCTTGTTTATCTGGAGCTTTCACGGCACTATCTTTCCCTTGCACTGCAGTTGCAGCTGGAGGCCTCTGTGCCACCGATGCTTGTTGGGTTCCAACACTGATGAGTAGAGAATGAAATAACCAGCAAAGAATCTATAGCTCTCTTTTTACTTCCCTCGGGGACAAATGTTGGATTTCATCAATAAGAACAATATCAGTGGCTCAGCACAGACCTGGGAACACACCACTGTGATCCTTGTATTTCAGATTCCAATCCAGTTTTTCTGTTAGGATTTGAACTTATTATCTCAAGGCTCACGGTGTTAATGCACTTTGTAATGCTAGCTAGTTTTATAGCTCTGTTTAACTGCTGCATCTACCATTCTAAGGAGCTACCGTGAGAACTAATGATAAAGAAAGCTGGACAATGTGGCTAAACCATTGCATGTTTAACACACAAGGCTCACCGCACAATGGAATCTACCCTGTCATTCTCAATTCATAACCTCACTCTGCAATACTTCAAGAATTTGCATTCAATGGCGCTTAAGCTTAAGAAAAAAGCATAAAAACCAGTATTATTTCACAGCCTGTTAGAGATTAAAAATATTACACTCTTGATTCACAAAGACATTCTGAAACCGAGCAACTGTGCCAAGGGATTGGGAGTGGCGCTTAGCCAGAATATACATTTAAGCAGAAAAAAAAAGGCCAGTAGTGAAAAACTTGCTCATTTTAAAACTATCCATACTTTTTCTTCATGTGAACCCTTACTAGAGCAGTACTCGCAATCACAAGTGCCTATTCTCACAGCAGTATCATATGTCATTGATTTTAATTGTGTTTTATTAATATTATACAATTCAATTATGCCCCAAGCAGGCTCTAACTAATACTTTAATAACATAATACCAGATACTTACAAATTCCCTGCACAAGAAGAAAAACCTGATCATGCTACTTGTGTGAATATAGCCATGATGTTAGTAACACTTTTAATACCACACAGCTGCTTTAGAAAAGCCTGGTTAGTCTACTGTGATTGTGAACAAAATCCAAAGGGGTAGCCGTGTTAGTCTATTGTAGAAAGACAACAGAGTCCTGTGGCACTTTTAAAGACTAACAGATTTATTTATCGCATGAGCTTTCGTGGGAGAAAATCCCACTTCGTCAGACGCTTTGAAGATAGGAAAGTTACAGAGTGGGAGGAAATTAAATGCAGGGGAGTGTATGACATGTCTTTAAAACATGTCTGTTAGTCTTTAAAAGTGCCACAGGACTCTGTTGTGATTGTGAAGAAAGAGTTAATATCTATGTTATGATGTAGAACATGCAAAATCATCAGCAGTAAATGGCATTAAAAGGATGTTATTCAGATAATCAGCTGGTGTAAACGGGTGTAACGCCATTTCTGTCAGTGAAGATTTGCAGCAGCTGTGAATCCAGCCCCACATATTAAGTGAATCCTTTTCTCTGTTATTAGAACCTCTAGGTCATTAAAATGGACAGGTTTTTAAAAAATATATATTCTTTACTAGTTAGAGCAGCGGTTCTCACCGCTGTGTCACAACACAAATGTGTGTCGCAGCACAGCAGTGAATGAGCCATGGCAGGAAAGCACCCCCGCCTCCGTTGCTGGGTCTTTAGAAGCTGCTACCACTTTTAAAGGGCCAGCAGCAAAAGAGTGGCCCTGAGCGCTCTTGGCAGCAGCGCTTTCATCAAAGATGCTCCGCTATAAGATCTCCAGAGCCGCTTTTTTTCCTGCTGGCCTTTAAAGCTGGCAGCTTAAGGACCAGCAGGAAAAAAAAGCAGCCCCCGCTACCCCTCAGCGCTTTCCATGGCACTTGGCTGAAAGCGTTGGGGACGGGGTGCTTTTCTCATGCTGCCCCTTTGCAGGCACTTTTCTTTCGGCAGCAGGTGATGCTTGAAGGCACCAGCAAAAACGGTGCCGCTGAGGGGAGCCTAAATGGCAGGACCCTTGGTGTGTGGCGCATAGCTGGGAATGCTCCCAGCTGTGTTGCGATTCTTAAAAGGTTGAGAACCCCTGAGATGGAGCTTAAGAAAGCTGCTGGAACAGTATGAAAGTACAGCTGTTATATTTATGCCATGTTCCCCTATACTTTTCAGCTTCTATTTCAGATTAAGTAGGAACAAATATTGAGTCCTGAGGAGAGAAAGAAAGCATACAGGGAGTTAGCACAGAACATTCTGCATCAGAACTGAAGATACCTCTGAAACGTGCCTGTCATTCCAAGGGACATCGTTCATTTTAGTCCCCAAATTTTGTCAATCTCTCCTACATATTGCAAAAAAGTTATTTACATCAGAAATAAAGAATCATGAAAGTATTTTATAGAAGGAATAATTTGTACTAATGGGTTGACTTCTACAGCACTTTCCCACTTGAATTATATTTGGGTGTCCTTCATTTGTAGCTCTTTGTCAAATACTGCTTCCCACATTTGGTTCATAGAAGGTTGAGAGGTATTTTTGAACAATAAAATAATGGCTTTATAGTGTCTCTGTAGAAGGACGCAAGCTCTCTGTTTATAGGTGGCCATATAATGATATCTTTCATTTACTGTAAAAAGCTACATAGACCATGGTTTCAATTATACATTTCACTCATCCTCACTGGTAAAATGAGACTGCTCAGTTTCACTTCTACTTACAGTCAGTTTTGTATTCTGATTCTTTATGATAGGAAATAATGTCCATGTTGAGTTTCCAACACTACATTGAAATGTTTGATTTATCTGAAAAAAGTTTTCTTTCAACAAAAATTTCTGCAACCTCCTTTTTCTAAATCAAAGTTCAGATCTAAGGCCTTAAAATACTCTTGGGTATACAGAAAGACATTCTTCACCATTTCAGGTGAACCTTTTCAATCTTGAGAGAAGAGAACTGTTTGGGGGGTTTCATTCCTAAAGCAAAAGAAGTGAATCTGAGCCTTTTTGCAAAGTTTATAAATAAAGGTAGGGAGTTAGGGAAATCTCCTTTCCCAAGTGCTGTTTTGGATGAATATACAATATACAAAAGGAGGTGAGCCAGTATAGACTGACTTTTACTTTGGATAAAAGGAATGCTGTGCAAAAGAGACCATGAAATTTACAAAGGGCTATGAAATTTACAAAATTCAAGGAATCAGGGACAAAGCCCACACATCACAGCAAACAAACTACAATGAAATGTCATATGCTTTCAACTTACTTTCTCACACACCATGGAACCCAAGATTTTCCTTGGTGAGCTTGCACAACCTTTTCTTCATGAGACTTGTAATAAAAAAAACTAAAACTATTAAAAACTGAGCTTTATAGCTGTCCATCAGGAGGTTCACCAAGACAATAGCAAACAAAACTGCAGCCTGTACAAGAGCCCACAGTGCATAAGCAATACAAAGATAAAGTTCAAAACTAGATTGCAGCATCAGGGTATCATTCTGAAAATGTTCTGGTGTGTGTCATCTGCTTCAGAGAACCTGAGAGAGGGAAGAAGGGGAAGAGCTGAGAGGAGCATATTTAAGTGCCATTTTTCCTGAGCATTAGAGAAGCAGTAAATGGAAAAAAGAAAAAGAAGAGCATGTGAAAAGAGACCCACCAGACTTCTTTAAAACACTTGTTTCCCCCTAATGTATCTGAGAGAGGAAAAAATGGGATATTATATATAGAGCCCTCAAGAGTAGTTTTTATGTGCTTTTTAGTCTTCAGATAGCAAGAGGGAAAGGATCAGAGAGAACCTCAAAAAAGAAGGAAGTCAGCATGTGAACTGAGTGGTAAGTGAGCATTTTTAAGTATGTATGACCGGGGACTAAAACACCTAACTTAGATTGGTACACCTGCTGGTATCCCCATGTACCCCACTACTTCCTTAGAAATCTACTCAACTCATAAGGAAGCAACTTTTTTTTTTTTTTAAGTACAATGCTTTTGGGAGTCCTTCCCCTAGAAAGAAGCACTTTATACAATTATATCAATTGACCTTGTCCAGGACTGCAGCATCTCCTCTAATTACTGTTTTTAGTAGCTGTATAGCCAGGTGGAAAAGCCCACTAGTTTTAGCTGTAGGTCAGAAAGTTAATAGCATGGTGGCAATGTTGTAAAGAAAGTTACTGGAGCAATGGGGAAAAAAGACTTTGGTGGTGATTAACATAGAACTAAAAGGGAAGCTATAGAAGAAGACATGAAGAAGTCTGTGGAACAGGAGGCGGCAATGGGAGCTATTGTAGTTCAAGGAAGAGAGAAAAACAGTAAGCAAGTACTATCTGAAATCATAGGTTATGTCTACACTTAAAAAGTTAAGTCAACTCTGTTAAGTTGACTTAACAAGGTCAACTTGTTAAGTCGACTCAACAAATCAACTTAACTTTTTAACTGTGTACATAGCTGCGGCTCCTTGCTGAGAAGGGAGCCATGGTCCCAGCAGAAAGGACCCACAGGTCCCTTCTTGCCAGGAGCTCCACTCTCTTCTCCCTGGACCCCGCGGTCCAGGCAAGGAGGGAGCCACTGGAGCTCCACCAGAAGGGGATCCCTGAGGTTCCCCAGTCAGTGAATCACTGGGGAAGGCAGCTGCCTTCCCCCGTGCTCCAGCTGAAAGGGGATCCCTGAGGTTCCCCTGTCAGCTGGAGCATCACGGAAGGCAGCTGCTGTTGCTCAGCTGACAAGGGAACCTCAGGGATCCCCTGTCAGCTGGAGCGCAGCAGCTGCCTTCCCCCTTTCCTTCCCTAGCTCCCTTCTTGCCCGGAGTCCACGTGTCCTGGGAGAAGAGAGCAGGGCTCCCTTCTGGTCAGGACTGCTTGGGTCCCGGAGAAGGGAGCCCAGCCTCTGGCTCCCTTCTGGCTGGGACCTGGGTCCCAGGGAGAGGGCAGCTGTGGCTGCCTTTGTGTAGGGACCTGGAGGCTTCCCGGCAAAAGGGAGCATGCTCCCTTCCATCAGGGAGTGGGGGTCCCAGGGAGAAGGGAGCCATGGCTCCCCTGTCCCCAGCCCTAGGTTGACTTAGAGAACTAAGTCAACCTAGGGTGTCCACACCGTGTTTAGGTCGACTTAACAAATCGACTTAGCTGTTAAGTCAACTTAAATGGTGGTATTTATTAAGTCGACTTAAGGAAGCCCCTTAAGTCAACTTAATGAAAGCCTAGTGTGGATGTGGACTAAGTTAGGTCGACTTAAGGCTCCTTAAGTCGACCTAACTTTCAAGTGTAGACATAGTTCTTGAAATTAACTAGCCTTACATCCCATCTATATACATATAGAAACCTTAAAACCAGTGTCTGGGCCCTTCAGATCCTAGAAGATGTAAACAGGGCTATGAAGCCATGTATTACATTTTTAAAAAATTAAATATTGAATTGAGACTAATTCCATTTTAGGGCTTTTCTGGTGAGATGCATTTTGCCTTCAGTTCAATTCGTCGCCAGGACCTCATGGTAGAATTATAGCCTGGCAATTCACTGTAATCTCCTATTTAGTCTACAGTGTATATTATTACACATGACAGCAGCAACTGCATCGTATAGTCCATATTTTCTCTTTGCAGAGTATTCTTTTGAAGGTTGGATGTCTTCTATAATTCATGAGCACAAACACTAAATGACAAGCAACCTTTCTCTGTAATCATATTAAAAACAGTTACATTAATGATTGGATTAATTTGTTATTTGTTACTAGTAATTGCCTAGGAAATGGAGAGCATAAATCAGATATTCTGGTGATTATGGCATTTTGAAGTCTGTTTCTGTATGTTTATTGTATATTTTCCCTCAGCTTCCAGTTGTAAGGTTACAATTGTGGATATTGGGAAGAATTTATTTCAAATGAGGCCAGCTTCCTGGAAGGTCAGCATATAGTCCCCCAAAGAGGGTGGAGCAGATATTAAAGCAACTCAGGGATTGTTAAACCTGAAGGAATCGCTGTGATCATCTAGTCTGGCCTCCTTTATTGCACTTAGTCTTATCCAAGGTTTGAAGTCGAGGAATAAATTGAGTCAAGAATCCATCATGAAGCTAAGGAATCAAAAGAAGGAAAGTGCACCAGCAATTGGTTCCATTCTCAATAGTCTAATCAACCAGTATTCAGTTATGACTTTGTTCCCAAAATCCATCGAAATCAAAGGGAGTGTTTCCATTGATTCCAATGGGATTTGGATAACATCCTTAGAAAGCATGTGAAATTCCTGACACTTTACATTGTATAACCTCCCTTAAAAACTCTCCTTTAGAAAGTGTTACAAGGGACTTTCTGCTTCTCAGCTGATATTCACCACAGTCCAGCCAGAGACATCCATATATCTATCTTCTCATTCTCTCTGTATATTTGCCTGTTTGTCTTGTGATTACTGCCTCTTCAATTTCAGCTTTGGTACTTCTGATCCAGGAGAAGAGAGTGTACGAAAACTTCTAATTGTCAGAGTTTTTAAGCACTGAAACAAATCAGTAGGAGGTTGAGGGATTTCCATCATTGGAGGGTTTGAAGAACACCTTAGACAAACACCTGTCGGGAATGATCTAGTTATTATGTAGCCCTGCCTTGAGTGCAAGGGACTGGACTAGATGACCTACTGAGTTCCCATCCAGTACTACACCGCTGTGGTTCTATGTGAACTCCTTCCCCAGAGCAGTGTCTGATAGCAAGGTTCCTGTACTAGTGCTTGAAATGTTTGTCAACTGATCAACAAAACAGTGAAACTGATCATACACAAAGTGTGCAAAAGTATTGATTTTGTCATTTCCATGTAGTATCCCATGGATGGAGGTATACTGAACCCGCATCTCTTGTATGTGAAGATAATTATTCAAAAACAGTTCACTGATTGTATTTTATTTTATTTTGTTTTGGCCCATAACATCTGGACTGTCAGTTGCTTACTGCTGCTTTGCTTTGCATGTGCAGCAAAACATTTTGACTTAGGCCAGGTCTACAGTACAGCTCTAAATCAGAGGGAGATACATAATCTGCATTCCACAGACTACATATCTCCCCTTGACTTAGTTAATTCTACTTGCTGCAGTGTCCTCACTTGGCTCCGTCGACTTACAGTATTCTCCAGTCAACACAGCCTTACTCCATTTGAGAGTGTGGAGTAATTACGTCGACTGGAGTGTGCCTCTGGGATCGACTGAGCGGGTCTAGACTACCCACTCAATCGATCCCGCTGCGTCAATCCTCCGGGATCGACTCCATTTTTTAAATGTAGACTAGGTCTTAATGATCAATCTAAGAAAGACAGAAGTCACATTTCAGTCTCAACCACTTTTACTACTCCAGTTATGTCCACTGACAACATACCACTGAAGGTCATTGACAAATTTTGTTTCCTAGGCAGCGTCATTTGACAATATGCAATGATTGGCAACTGCATTACAAAGTGCATTGGTACAGACAGCGATGCCTTTGGAAAACAGCAGCATCATCTCAGGAACAAACACAGTATCACACTGCAAACAAAAGCTGATGTTTGCTGTAGTCATCACCACACTCTTCTGTGACTGCAATACATGGCTACTTATTGACGCCATATAAAAACTGTGGAACCAATTCCACTTACAATGTCTATGTTGAACAGTGAGAATTAAATGGCAAGATTTTATTCCAAACACTGAGGTTCTTGAGTGCTGGCAACATCACATGCATTGATAGTTTTATAGTAAGAGCAAAGTTGAGGTGCTGAGGTCATGTCGTCCATATGTCAGACAGTAAAATACTGAAACCATCTTTTGTGGAGAACTGCAGACTGGAAATCATTTTAGGGGCAGACTAAGAAAACATTGTTCAGACACTCTCAAGGCCAACCTCCAGTCTTGCCATGTTGATCTCAACATCTGGGAGCTCTTAGGTCAAGACAATCCAGTGGTAGAGAGATTTCAAGAGCTCACAGATAGTACAATCAAGGAGAGATGTTTGAGGCTAAAGGCAGTGCACTTTCAACTACAACTGTCTTCATCTGTGGTGCCTGTGGATGGGGCTGCAGGCCCAAAATTGGTCTTTGGTCTTATCTGAGGACGTAATTCATCCATCAAATTGACGGGAAACTCCTTCAGTAAAAAGTAAACCAAAACCAGAGCAGTTTTCCCACTTAATCTCTTTGAGTTCCAAGGGCCTTGAGGTTATATTTGTAGCAAGAGTAGGAACCAAATTTTCAGATCAAAGTTTATTTTCCAAGGTGACAGTATTTCCTGAAAGGGCTTCTCTGTTTGATGTCTAGTATTTTATCAACACTTTGGGCAGCCTCTAAAATGGTTTTGAATATAGTTTGAGCATTCAGAGCATTTATAAAATTACATTACATATTAGTCTTAGCACTGGCAAATGAGACCAAAACAGACATTTAATTGTGCATGTATCTTTCTCTAGCTTTAGTTTCCTTTACCATCAGCGAACTACTAAGTGAGATGTTCTTAGATTAGTCCTGGATAGCTGTAGTCTTTCACATCAAATCTGAAGTTGACAAATACTGTTTCAGAGAAACAATTTTGATAGGCCTGTTATCCATTGTTTTATCTTTCAAGAATAATACACTCTGCTTTCCCAGTGTATTTATTGTCAGAAATCACAGACTATTCTTAATAACTTTCATCCATTGCCTTTCATGGGCTAAAGCTAATTTGATAACTTTCCTTACAAGATTGTACATGGAACATCTGACGGCCTGAATCTCTTTAATGCCTGAGACAAAGGACTCTCTGCCAAGATTAAGTCAGGATACGCAAAAATCAAGCATTCTCAGCATTGGTTAATAATTATAGTTGCTTCTCATCAGGAAGAGTGCTAAAAAGAGACAGAAGACTTTATAGAAAGAGACTAGAGTGGGTGCATATGTAGTGAATGTACTAATTCACAAGGATCAAAATCAACAACTTGGGACCTCCCCACAGCATATTGCTCATAACATTTTAGAAGGAAATCTTTATGTGGTAGTGAAAAAATATTTGACATAGTGTCTGATACAATATGGCACCTAATTCCACTACTAAAATCAGCATAACAATATATTACCTCAACTCAGCCTTTAAATTTGCACTCAAAAGTCTGTCTCATGAGTTTGTGGGGTAGGGATGTTTGTGGGGTAGGGATGTTGACACTTAATTTTTATGCACCCAGAATCTCAGATATGCATGAACAAATCAAAGAGATGGCTTGTGCAACTCTGAATTTGCATTGTGCAAAGTTTCCCAAAATTACCAAGTCAATAATTTAGCCATTTTTGAAAGTGTTGTAATCAGAATCCAAACTTGAGAGGGGCAAAGTGCTTTCTCTCAGCAGCTAATTCGGTGAGTGTTGAGGGCATTCAACAATTGGGAGTATGGACTCCTACATATGCAGATCACGTGTAAATGTGATATAGGTGAAATCAGAATTAGTCCTAACATGTTTACCTTGGATTGTACTAAAGATATAAAACGTAAATCAATGATTCACCATCAGGCTTATTTCAACAGGACCATGTGAGTTTTTGTCTTTAAATAATTAGTCTTGAATAATGACAAAATTCCACAGAGAACTTCTTTTTACACTGGCAAAGTTAACATTTTCAGAAATATATTCCTATTTATATTACAATAAAGAGCTATTGTGTACTTTGGACCAGTCTATTGCAATTCTGCATTTCAATTCAGAAATGAAGTTATAAACATAAGAATATAGTCTGTGTTTGCGGGTCAAAATCTCCTATGAGTTTTGCTCTTGTAAATATGGAGTTACTTTACTAATGTAAATGAAATTACCCTATTTGCACTGGTTTAAATGAGACAAGAACTTAGTCCTCAGTTACCAGCATACAAAGAGAGATTTTTTTTTCACTTATTTATATCAGCAAAAATCAGGAGCAATTCCACTGAAGCCAATACAGTTACACTTGTTTAAGACTAGTTCCAGAGGTAATTCAGGTACCTTCTGCCTAGCTAGTTTTTTAAATACTCAGAGGGGGCAAACTTCTTATGATGTTCACTAAAGAAAACACATTTATTTAATGATCTCCACAATAATTTCTTCCACTTGAAGTACAGTTGCAAAATCGGTTTAAAAACTTTATCCTTGTAGCTGCATTAGCTGTACATCAAGCAACAGAGAAAACTATTTATTTTATAACCTCATGTTTAGTAGGCAGAAAATAAGAACCAGGAGTTCCAATGATGATCCCTAAAGTGCCTGTGGATGAAAGCAGTGTTTGAGGAATTACTCTGAAAGTTCATTAAAGAGAAAATATTTTATTAAAGGCACTATATCATTGGATATATTTATGATATGACACTTAGGCTCTACGGCTATGTCTACACTAGAAAAGTTAAGTCGACTTTTGTTAAGTCGACTTAAAGTTGAGCTTATTAAAGTCAACTTAACAAGTGGCAATACTTTAAGTCGACTTAGTCCACTTTATTAAGTCAATCTATCTGTCATTAGATTGACTTTACAAAGTGGACTTATGCGTCCACACTGGGCTTAGGTTGACCTAAGGAAGGGTTAGGTCGACCTAAGGAGGCTTAAGTCAGGCTAATGAGTGGTAGTTATTAAGTCGACTTAAGCTTTCATTAAGTCGACTTAAGGAATTTCTTATGTCGACTTAATGAAAGCCTAGTGTGGACGTGGCTTAATTTAAATGGATGTAAGCCTCCTTAAGTTGACTTAAATTGCCGTGTAGACATAGCCTACAAGAAGCCAAACTGGGTAGCATAAAGAACACACATGCCGATGCGTATATTTCTTGGAAATGACGTAAAAGCAACATTGCAAAATCAATGACAATATGGGGCCATATCACATGCACACTGCAGAAATCCAATGCTGATCAATTCATGAGGCAGGCCAAGTGATACAAAACTAGATTTCCCCCTTTCTTCTTAGCAAAGGGGAAAGGTGTTAGTGGGGTAGCAGCAGTAGGGGTCAGTTATAGATAAAGAATCCACTGGGAAATTCAAACTATTCTGTCAGCGTACTAACCTTTATCTTATACTGATGACCCAATTATGCAACTCCCATGGACCTGAAGAGGCTATTTGGAGTGACTGAGCCCAGAAAACTTGGTCTGACAGTCTGAATAATGTGACTACATCTATCTTGATGGCATTGTCCTGCCTTGGATTCCAGAATAGGCAACGGGTGCTGGGTTTCGTGTTGGGAATTACATTAGAGGGGAATTCAGGAATGAGAAATAAATGGAGGATGAAATTCTGACTTCAAATCTAGAGCTGCTCCTTTGAAAGAATTTACCCAAGTGTAATAGAGCAGGATGTGGTCTTCAATCTGCACCAAGGAGAAAGGAGGGGAAAAGGAAGTAAAAAGAGAAAGTGAAGGCAAATAGTGTTTGTGTACATGTAAAATTAAGTAACCATAAAAAGACAAAGCTGAAAATACACTGACTGAAATGCTTGCCCTCACAGTCCTGACCATCACACCTTTTAAGGATATTTAACCAAATGCACTAAGCCTAGCACACTTGTATAATGCATATGAGGGGTCACATGCCTCATAACACAGAAGGAAACTCTTCTGTGTGTCAAATGGATGTTGTGACAGGTCACTGATTTATACTGCATCACTCAAAGAGAAAGGGATTGCCATATTGCCCAGGCACCACAAGGCTCTGACATGTTGTACCATGCTAAACATCACACCAAGATGTGTGAGTAAAATAACAAATAATGATGGTGGTTATTGTTTTCCCTTCCAGACAAGTCATTTGCATTCACTTAATTATGAGCAGCAAGCAAACTATACAGTGTCGTTTCTGAGATGATTTCCCAGTATTAAATACTTGATGGTCCAAGATCTGCATCTAATTAATAATGGCTTTTCCTCTTCTTTTTCCAGAAAAATGAACACTGTCCATCAATTCTTTTTCAGCAATATGTGTCCCTGTGCAATCATATTTTCTGCAGGGAAAAGAACCTTTCTTTCTTGGATTTTACTTTTGATTGCTTATCACATAAAATTTCACATCTTACAGACAATGGAAATGTGAATGGAGAGGTCGTGAATGACTTCATTCAGGCACAAAAGTAGCATATTCTTCCTCATATGCTGACACTGTGCAACATAGCTCTTTGTTATTAAAGTTTTTAACAAATTCTTACACTTCCAAACCAGCTTTGGGGTTTAGTTAAAAGTGTGAAAGGACACAGTCCCATTGTGTTGCATCTCTATAAGCCTTTTGTTACCAGTCAACAAAGTCTTTAAATGCCCTGCTGAAAGGGAATTTTGCCAAACAGCAAACCAGCTACTTGGCCTTATTAAGGGCACCTCCTACTGGTCCTTTCACAGAGTGAATTATGCTTTCTTCACTATCAGTCCCCTGCTAGGTTTCTGAAGAGAGAAAATAGCTACTAAGGGGAGTAGTGGAAATGCAGAGATTAATGAGCACTTGGACAACATTTCCTTAAAGAAGCAGGATCTATTTTCTTTTATCATGTCAGTTGAATCCAAATTGTAAAAAAAGGCTAACCATAGGGAAAACTTTGCACAATTCTAGCTTGCAAATGACAGATCAGGGAACTTGTTACAACACACAGATGCATTACTCCAAAAAGTAGTGCAATAAGCAAATACACATTAGAGAGTGAAATGCACAACCAAAATGGACAGTTAGAAAACAGCCTACTCTTGTAATGACTTCTGTGTAATATCAGGCAACATCATTCCCCTCACCACACCATTAAGGCAGTGTGTTCCCTCACTCCCCTCCTCGCTCTCTCTCTCTCATGTGTGTGTGGACGCGCACACACACACACCTCGCCATATGCCAGCAAACAAGTCTAGAAGTCCATCATCTTTCAAAAAAGAGGTTCACTGACATATCTCCAATCTACTACCCTTTAAACTGGAAATTCAAGAGAGACACCTATTATCCTGGTCTGATTGCCCAAGTCCCACCTTCCATGCAAGTAATTGTAGAGGACATTGCTGAGTGAGACAGAGACAGAGAGACAAAAATGAGCCTTCTTGTATTTAATAGAAGCATCTTCCCAATTCACTTCTTAGCCCTCCAAAAAAAGCAAAAACCTATATATCTTTTTTTAGAAAGGAAGCATCATCTCTGTGAAGAAGTTACGGCATTTCTACTTGCCTACATCTGACATTCTAAATGATACTAGTCTAGGGTGTCACAAAAAAAGCTGCTTTGTGGTGTGTGTGTGCGTGTGTGTGTGCATATGCGGGGGGGGGGGGGGGTAATGGGTTTCTATTGTTCACCAGTGGCTGGTGTGAAAGCAATTTGTGTACATTTATTTCATTTATTTTTGCTTTCCAACATTTAACATTGTTCCTAATGAAATGCAGCTCATTTTCTGCTGGAAAAAAAAATGATCACTGAGAATATTTTCTCACATACATCCTACACACAGACAGAGAGACAGACACACACACATACAGAGTCACCTACAAATTGAAGCTACATTTTAGTTCCTAATAGTTCTTGATAATATTACAATTCCTAATTTTTAAGAGAAATCTCTAATTCCCAACTCTTTCCTGTCTCCAATACAGACAACTCCAGAGCATCACCATATCAGTTCCCTCTCTTTCCTTCTCTATCCTAATTCAATACGCAAAACAGCTTTGCCATTTTTAATCAGAAAATGTGCCTGCCAAGTGCAAAGAGAGGCAGCCCCAAAGAATATCAATCAAATGGAGTTTGGAGACGCTCTGCAAATAACTACATTTTCCATCTTGCAATCTAATATTTCATTTTTCATCATTTACCCTTCCCCTGCCACCTAAAAAATACAAATAAATCCATTGATCCCATTTCAAACTGAAGATCCCAAAAGCTATCAGCAAATAAATCCAATTGCAACAGTGGTCAGGAGCAAAAGAAAATACAAACCAGTACACATACACACTAACAACACTTCCTCCCACATTTCTCTTTTATCTTTACAGATTTCTTTCCTTTTGGTTTTCCTTTTTCAAAGGCTGCTCCAGGTGCTTCTAAACTGGATTTTGTCTCATGCCTTTCCAAATCTATGCCAACTGTGTGCAAAACCCTATTCCGATCCACAACAACAACAAAATCGAAATGGGGGAAAAGTCTGATAGCATATAAGAGATGGGCACATTTCTTAGGGTTTTCCAAAATTCACCCTTATCCATAGACTGTGAAAGATAAATAAGGCAGCAATGACTTACCAGTGACTTGAAGATTCAGGCTGATCAGAGAAAACCAGAAGAGTAGAAAAGCCAGCTTTGGTACCCAAACACATCCAAGACTATTCTCCATATTTCAACATACACCTTCAGAGATTTGGGTCCTGAGTACCAGCAACAATCACACACACAGCCCCTTCTGCCTCCTCCTCTTCTAAGCGTTTTTTTTTTCCAGTCCCCACTGACAAGGCTCAGCAAAAGGGGGAGCTGGGGGATGTGGAGGGAAAAAAGTTATATTCAGTCCAAAAGCTGCCAAGCCTCCAGATTATGATAGGAAACTAACTCAAGGAAAAAGGGGGAAGGTAGGGAATGGGGCTTCCACTGCTGGAAAACCATACATGGAAAAATACTGCAAAAAAGCTAGTCAGGGTACATCAAAAGATTAGGGGTTGCTCCATTCCCACTGCTGGGCAAAGTACAAAATATATATAAATATATTATAAAAAATAAAAAAAAACAGAAGAATACAAAAGGGAAAGCTTGTGATTTTCTTCCTTCTTGGCAGATGTTTGTGGGGAGAAAAAAAGAAAGGGAAAGAAAAGGGGATGAAAAGCTCTCACTTGTTACTGGAGCTGTCCACCAGCAGTATGTGAGATAGGAGTTAGGGCTGTAACATCCATTGATCCGAAGAAGTGGAGGGCTGGAAGGGAAAACGTGGAGAGCGGAGAGAAACCAACGGGATCACGGAAAAGATTCCACTGGAAAAAAAGAAGGGGGGGGGGGGAAGCGAGCCTGCTGCTTGCAGCAGCTGCATTCACGGAGTCTACATATGAATGAGCTGGGATGCCCTCTGTAGGCAAATCGTGGGAAGTAACTTTTCCTCAATGGAGCTTTTTAATACAGCACATGTCCTTGCTCATGTAGACAACAGAGTCCAGTGGCACTTTTAAAGACTAACAGATTTATTTATCGCATGAGCTTTCGTGAGAGAAAATCCACGAAAGCTCATGCGATAAATAAATCTGTTAGTCTTTAAAAGTGCCACTGGACTCTGTTGTCTTTCTACAATAGACTAACATGGCTCCCCCTTTGGAATTTGCTTATGTAGCTAACTCACCTCCTGTCATGGTAAAGCTCTGCAGTTTAGGTTTGCATGGGGGTTGGTTTCATCAGCTCCTGCGAGTCTGGGGTGTAGTGACAGGGTGTTTAAACCAGTGGGTCTGGCTCAACCTTTTTTCTGTCGCGACACCCCTGCTTGACACACTACATTCTGGCAGCAGCGGTGTCCGGCTCTGGAACCTGGGTATGTGCAGAGTCCAGCCAGCGTGGACTGACGCCCTATCACTCCAGCTCAGTGGGGCTGCGTTTATTTTTGTGGGACAAGAAGGAAGTGCCCCCCTTAGCCTAGGGCTCTGGGCTACAGCCCCTGAGCCTCTTTACTCATCTAACCCTGACTGCCGCCTGCATTGGGCCACTGAGAGCAGCCAAGATGGCTCCAAGCTGAGCTGCCATTTTTCTGTGACATACTTCCCAGCTCTCCGCAACACATCTTTGTGTCCCGACACAGTGGTTGAGAACAGTTAGTTTAAAACATTTAAAAAAAAACAAGCTATATTTTAAGCTCAGAATTTCACAAAGTAACATGACTCTAAGAGCTGAGACTTTATGATAAACACCAGGTATCATGGGACTCATGATAAAATCATGAGAAATGCACCACTGATTTTATTCTCACCATATTCTTTTTATTTTGTATTACTTACCCTGGCATCGGATGGGTCAAGTACCCAATTTGTTCACTTTGGTCCCCAGCATCTTGATGCTGCCAGTGAGTAAAAGTTTACAAAAAGTTCCAATCACACGTAATAATAAATGTTGATGGGACTAAATTAGTCCCAACTAAAAAATCTATTACTATAATTAGTGCTTTTTTTTAAAAAAAGGTGCTGGTGTAACCCATATGCCTCTCTTTGAGGGACCTACTGAGGGTGGGTTACTGTTGCTGGGCAGATTCGCTACCCACAACTAGAAACTTCTGGAAGCAGGGACTGGTAGCATTTTGAGCATGCTCCACAGTGTACCCTGCTGGTGTGATGTGGTGGGGTCAGTCAGATGACATGAGAGCAGCAGTCTGTGCAGACAGCAGGCAGGAGCTGCCTTGAAAGGAGACCATGTGCTCAGTTTTCAGAAGAGAAGCTGAGCCAGGAGTGAACAAGATGTTTTCTCCCTCTAATGGAGTCATCTGCAACAGATTTTGCAGACATGCATATGGGACTGAGAGCTGGTTGCAAAGGAGAAGGAAAAGCCTGCATGGAATGCTACAGAGGATCCCAGCAAAGGAAGAAGAGGACAGCTATT
Organism: Pelusios castaneus; assembly: GCA_007922175.1. Classification (NCBI taxonomy): domain Eukaryota; kingdom Metazoa; phylum Chordata; order Testudines; family Pelomedusidae; genus Pelusios; species Pelusios castaneus. Next base: position 3,464,979 of record ML685782.1, read on the forward strand.
TCTTGCCTCTCAAGCCTCTACACTGGAACAGAGACTAGCTAAGAGTTGGGTGAACTCCACCTGGACTTTGGGACTCTTCGGTATCTTTCATGCGGGGGTTTCTGTAGGGATTGTTCTTGGTTAATCGTATTTTGTTTTCTTAGGATAAGGTTTATTTAGTTAGTAGTTAATAAAGTTCATTGTTATGTTTGTTTTTAGTAGTATTTTAATGTGTGAGTGTAGCTCTGAGCAAGCTTCGCTGTGAGTCCCGTACAGACTGGATACTGGGTCTCCAGCTGCTTTCTCCATAGGGATTGGGATTGATTTCTGTGAGGCACTGGAGAAGGGCAATTAAATTAATTTTAGCCCACCCAAAGGTTACACTGGTATGCCAGCAGGAGCGGAGGGGGTGGGGGAGGCGGTGTCAGGACCCTCCACCTCCGCCACCCCCCTGGGGCCTCTCCAAACCCCCCGCTCCACCACCAGCTCTTCCTCGCTCGTTCTCCCCCACCTCCTTCCCCCCATTCACTGGCTCCCTGACCCCCCCTTACCCCTTCCCAAATCCTCTTGGCCCCTGGCCTCTTTCTCGCCCACCCCCCTTCCCCACCTGCTTGCCGGTTCCCCAACCCCCAGACCTCTTCCCCGTTCCTCTCACTCTCCATGTCCCCTCACTGCCCGCCGCCAGTTCTCCTACTCCCCAACCCACTTCCCTGCTCCTCTCAGCCCTCCCCACCCTCCTGTTGGCAGGGGCAGCCAGAGTCACTCCCCAGCCAGGATGCTCCCACCCTGAACACACTCTGTCTGAGCATGTTCAAGGCAGGAGATTTGAAAAAGCTGCAGCCTGGCCACAGCTCCGAGGCATCCGTGGGCTGGATTCCATGTCGTTCCCGGCCCCTGCCCAGCTGGGGGCTAGGATCTGCAGGAGAAAGGAGACTCATTCCTTTCCTCTGCTGACTACGTCCTCCCGCTGGGCAGCAGGGCAGGAAGGGAAAAATAGGTGCCAGTACACTGTACTGGGACATATCAGCAGAAAAAAAGCCCTGAATATATAATTCAAAAACTGTGCTAAAATTATGCTCGGTAAATAAAAGAAATGCAGGACCAATATTTGTGTCAGAAATTAGAATTATTTGGTGGATCAAATAACAAGAGAGTGTCCCTTTTTGTGTCCTCAAAAGGAAACCGGAAACTGACAAAGAATGGGAATCATGGCTTCTTCTCTCCTTCCACCCTCCATCTTACAAAATGCACCATGACACCAGTGTACCTTCAACTGATCCTGAGAGATGGTCTAACCAGACCATGCCAGAGAGTGGGACCCAGGTGACATCACCACCAGCTCCAGCTAAATGCCAAATACCCTTTGCAATGTGAAACTGTCATTGCCACCAACTATCCCCCCCACCACGTATTCTTTTCCTCCTCCACTTCATTTCTTCTCTTCCTTATACCTCTCCTTTTAACTTGTGTCTTAGAAGAGTATGACTTAGCTGGCCAAATTATATGCTTTGCAATACTGGTGTAAGCCTGTGAATGCAGAGGCTACTAAAAGCAATGCCCTACACAGCCCAACGCTGGTACACGTTTCTCAGGTCTTGGAGTGGATGGATAAGACCACCTGCTCTGCCGTTGTTTTTCAAGCAGCAAGTTTGCAAGTGAGAGCTCACATCAAAGACAGAAGCTGCATTCCTTACTTTTTTCCCCCTTTGTGTGTGTTTGTCTTGTTTTGTCTTCTAGAAAACGGCAGCAGACTTTAACAACAGCAAAAACTTCAGCTCATCTTGTCTCTTATCCCCAAAAAGGACAGTTATTATCATGTAAAAGACTGTCAAAGAAGTGTTTTCTCCCTTCCTTCAAAGGACTTTCTTGAGCTACCAGGAAAGGGAACAAGGGATAGTGTAAAAATAAAAGCCATTCTTAACTACCTTTCAAAGGCTTTCACGGTCTTTCCTTCTTTTCTGTATCTTTAGTAAACGGTTTTAAAGATTTTTAATGGTGTGTTTGCTTTGAAATTGAATAGCCTAAAATCTCTGAATACTAAACTCTGAACCTTGTTTAAAACTTTTTAATGTTGGACCGTGGCAGAGTCATGTCCATTTTTTACTCTTTGGGCCCATATATTCCACCTGAATTAATATGATAAGGCAGAGCAAATGAGCCAGCATGTTGAGAACATGCATTTATCAGTTGAGATGCTTGGACTCCTATTATATCCCACTGCCAACAGCAGTCTAGTTCAGTTGGCAGCTCTCTTACTACTGGACCATAAAGGCTTGTATTCAAGACCCACTTCAGAAGATGATATGTCCATTACGAGAACTATAATGAACAATATGCAATGGCTTGAAGGAGGATGTTACATTGTTAGAGGCATTATCCTTCAGATGAAATTTATCCTAGAGTCTGATAGTTACACATCCCTTTTCTGGTGGCTGTTCATTTAAGAGATAGTGATCACAACAGCACTTCCTGTGAAGAGTAGAGAGGGACCCTTAATGTCCTGAATGACATTTCCAACCATGGAGCCCTTCCCCAGGGAAAATTCCCATAAACATCTAAAGCCTCATATGAAAGGGCAGGAACTTTGGATACAGCCTTAAACTTCTAGGCACAGCAATGCAAAACTTTATCAGTGACTGTTTGACTGGGGTAGACTTTTGTACAAGCTTTTCCATGAGCTATGGCTGACATGATTTCAGACCCTTGAGATTCTCTAGGTGAAAAGCAATACTAAACTGGTCATTCATTTGTTTATTTTTTGTATCAATGAATCCATTCCATGATTGCCTGATCCAGGCCAGGACCCAGATAGGCCACCCATGGTGACACTGTTCAATGCAGAACACAGTGCTAAGTCCTCAGCCTATAAGCTAGGGAGGGGGAGGAGCCTCAGGGGTTATTGGCATCCAACACATTCAAAAAAGAATACACTTAGGCTATGTCTACACTTAAAAAGTTACGCTGGCTCTGCTGGAGCACGGGGAAGGCGCTGACCTCGGGGATCCCCTGTCAGCAGAGTGTTGGCAGCTCTTCTTGCCCAGACCCCGCAAGTCTGTGGAGAAAACAGCGGGGTTCCCTTCTGGCCCTCGGGCTCCCTTCTGTCAGGGAGCGGGGGTCCCGGGGAGAAGGGAGCCATGGCTCCCTTGTCCCGTCCCCAGTCCTAAGTCCACTTAGAGAACTAAGTCGACCTAGGGTATCCACACCGGGTTTAGGTCGACTTAAAAAATCGACTTAGCAAGTTGACCTAAAATTGACCTAACAAATTGACCTAAACAGTGGTATTTATTAAGTCGACTTAAGGAAGCCCATTAAGTCGACCTAAACAATAGTATTTATTAAGTCGGTTTAAGGAAGTTCCTTAAGTCGACTTAATGAAAGCCTAGTGTGGACATGGACTAAGTTAGGTTGACTTCAGCCTCCTTAAGTTGACCTAACTTTCAAGTTTAGACATAACCTTAGTGTTTCGTTACACCTGAGCTTTGTCTTTTCTCTGCTACAAGCAATACTACAATGTTTAAGCACTGACCATTTAGAATAAGTGGAGTTTTGACCCAGAAGACTTCCCATATGACCAACTGAGTAAAATTTTATTATGCATTCCAAGCCAACATACAACTGTGGAATTCACCAAGAATTACACCTGAACTTCATTATGTCCCATTCTATCCATGACCCTCCCCAATCCAACTTTTATTCTCCACTGAAACGAATTCAATAATGACCTCCTCCTAGCTAAGTCAAAAAGATACTTCTCTATTCTTTTTCTGTCAGCTGTGTTTGACACTGTTGATCACTAAACTCCTTCTTTTATTTTGTCTCTTCTCTGAGCTTATGTGACCCTGCACTCTCTTGGTTGCCTACCTACCTTTCCGACTGGTCCCTCAGTATGTAATGACTTTTCTCTTCCCCCTTTCATGTTGGCATCCTTAAAATCTCTTTCCTTTTTTCCTTTCCTCTTCTCACTCTTTCTTGAAAACCTCTCCTCCATGGCTTCAATACACACTTTCTGTGGATGATTCACAAGTCTTTCTCCATCTCGCTAACCTCATATTTTCATATACTTATATAACTTCTCAAACATCCCCTTGGTTGTTCCAATATAATATAATAGAAATGGCAAACCTAAAAGCAAAACTGTATTTGCACTTCTGCATATGCTCAACTTGCCCAGGCAAACCCTCATCCTCATGCTCAAAAGCACACATGTAAGTCACATGAGAAAAATAAAGAATATTGAATTAGCAGGATGGGAATATTCATAACTCTGCTTTAACCTTCTGAAAAGTAAACAAGGGACTTTGTGTTACAAGATAGCAAGTTCACTTGCTTTTTCATACTCTAAAGTCATATGCACAGCCTATTTTCTCTTCCTTCAGTTTTCTTATCAAAGGATGTTATAGCCTTTCCCTATTGTTCCTATTACTTACTAGTCTTGCAAACACTCCAGAAGCCCTTCCAAAGGGTTTTAGTGCATTGAGACTAACCTTCAAGTCTCTGCACAGTCTTTGTAGGAAGCAACATTTTGCCCTGAATGTACAGGAGAACACTGTTTCTGACAGGATGGAGTTTCTGGAACAGGCTTCCAATAGGAATTTGGGGGGCAACAGCTTACTTGTCTTTAAAATGGAACTTGACAAGATTGTGAATGGGAATATGTGATGGGGTTTCCGGTGAGAGCAGGGGACTGTAGTCAGTGATGTAGGAAGATCCTTCAAGTTCTACGCCGTGTAACTGACTAAGGGTTTGTATCTTTCATCTTCTGATTTTTCTCTTCATGCTTCTGTCTACCTTTTTTAACTGTTTTCTAATCTTTGCTGTCACTCTCTTCTCATTAGTCTTATGAGTTAACACTTATGCCTATATTTGAAAATCACATCCAAAGTGTTCAACATACCACTCAAAGGGTGCATCTACACTTACAAATTAAGTCGAGTTAAGCTTGCTTAAATTGAATTAATTTAATCTGCATCTACACTATAATTTCCTTAAATCGACTTAAGCTGCTGCTTAAGTCGATTTAAGGAAATATAATGTCGACTTTATAAAACCTCATTTAAAGTCGACTTTACTGGCTAAGTCAACTTTATAAAGTTGACTTAGCCAGTGGGGATGCAGATTAGCCCTAAATCGACTTAAAGTTGACTTAAAGGGCTCCAGGGCTCCCCCACTGCCCTCCCTGCCAGGGTGGCTGGCACAGCCAGAGCCTGGTGTGCCCCCCCACAGGGCAGGACACAGCCCTGCCCACCTCGCTCCTATGCCCTGCCAGTGTCCCTGTCCTGCTCAGCCCCCATTGTACCCAGGTACAATGGGGCAAATGCTGAGCCCCCGGCACTTGGCCAGGGGTGCCCCCCCACCACCACCATGGACCAGTCCCATGTGGTCCCACACCCACCAGTGTGGATGCTCTAAGTCGATTTGGCAAGGTCCCCTTTAAGTCGACTTAATTTTTGAGTGTGGACATGCTAAGTCGACTTATTTGGCCAAGTGTAGACATAGTCAAAGTGACTAATTTCTTATGGGTAGAAGAACAGTCAACTAGCTATATATTGAAGTATCATATATGCATGGGGAACATTTTCTACCAGGTCTTCTTACTCTCCCTTCTATTTGTAATAACTGCTATGCATTGTGAAATATATGCATTATTTTTTTGTGTCTGGACAACACTAATTAAATCACCAGAAGACCATCCGCTATGATTTATAAGAATAGATTGCCATGTTGTACCTTTCTAGTGGGTATTTTTAAGACTTCCCTTCCTCAAACCCTCCAGAATGGTACTCAATAAGAACACACTCATGGGTTGATCACATCTTGATGCTGGGAATCATAGAATCATAGATCTGGAAGGGACCATGAGCGGTCATTGAGTCCAATCTCCAGCACTCATGGCAGGTCTGAGATGTTCCCAGCAGCTCTTGAAATCTGCCTTTCCTGAGTTAACTTTTTCTTAGTCATACACTTCAAATGAAAGAAACATCATAAAATGAAATTGTGTTTTCCGAACAGAGATAAGGTTCTAACCTTTGAGCCACTTTGATTTGATGTTTGAATGCAGTGGACTGGCTTATTCAAACTCAGTCCTCCACCTTTAAACAGAAACACATCTTTTCAGGATGCTGAATAGTATCTTATGGGATAAGTAGTCCACTGAGGTCATTGAGGATATTTATTAGAATAAAGTACTAGCAAGTGTAAGTAAGAGTTTCACTATCTGCCCCTGAATACGTGGCTTAATAATATGGCATTAATAGATTCTGTGAAACTCAAAGACTATGTCTCAGTCAGGGCTAAAAGAGGAATATTTTCTAATATAGAAAAAGGCAATCTGAAACATGGATCAATTATCCTAAAGCTAAAGATAGTAAATATGATAGTGAGTATTGAAATGTTAGTGAGAGTTCAAATATTTTTTCATTAGGTGCTGGAGGTTTAATATGTTCATTTGGGATTTTAATTTTGTATTTGTCCTAGCAGTGGAAACATAAATCATGCTGAGTTGCTTCCAAATAAAATATCAAGACAAAGTAAATAATTAGCTCTTCTTTCCAACAGCTTTTGAATGGAATTATATGGTACTTGAATGCCTTGTTCAACTTGGGAGTGAATTTTAGTGGACAATTAATAGAACTGATGTGAGCAAAACCATAAAATATACAGGTACTGTGCTCTCTCTTCTGACAGGAGATCTCTCTTATTTTTACTTTGAGCCCCTTTGAGAACAAGCTGCCAATTGCTCTGTGTTGAAGTTGGATGAGCTGCAAAAATAGGTGAACAGGTTTTCACCAACAAACTCATTTCTGTTTTCAGAGTGAGCACAGATCCTGAGAGATGAAAGGCTGGTGCATGTCTGAAAGATCAATCTCAATAGAAACAAATACATTCTCACTTTCAGGAAGCAAGTAGGATTCATAGATCCAATTTTTGGTTCTCCCCGGTCTCAGGATTACTAGTGGAGCATTACATGCAGACAGAAAGAGCTGGGACATACCATCTGAATACTCAGGTGCACTACAAGATCTCTTTTTAGTGAATCTGATCTTTTGATTCCTTCAGGAAGGAGCCCATACCACAATAATACCTGTAAATGTGAATCTTTTTGTTTGCAAACCACATATTTCAGAAAGAATAAGTAGTCAGAGGATCATCCTGTTGTGTCTGACCAGCTACACACAACTAGTAACTGAAATCAGTGGGAGTGAACCGGTGCTCAGAAATTCCCTTGATTAGCATAGCCTTCCTTCCTCTTTGATGATACGATATTCTCAGCAGGCAACTGATGTTACGACAGCCTCCTGAATGCTTAAGGGCTCCATCCTGAGTTGTGCTGCATGCCCTCAGTTCAGGACTGGGTCCTAAAAACAGCACTAGGCAATGCCTTGGAGATCAAAAATCAGCCCTGCATCAGCTTCTGGATGGATTTCAAGGATGTATATGCTGGAAATGAAGGTGTGATTGTCGAACGAGTAGGCATTTCTGTGCTAGTTTTAACCTACCCAGCACAGATGACAACAGTAGTGAAGTCTTGGCAGCTAGGGGTCCAGCCCAGACTAGTAACAAGAGTACAAGCCCCCTGGTGCCCCTGAGTATATATGTAGGTTGCTAGCCCAGCCTAACGTGTCCATTACTAGTGCTAGATCAAAGCTACCATAGATATGCCTACCAGTGTTACAATCACACCTTCATTTGTACTGCAAACACACCCTAAGAGTGACCAAGTTGACTTTTTACTTTTATAACCTCCATGACATTATACAGTGTTCACTACCATCTTAGTTTGGTGATTGCAGAATGCACATATTAAAGCATTCACTAAGGCAATTACTTCAGAATTCTTGTTTCATTTACCTAAGCAGAATTAAGATGACTAAAATTGCTTTAACCCATTTTTACATTTCAACAAACCATATTTATCAATCTATTATACACTTGAAGATCATGTGCAATTACCTTCCTCTCACGTAATTTTGTTCTCCAGAATTGCCACTCCCCTCTCATTTCTTCCTGACAATATTTTATGCATCTTTATAAATGCATCCAACAATACTCTAGGTCAGAACATCTAAGTTCACTCCATTTCACTTACATACCATTTAAATGTAATTATAAAAGTGGGTAACTCAAACAAAGCTTCAGTGCAATTCTGTTTTTACCACTGAAGCCAATCTTTTTTTTTCTCACCAGTTCACAGCTTCCTTTACTGTCTTGTCCAGCTCTTCCATACACTGTCATCCTATTATGTCTGATCTGAGGCACTTTCTACAAGGCAGTTTCACTTAGCTAGCTTTCCTAGGCCCATGTGTGATGACCATCCTCTTGGCTGACATCCTAGGGATGGAACTGTTGCCAAAAACCATGAGCTGTAACACACACCGACCAGTAGGTGATAGATGCGCTCCTGATTCCATCATTGTTCTCCCCCTGGCTTCTAATTGCTCCGCCAACCTTTTGGCAATCCCTGCAGTCTTGTCATTCTCAGGTGAGCTAGTCAAAACTTCTATATTGAAATTTCAATGACAAGTATCTAAGGTTTATGTTTCAAGGGAAAAAATATAGGGCAAAAATTATTTTATAGATACACATACACACAATAAAGCTAGTTCCAAGGACATTTTTAAATGTTGAAGTTTTAAATTTAGACAGAAAACATTTTCAACATTTATTTGCCCCAATTCTTATTCTTGAATGAGGAATCCTGTATTGTTCCCTATGATGACACCGGCTTTTTGTCTCAATCATGCCAAAGATGCAAGATGCCACAGCCACTCCACCCTTAACTTTGCCCTTCCCTATCAGTCTCACTTACTCAGCCCTTTCTGCCTCTTTCCTCTTCTCTCCCCACCATCCTTTTTTTTTCCTATTAACCCATCTCCTCTTGCCTTTCTCCCTCACTACATTATGCACAACACAAAGCAAAGCAAACCAGAGGAGCAAACATTTTACAAGAGAAGGCAATAACAGAACGTCTGTCAACCAACAGCACTCACTCTCTGTGGCACGTTCCTTTCTCCCACCCTCTGGCTGTCTTGTCTATCGAGGCCTTCCACCTGCAATTTGCGTTTCTGGGTAGACCTGCATTTTCCCACACTGACTGCACATTAAGTCAATGGGGCTATGTCTACACTTGCAAGTTAGGTCGACTTAAGGAGGCTTAAATCTACCTAACTTAGTCCCTGTCCACACCAGGCTTTCATTAAGTCGACTTAAGAAATTCCTTAAGTTGACTTAATGAAAGCTTAGGTCGACTTAATAAGAACCGCCGGTTCTTAGGTTGACCTAAGTACAGTGTGGACACTTAAGTCCACTTTATTAGGTTGACCTAAGGGCAGTTAGGTCAACTTAACAAAGTGGACTAAGTCCCCGATCAGGGAAACCACTTTGTTAAGTCAATTTAATAAGGTCGACTTTAGGTCGACTTAACAAAGTCGACCTAACTTTTTGTAGTGTAGACGTAGCCTGGGATTCTCAAGAGTTGCTGCCATCCATCCACAAACTGCAAAGTTACAAGATGAGGGCATTGGGCACTGATTCAGGAACTCATGTGCTTAATTTTAATAAGGCTTAAAGTTGAGCATGTGCTGAGGTGCTTTGTTGACCTGGACTTTAGACTGTAAACCCTTCAGGGCAGGAACCGTCTCTTCCTAGGTGGCTGTACATTGCCTGCATTGTTCTTCACATTAACACAAGGAAAATTTGAGTGTAGCTGCAACCCCACAGAAATAGTAGACTGATTTCAGCAGCAGCATGCAGATCTGTCTGCTCAGCATTAACAAAGTCCTGAATTGCAATATGATACCTGGTCCTTGTCACTGACCACTTCAGCCATTCCTACACAGTACAACGAGGCTCCATTCTCATGTGATATATATCGTGATCATATTTCATGGTTCTGAGTGTGGAGCTTTACTTACAATATACTCTTCTCCTTTTGTAGAGGTGATCATAGGTTCTAGAGCTTTTTTAAAAAAAATGCAAGAGTTTCTAGCGATTATGGTTATTATATATAACCAGAATGTGCAAACATGTGGGTGACAGCATGGTTTGATATTCATGACACACCAGTTAGCTATACATGCAGAAATTTTGTAAATATCACAAAATAAAATAAAAAATAAATACATATGTAGGAGTGTGTGGCTGTCCCTCCTTGTCAGTCAATAAGGGAGGTCATGTCCCCTCACTATCACTCTTCTATAAGCAGTCTCAAAGCAGATAATTAATTATTTTTGGTGTCCGGGTCCTCAGGTTGGAGAGGGCAACCGAGTAGTCTATAGTCTCAGGCCCTGAGGCTGGGAGGGCAATTAAGCATCGATGGTGTCAGGCAGAGGTGAGCCACAGACTAGGGGCTTACAGGCAAGCACAAACCACAGTCCTTCTGGAGTCTGCCAGCGCCACCCTAAGCCACCAGGTACCAGTCCAAGGCCCAAAGGCTATGTCTACACTTGGCCAAATAAGTCGACTTTGCTAAGTCGACTTTGTTAAGTCGACTTAACATGTCTACACTCAAAAATTAAGTCGATTTATAGGGAACCCTGCCAATTAGAGTTAGAGCGTCCACTCTGAACACCTAAATCAACTTCTAGGGGCTAGGTGGACCTGGGACTGGTCCACGGTGGCACGGGGAGCACCTCTTGCCAAGTGCCAGGGGGCTCAGCCTTTGCCCCTTTGTACCTGGATACAGTGGGGGTTGAGCAGGACAGGGACACTGGCAGGGCATAGGAGCAGGGTGGGCAGGGCTGTGTCCTGCCCTGTGGATGGGCACGTCAGGCTCTGGCTGTGGCAGCCACCCTGACAGGGAGGGCAGTGGGGGAGCCCTAGAGCCCTTTAAGTCGACAAAGTCAATTTAGGGCTAATCTGCCTCTACACTGGCTAAATTGACTTAATGAAGTCGACTTAGCCAGTAAAGTCGACTTTATACTAGGTTTTATAAAGTCGACTTTAATTTTCCTTAAGTTGACTTAAGCTGCTGCTTAAATTGACTTAAGGAAAGTGTAGTGTAGACGCAGATTAAATTAAGTCAATTTAAGCAAGCTTAAATCAACTTAATTTGTAAGCGTAGATGCACCCAAAGAGTGGAGCCGTACTCCACCACTGGCTGAAACACACCAACTGGTGCTCAGGTAGAAGCAGAACCAGACTGTAGTCGGTTATCTTTGGGCTAATTCCTACTCTCCCCCTGGGGTGTACCTGCCTTCAGGTGTCGTCATCCACCTCTCCCGGCTAAATTGCCAGTGATAGCCCCAGTAGCTCCTTGGTGTCTTTATTGTCAGGCAGCTCACGTGGGTCAGGCAAGTCTTTAGTGCAGCAAAAGTACTTTCCGGGTTCCCACTCCAGCAGCGGGCAAGAGAGGTCCTTTTCCATCAGCAGTTCTCTCCCATCTGAGCTGGAGGACCCACCCTTTCTGCTGTTTGTTCCTGTCCCATCCATCTGCTTCTGGCATGCTGGGCGTAGCCCTCCTGGCTCTGCCCCTCCTTGTCAGTCTCGAAGGGAGGCCAGGCCCCTTCTACAATGTAATAATAAAGAGAAAAAAAATCTTACTCTTATTCTTACAATGAAACAAGCATGCAAATTCCTCTTCAGTGTAAGTCTTCAGGAGTTCTTGTGAGAAGCTCAGTGAAGCTGCCTGACTACCATGTAGAAGCGATTACTGAAAACGGAGACTGAAAAGGTCCAGAGAAGGGTATTTAATATGATTAAAGTTGTGACAGGATTTATATATAAGGAAAAGCAAAGAATGGGAAAGTTAAAGAAGACTTAAAGTGTTCAGATTTAGGAGAAATATAGTGAAAGATGGTAAATCCTTCAGATTTCAAACTCAGAAGAAACCATCATAATCACGAGTCTGACCTCCTGCATAACACAGACGATAGATTTCACAGCTGATTCCTAAATCTAGACAAACAATTCATGGTTGAATGAAAGCATCTCTTTTTGAAATTCATCCCATCTTGATTTAAGGACCTTAAATCACAGAGCGTTTACCCCATCATTTGGCATTCTCTCGGTGTAATTTCAGCCACTGGGGTTAGTGTGCAGATGTTGGGTGGTGCTATTAGTCTATGACAGACAACAGGTAAAACTAGATAATCTGGTAGGCTATGTCTACACTTACAAAAGCTAGTTCAAATTAGTTAATTCGAACTAATTTTATTTAGTTCGAATTAACTTAATTCAAACTAGCATGGCCCCACTAAAATGCTAGTTCGATCTAGCCATGTCCATGCAAGGCACTTGCTTAGTTCGAATTAGTCAGTTGCATGAAAGTCAATCTGCTGATTAGTTTGACCTAAGCAGTTAGGTCGAACTAATATGGCCACACTGACTTAATTCAAACTAACTATTTCAAATTAAGCATTAGTTGGAACTAAGCAATCGAATGTATTAGTTTGAATTAAGGAAGCCCTTAATTTGAACTAATGAAAGCCTAGTGTGGCCAAGGCTTAAGTTAGTTCGAATTAAGCTTCCTTAATTCAAACTAACTTGCAAGTGTAGACATAGCCATGGTCCCTTCTGGCCTTAAACTTGGATTTTTTTTCACCCTGTCTTGTAATATAGGAAGAGGTCGCACTCCCACAATGATATTAATGGTTGGTTAATACAGAACGAACAAAACAAAACTCTGCAGAAAGTCAGTCAGTGGAACTTATTATCACAGGAATTAATCTATTACAGCTGGAGTCAGATATAATGGCTGCATTTTTAAAAGGGTTAGACATTTTTATGGCAATTAATGACTTTCACTAGTTCTTTGCCCACATTCTATTTGCAGCCACACTGTTGTAAATCTGGAGCAGCTACTTTAATTTACACAGAATTACTCCAGGGTTACTCCAAATTAAGTAAGAGCAGAATCTGGTCCACTCATGGCAATAACAATTATTTACATAACAGTTTATCTTTTGAAAGCCCTGTTCAAACATTAACTAATTAATGTACTAATTAGCTGACTAGTTAGATGAGATAAGCTAAGAATAATCAAACCTGATGCTGTAGGGGGGTAAACAGATTACTTTAATAGGACAGGCAGTTATTTTACATTGCATAATTGCCAGAGTACATATTTTGGAGGAGGCGGGAGTTTGTGGTTTCACCTTCCTCTAAAACTTCCCTAAGGCAGGATTTAAGGTGTCAGAAGAAAGTTATTGGAGTCGGTGGGCCTAAGCAAGGGCTGATTTCACACAGCAAATCCTGTGTCCCTATAAATCCTAGTGTAAAAACTCTTTCTCCTGCTCACCCCTATACTTCAAATCAACAAACATTTATAGATTTTGGCTTGAGGAAGAGACGTTAATTTTATTCTGAGAGTTCTTCTGATAATTCAGCAAAATATTTCTATGTCTGAGCAATTCCACCCCATTCATTAAAATGTGTAGCTGTATGCTTCATTTTAAGCTTAGAAGCAGTCCCATTGACTTCAGTAGGATTACTCACATGATTAAAATGAGATGGGAGTTTAGAGGCTTTGTGAATTAGAGTCTTAGGTACTGGCAGATCTAGGAAGATTTCATTACACATAATATTGAACTATGTGAAAAGTAAACTAAATTTAAAGTCTATAGATTCTTGAAGGAAGTGTCTACAGACTCCTGAGTATTAAAGCTGGAAGAGATTTATATTACATCAAGTGGATTTTATTTTATATTTCAGATGACATAATTCTTCCAGATCATTGATAGCCACAGCATTCATGTATGTGGTCTCATGGTATTACCCTCCAAAAATGAATTTGGGGATATTACTATAAAAATCTGCCTATTGCCCACAAATCTGTTCTTCCCAAGGTAAAAATTCCTGGGATTATTAGAGAAATACTAAAAGACATAGATAGAACTTTCCGATACAATAATTAACAAAGGCAGCACTCTTTCCAAAACAAAGTATCTTTTTATTAAAGTAACTAATAATCCCTCCTTCAATATGATCTAAAAATCCTAAACAAGCCATAAAAGTCCCTGAGACACAAGTCCCTGATGGCAAGTTAAAGAGCATTCTCACTACAACAGCATACCGTTCAAATGATTCTAAGTGAAGCAATTTGTTGCAGGTGGCCTGTTTGCAACAAATTGCTGACAGCAGACCTGAAATAGCAGATCTCATCTAACATTGATATGTTGCAATTAATAACAGAATTTTATACAGTCTTATCAACACACAAACCCTGTATACAATTCTATACTATACTTAAATTAAACTATAATTAAAATAATATTAAGCTTGCTCTAGAAGTCTGTTGATGTTTCCTTTTAAAAATCACTGCTGTTGCGACTGTTCAGTTCTGGCCAGACATCTCTGCTTTGCTCCACTTTTCTTTTCTTTCTCTGTGTGCAGCAGTTTTTCTTTGTCTTCTCTTGCTGGCTTCCTGGCTCTTTCTGAACACCTCTCTCTTTCTCAGACTCAGACTCCAAACTGTTGCTGGCAGTCCCTCTTGTATGCTACATTGCAGCTCTCTCTTTATATACATTGCTTTTCTTAGAAGCAATTACCTCACTTGCACATGCTCAGTCTGGAATTCGGTCAGAATTCTGATTGGCAGTTCTGACCTTTCAAACAAGTTGGGATCGGTGCGAGTGGGTTCTGACCAGCTTGCTGTTCAGCTCACTGATCTCTCTTTCACCTCCTCACTGCACATGCTCAATGGCCACCAATCTTGCACATGCTTACTGTTGTCATTTACCTCACAGCTGTGATTCTGCTGAGCCCTCCTCCTGTGCCTGCACATACTTCGCTCTTTCCCACGGCACCATTTTAGGAATCCTAAATTCTTTCTGAGCATGCTCACAGTCTGCTGCTTCCATCTGAAGGTGGAGTGGAGTGACTTTTGCTTATTCAGAATAGAGATCAGAAATACAAAGTAGAAACTCAAGAATTCCTCTCGTAATAATTGGGCACCAACACCCGTTTGCTCAGGGCAGCTACTCGTTTTGATGCACAGTTGTGTTTGTCCATATCATAATTCCTATGTCTTAGGACATTGATTTATGACATGTTAAACCCAGTTCTTTTGATATCCTGTCTTTGTGAGTAGTGAACTGTGATCAAATTAGTGTGATCCTTTTGTCCTCTAATTTCTGGCCTACCAAAAAGATAAAAGCTTTATAGACTCATAGACTTTAAGGTCAGAAGGGACCAGTTCGATCATCTAGTCTGACCTCCTACAAAATGCAGGCCTCAAGACCTCACCCACCCACTCCAGCAATAGGCCACTAACCTGTGACTGAGTTATTTACCTCCTTAAATCATGGTTTAAGGATTTTAAGATACAGAGAATTCACCGGTAGGTGAACCATGCCCTGTGCTATTACTATTGTTGCTACTTAAAGTCCTTTGTCACCACAAGAATTAGTGGCCTATGTTTTTAGCCAAAGCCCAGATTTTCTTCCTGAAGCAATACATGCATAGTTTAACTGGTGATCATGGACATTGTTACTTAACTCTTATCCGGCGCTTATGGAAGTCAGGGGCAAGGTTTCCTTTTGTTTCAGTAGAGCAGCATCAGGCCTATTAGCATGCCAGTGATGGGAGCAAAAAGACACTAAGAAAGCCACAGGATACAAGCCTTGGGCCTGTTCTACACCAGGAAATTAGGTCCATACAACCATGTTGCTCAAGGGAGTGAAAAATCCACACTCCTGAGTGACTCAGTTAAACCAACCTAATTCCCAGTGTGGACAGCGCTAAGTTGACAGAAGAATCCTCTCATCAACTAAGTTACCATTCCTTGGGGAGGTTTATTAACTAGGTCAAGGAGAGAACCTTTCTCACAGCATAGGTAGCCTTCACTGAAGTGCTCCACCAGTGCCACTGAAGTATTTTAAATGTAGACATGCCCTTGGTCACCACAGTGGACATTCAGTAAAGTCACACCTGTGCCTGGTGAAGTGGCTGGGTTACATTTGGTGCATAGCCAGCTTGCTTTAAGAAACCTCTTTAGTAAGCTCTCATGTTGCTGTAATGGTTGCTGAGAGACCAGTGCTCTTACATGGCCTGATGCAAATCTTGGGTGACTGATTTGGGACAGACATGCACATGGAAGGCAGCACTCAGTCACAGATAAGCCAGTGTTGAGGGCTAGTTTACTATAGGATTGGCTATCCTTACACCACCTCTGAATCAGCAGTACTGCTAGGAAAGTTGTTTGCATAAATTAAGATCTCTTTCTTGTAGTTCTAGGTATTTATGCCACAGTCATCATTACGGTGCTGGAGCACTTCTGCTCCAATTCCAGCCAAAAGGATTTAGATCAGTCACATGAGCAATGAATTACACTAGCGTGCAAATTAAATTTCCTTCTCACTTACTTCCCCCAGCTTTGCCCATGTCTATTTCATAAGACCCTCCTTTTCCCAGCTTCTGAATCAACTCTGTTTCATCTATCTCCCAATGATGAAAGGCTAAGTTGACTCTGCTGGGATTTGAACTTGGGCTTTCCAGGAGTTTAGTTATTTCAAACATGGTGTTTAGACCACTATGTCCTGTGGGGGAAAAAACAGAACATTTAGTTATTTTTTCCCCTGTCCTGGACTGTCCAGGTGGTCTGAGCACCAATTTGTTTAACTCTGAGAATCTTTTCTGAAGTATTGTGTTCAAGATTAGACAGAATTACAATGAAACTGAAAGAGTAAAACTCAGTGGTCTACTTCTCCAGATGAGCTATGACTTCCAACTAGAAAGTGATTGAATAGTTTAATGTTAGTTCAAATTCAAGCAAGTAGCTGTTTGCCAATTCACAATCACTTACATTCACTCCCTGTTGGTTTCAGGACTATGTTTCATTTTTAAAAGCTTCCAAAGAAGCTGAAATAGCCTTATTTTTAAGTGAAAACTAAATCAATACTTGCAGGTGGACATCACTACATCATTTATTCTCACTGGAGTCATTACTGGATTGCCAAGAAAACAAGTTTATTAGCAATCCAGTTGGCCAAAGTTACACGTCCTCTCCCATGCTCCTAGTTTGAATCTAATACCTGTCGGTTACTATGGACTGCCATGATTTTTGATAGTTCTGGGTGTGACGACTTAGTGTTGGTCAATCCACATTGGCAGAACTGTCATGTTTTTATCCCTAGAGATACCACCTCTGACAATCCTGTATGACAGCTGTGATTACTGAAACATGCCATGGGCTCAGAACAGCATTTCTCACCCTGAAACTCCTTGTTTCCATCTTTTCTTTTGGAAACTTCTTACTGAGATACTGTAGCAAGAGCTCAGAATCAGGAGTTGGACAACTGGGAAATTCTTAACTCTACCACTGACTTCCCGTGTGGTTTAAAGTTAGATATGCCAAATTGTTCAAACTTGCTTACCAAGTGTTAGGTAGCTCTAAATCCATATTTAAGCACCTGAAGAAATGGCTTGAATTTGGGAAGTACTAAGCTATGTGTCTTCAGCCTCTCTGAAAATTGAATGACCTTCACTCTGATGTATCAATTTGGCTTCAGGTGCCTAGCTTTTAGCACCCAAGTTTGAACAATTCGGCCTTATCTTCTCTCTCTTCTTCCCCTTCTGAAATATGGGAACACTTATGTTACAGGAGTCATTACACCATTCCTGTAAGATAAGGATTCATTAATATATGTAAAGTGTTTTGAAATGTCACACACTACATTGTGTAATTTCTAAGAGTTCGTATATTTTTAATGGCCACCTTCTCACTGAATAGGCAATCCACTTCAGCACAAAGCTTGGCTTTAAGCATGTGCTTAAGTCCCACTGATGTCAGAGGCTCTTAAGCATGTGATTAAAATTATTCATGTGCTTAATTGCTTCGATGGGAGCCCTAATCTCGGTCCTGAGATATGAGTTCCATAAACATACTTCCATACAAAGTGGTGCTCATTACATCTCAAGGTCATAGCACCATAGGACTGAAAAGGACCTTGGTATGTTATTTATTACACCCCTCCCCACTGAGACAGGACTAAATACACCTAATCCATCCCTAATAGGTGTTTGTCAAACCTTTTCTTAAAACCCTCCAGTGACAGGGATCACACAACTTCCCTTGGAAGCATATTCCAGTGATTAATTATCCTTATAGCTAGAAAATTTTCCTAACATCTAATCTATATCTCCCTTACTGCAGATTAATTTAGTTATTCTTATTCTACCTTCAGAGGACACAGAAAACAATTAATGGCCTCTTTGTAATAGCCTGTCACATCTTTGAAGACTTATCACTTCTGTCTTCCTCAGTCTTCTTTTCTCAAGACTGAACATGCCCAGGTTTTTAAAGCTTTCCTCACAGGTCAAGTTTTCTAAACCTTTTATCATTTTTGTTACTCTCCTTTGGATTCTCTCCAATTTGTTCACATGTGGTACTCATATCCAGACCATAATCCAACTGGCCTCACTGGTGCTAAGTAGAATGGAGCAATTTCCTCCTGTGTTTTATGTACAACACTCCTGTTAATATACCTGCGGCACAAGGACCGTTTGATGACCACTGAGGGAGGTCACAGTGTCTTATATAGGACTTTACAGGGATCCCATGGGTCAGATATCTGCCTAATAGTTCATGAAAGTAGGGCATGAAAGGTCTGTACCAAGATCCACTAGTCCATGGGTTGCCTTAATCACTACAAAATATATTTATGGATAACATTTAAGGAGTTATATAGCTATACTGAAAATGATGTTCTCAAAAAGTCTTGGAGATAAAGCAGGTCACTAGGAAGTGCCATACCTTGAACATATCCCTCTCAGACAAGTGTAATAAACACCTATCTATGTGCCATTTGTGTATTGTATGCCTCAAACTGAATGCTTATTTACATACTGAGCCAGATGTATTAAGGGATAGCAAAATCTATGGAAAGGACCAAAACAGCAGGGAGCTCTCTTGTTTGTGAATAAAGACAAAGAATTGGTCTGGTATATCTTGGAGTGCAAAGGGAAACACTAAATCAGAGGTTTCAAATATGTAGCTCATGGGCTAAATATGGTCCACGAGCTTCTTTCATCTGGCTCATGACTGCGCTCCACAAGATCACACTTTCTTCCTGACAGAGAGTGAGAGTGTGGTCTTGCGGTATCAGGGAGCGCAGGCTCACATACACAGTGGCGTGCTAGGCTATGAGAGTGTATAGGTCTCGTGGCAAGAATTTTAGGTGATCAGTACCCTGCAAGACATGAAAGTATCTTCTTAATTAAAACGAGGCTCCAGAATGTGCATTGTGATTAGATTTAATAAAAACAAGTGAAAGGTTTTGCTTAGGAAAGAAAAAAAAATGCACAATTACAAAATGGGGAATAACTGGTTAGGTAATAATACTGCTAAGAAGGATCTGAGGGTTGTAGTGGATCATAAAATGAATGAGAGAGGACAATGTGATGCAGTTGTGAAAAAAGCTAACATTCTGCAGTGTGTTAACAAGTGTGTTGTATGTAATACATGGTATGGCCTCACTTGGAGTATTGTGTCCACTTCTGGCTACTCAACTTTAGCAACGATGTGGATAAATTGGAGAGAGTCCAGGGGAGAACAACAAAAATGGGGCAGGCAGGGGAAGGGTTTACTTTAGACAGCCTGATCTATGAGGAAAGGTTAAAAAATGGTCATGTTTAGTCTTGAGAAAAGAAAATTGAGGCAGAACCAGATAAGAGTCTTCAGCTGCATTAAGGACTAGTAAAGAAAAAAAAAGAACTGTGATCAATTGTTCTCTATAGACATGGAAGATATGGCCAGGTATAATGGACTTAATCTGCAACAATGAATATTTAGGTTAGATATTAGGAAAAACTTCCTAATTAAATGGGTAGTAAAACACTGGACCAGGTTTCCAAGGGAAGTTATGAAATTCCCGTCACTGGAGGCTTTTAAGATTGGGTTGGCCAAAAAGCCCAGCCAGACTTGCCTAGTTTTATTTTGTCCTGACTCAGTCCACAGGCCAGACTTAACTTCTCAGGTCCCTTCCAGCCTTACAGTTGTATAGGTATCCGTTTGCTTCCAATACTTTTAATTGCTATTACTTGAATCTCCATGCTTTGCTAAATAAGCATATACTTGATTTTATTCTAAACGTATCTAAGTCCTGTGTGTCAAGCAGAGCAGTGATCTGAGATACAACTGTTAAGTTGGGGGTGTATTTCTTCTTTGGAAGCAGAAAATCTGTGAATGTTGCAAGTGTCCAGTGAACCAGGCAATGGACAATCTATGGAGATACTCAGTGGGCTCAAGGGTTGGAGTGTGCCAATCACTAAGCTAGAGAGTGATAGCACAGCCTGCAAGGGCTAGGTCGGAGAACTTATTCCTCTGGCCAGTGGAGTTGGGGTGCTGATCCATGGCAGGCATGGACAAGGCTTCCTCACACTAACCACAGGTGGTAGTGAAGTGCCTCATGGCCCTAGGTATCCTAAAGACGTCACCACACCCCAGAATTATACTTGCCTTCTTTGCCATTGCATCCTGTTGTTAGCTCATATTCAGTTTGTGATCCGCTATAACCCTCAAATCTTCTTCAGCGTTTCTACTGCTAGCCACTTATTCCCCATTTTATCTGTGTGCTTTTGATCTTTTTCTTCATAAGTGTAGTACTTTTCACTTGTCTTAATTGAAGTTCACCTTGTTGATTTCTGAACAATTCTTCAATCTCTCAATATCATTTTGAATTCTAAGTCTGCCCTCCAAAGTGCTTGCAACTTGCAGCTTGGTGTCATTCTGCAAGTTTTATAAGCATAGTTTCCAAACCATTGTCCATGTAATTCATGAAAATATTGAATAGTACCAGATCTAGGACTGATCTCTGCAGCATTCTACTAGATAGTTTCCCAGCATGATAGTGTAGGAGAGAGATCTCAATATTGATGCAAAAATGAATAAGATAAAACTCTGTCATTTATTTTTATTTGATCATTAAAAACTATGTCTGTATCTTTTCTTAATGTTGAGCTAGTATACTTAGAAAGATATATTTAGCTAGTTATGTTACAATATATTAAAGCCTATCAAAGAAATTCCAGAACATCTCAGCTTCTATCTCCCAAGGACAAGAAAATATCAATTATTATAAACCATGTAAAACATTCATGCTTTAGGAAAAGGTCTGATTGTAAAAGTAATGTAGGGTGTGTTAGAGTGATAAATCTAGGTAAAGTGGACCCTACCAAACCCACCCTCCTGTTAGAAAACCTGCTTGTATTTCTAAGTTTTAGCAGAAAACATGTAGTTGAAAATGGAAACTTGGGTTTATTTCTTAAATGTCAAAATGACAAACCACCTCTGTGAAATGCGTACTTGCAAATATGTTAGCTAAATAAAGTTCCTCATTTCATTGCTATTTAAATAGTAAAATGATTTATGTACCAACATGGAACCTAATGACATTGTAAAGGATAATTATTTAAGTATACAATATATTAATGGAGAATTAACTAATTAGTGGCAATGCACAAGAAATCTTCACTTAATTCAGGAATACAAGAAAATCATTGTTCTAAAAATCATCATGTAGAATCAACAACTTATGCTAAAGACTTTTAAAATTAATTAACTTTTAGAAAGTCAGTTTTGAAAATGAAAACTTTTTAGGAAAACAGAATATTTGGATGAGGAACAGAAGTCCTATGAGTTCTTGAAAACAGAATTTCTTTACTGCTCAAGCTCTAGTAAAACAAAGAATGTCTTAAAGATTAGACTGGATAATGGCAAAGAGTTAAAAACTAGCTTTGAAGGATGACTGATGCTTTCCTGCCACATGAAGAACAAAGGCAAATCAAGAAATGTTGCATATTCATTAATAAATACAGATGAAGAGGCTCCTAATGAGCATACATCTAGGCATGGAGCCAGTGAAAGAGTGATAGCAACCAACAGGAATCTAAACAAGCTTGAAAGAGGTATGTGTTCCTATCATTTCATGAAGAGAGGAAGGAAGAGGTTATAAAAGATTCTCACATGAACATCCCACATACACACCCATTCTCATCTACTCAGCTTGGACAGCAAGCATTTCAGAACTTGTCCTATCCATCTGTATAACCAAGATGCCAAGGATTCAACAAGAGAATGTTAACTTAGATAGGATTAATAATCCTGTCATGTTTTTATTGGGGTAGAAAATGCTGTTGTAACTTAAATTCTAACTGTTGATCTCCAGATGGTTAGAGGAGAGGAGACAGGGACTAAAAACTGATAAACAGAGGAGCAGTGGGATTTAATACTAGTAAATAGGCCTGTTTTGGGAAGCTCCTTAAATGACTTCTTCTAAGTAATTAATTTAAATATTTTCTTCAAATTGCATATTATTTAGTTCAGAATGCTTACTTTTTCCGATTATAAACTGTCTGGTTATTTATTAATAACTAACATGATCCACTGACCCCAAAACAAATTTTGCCCATAAGCAGTTTCAGTATCTAATAAAATAATAAACTGAGTTTACAGTAGTTTGGGGAGACAATATACTCTGGTTTTAACTATCAAAACCAAAAACCACTCTAGCGGCAGTTTCCTTTCCAGGATGTAAGAGAAGACTACTCACTCTGAGCAGTAACTGTGGTTCTTCGAGATGTGTGTCCCCCTGTGGGTGCTCCACTCTGGGTATGTTGCATTCTTGGTGCTTCAGATCGGAACTTGGCCAACTTAGGGTACTCTTGCTGCCTGCAAACAAAGGTACGTGAGTGACAAATTCTGGAACTGGACTGAGTTTGGGGGAACTGAGCATAAGAGAGCCTCAGGGATCCCAACAAGCTGCTGCATATGGAACCCCTTGGGTCAACTAGTTCAGGTTCTACTCGGGTGTTTACATGTGACTGTGTTTTGAGTGCTACTGCTCTTGTTTCAGCTGTTCATTTGCATTTATCCTGAATGTAAGGTAGCAATTACACCTACTCATAACGAGGTTTAACACAACCCATAACACTGTGTCTGCAGCCTCATAACACTCTACAGAAAATCAAAAGTGATAAGTCCCTTACAATCTAAGTGAGAGGAAGAATGAAAAACAACATGTCAAGGGTGAGATATGCTATGGGAAGGACAAGGAACAGATACTGAGATAACCTATTTTATGTGTGCATATTGTTAGTTCCCATTTTTTCCTGAATGTATATTTAGAACCAGAACCTCAACAGGTAGAATCAAGGGGTGCATCTACACTTACAAATTAAGTCGACATAAGGAGGCTTAAGTCGACTCAAACTACTCCACACTGGGCTTTCCTTAAGTCGATCTAAGCAGTTCCTTAAGTGGACTTAAGGAAAAGTTAAGTCGACTTAATAACACCTCCTTTTAGGTTGACCTAACGCTTAAGTCAACCTCATTAAGGCGACCTAAGCCAGTGTAGATGCACTGTGTAAGTCGACCTCCATGGCCTCCAGACCTTCATCCCTGACTTCCCTCCCAGAATTCCTGGCACAGGAAGAGCCTGCCCTGGCGAACCACAGGGCAGGACTCATCCCTGACCACCCTGCTGCTTGGGAGCAGGGCAGAGCAGAGCCAGCACCGCAGGCAGGCCCCATCCTGGAGCCACCAGGAAATCCTTGACCTGTTGGCCATTTGGGGGGACAAGGCAGTCAGCTCTTAATTGCGAGGCAGCTATCACACTCAGGAGGTGTATGCCTCCATCCCCCGGGCCCTGGCTGCCAAGGGCCACACCCAGGACACCCAGCAGGTCAGGTCAAGATCGAAGACCTCCGCCAGAGATACCAAAAGGCCCAGGAGGAGACGCTTTGGACAGGGGCAGCCCCCACCAGCTGCCAGGATTACCAGCAGCTGGATGCCTGTCTGGGCCAGGAGAGCGGCAGCCTGCCAGCCCACACCAGTGACTCGGCTGAGCCGCCCTCCCTCGCCGACGACCAGGAGGAGGGCTCAGGGGATGAGACTGTGGTGCTGGAGCAGGGGGAGGCCAGCGCCCAGCAGGAGCAGGAGGATGGCCACCGAAGGGTTGAGCAGGGGCTGCACGAGCGCATGCTTGACCTCATGGAGCGGCAGACCCAGTCCCTGGAGTAGTGCCTGTTCTCTCGGGGCCCTGTCCTGCGCCCCAGAGGCAGCCCTCCTCACCGGTGGGCCAGGACCTGGGGCGGATGTCTGCAAGCCCGGGACCCACCTTCCAGAGGCCACTAGCACCGGCCCTTCCCCCGACCCCCCTCACTCCCCCCGACCCTCTTCACTCCCCCAAACCTCCCAACCCCCAATTCCCCCTCTGAATAAACACCCTGAACACCATTATACAGTGTGTTGTGCTTTTTATTGGTGTGGGGACAGGGGGGAGACGGGTATGGGGGGGCAGACATGGACGGGTGGTGGAGGCGATGGGGCCTGGTAGCAGGCCCATCCCTCAGTGCTCCTCGCTGTCAAAGTGGGGTCTCAGTGCATCCCAGATGAGCTGCGCTTGCTGCTTGCCCTGCTGAGTCTGGGGCATGGTGTCGTCGGGTTGCTCATACTGCACAGCGAGCCACTTGGCCTCAGCTTCCCAGATGCGGAGGACCCTTTCCCTCTGCAGCTCGCAGAGGTTGTGCAGGCAACAGCATGTGCTGACGGCCTCTGGGAGATTGCTCTCGCCGAGCTGCAGGCGGGTCAGGAGGGCCCTCCAGTGGGCCTTGAGGCGACCGAAGGCTCGCTCGATGACGCTGCAGCACCGGTTGAGTCTCCAATTGAAAAGGTCCCTGCTGGCATCCATGCGGCCCATGTATGGTGTCATCAGCCAAGGAAGCAAGGGGTAGGCGGCATCCCCGAGGATCAGGACTGGCACCTGTACGTCCCCGATGGTAATGATGTGGTCAGGGAAGAAGGTGCCCGCCTGCATGTGCCTGTAAAGGGCCGAGTCGTGCAGGATCTGTGTGTCGTGCGCCTTCCCTGGCCAGCCTACACAGATGTTCTGGAAGGTCCACGAGGGCCTGCAGGACCACGGAGTACCACCCCTGGCGGTTGACATAGTCCCGGGGTGTTCCGGGGCTTGAATGGGGATGTGGGTGGCATACACAATGTCCCCACAGTTGGGGAAGCCAAGTTGGGCGAGGCCGGCGAGGAGTTCATGCAGGTTGCCCGGGATGACGAGGCGGGCTAGCAGGACCCAGTTGATTGCCCTGCAGACCTGCATGAGGGCGGTCCCCACAGTGGCCTTTCCGATGCCAAATTGCTGGGCCATGTAGTGTTCGGAGTCCACAGTTGACAGCTTCCACACGGCGACGGCCACTCGCTTGTGTACAGGCAGGGTGGGTCAGAGTCGGATGCCCATGCGCTGCAGAACCATGGTGAGCTCACAGACAAGCTCGAGGAAGGTCCGCTCGCTCATCCTAAGGCTCTCCAGCCACAGGTCGTCATCCCAGGTGGTGAGGATGATCCACTCTCACCAGTCGCTCTCTACGTCGACTTAATACGGTCGACTTAACTTCCTAAGTGTAGACATAGCCAAGGAAGCTCCACTGAAGTCAATTTCCACCAACTGAGGCTGTGGTCTGTGCTTTCCATATCTGTATGTTGTGTGTTAATATAGCAGTTTGAGAATGCTAAAGAAGGTAAAAGAGGTGATCATTCAGCTACAGAAGTGCAAATTATTACCATCATCTCAATTAAGGTTCTGGTTATGGACAGTGGCTAGTAAAGTGTCTGTGAGCATTTTCATTCATGGTATGTGGTTATAGGTTTCTGCCAAGCTTACTTGAGAATGTGGTCTTTTCAATAGCTTGTACATAGCTTCAGTTCATAGGCCGATTCCAGTGACTCATTGTAAAAAACAAGCTTATCATTTCATGATTGAAAGCTTAACCTCTATTCTCTAATGCTCAAAATATGTGACAAATACTTTAATAGGCTTATCAAATGCCCAATAAACTGTTCAGTAGAATAATCAATTCTGCAAACCACAGGCTGCTAAAATACCCTGTATGATATCCATCAAATCCTTTGACAGATCCTTTAGATTACAAACTCTTTCGAGGAAGTTAGAGTAAAGTAACAGATTTCTTACTGAATATTTGCGCATACCATGTAACCAAAATCTATGGAGTACAAAATCCATCTTTCATACTGAATTTCAAGAGTTTGGGTGGGTGTTTTGTTGTTGTTGTTTTGGGTGATTTTTGTTTCTTTTTAATCTCAGAAAAGTTGTACAGTAGAAGTGCAAGAATCTGAGAGTAAAGTGAAACAATGGACTAATATACAAATGTTTGTTTTTTTCTTTTTTCTAACCTGTGAAGATCTGGGTCAGTATCAAAATGTATTCTCCTTGCAGAGCCTTACGGATGTTCTGCATCTGCTCTGTGGCAGAATTTACTTTTTAGGATGTAGAAAGAAAGCCACAACACAGCACAATGTTATGTAGAGCCTTCTTCATGAAATTCTTGGCCCCAATCACTTCAACCATTTACACAGAGGTCTGCCACTTTTCCAAACTTCAAACTTTTTATGTAATAATTCATCTAAAATTTCATTTGATAGGAAAAAAAACCTGAAAACTTTTGGCATTTTTTTTCATTAGAAATCATCAGATTTTTTACTAGCTCTAATTCCAGAATTCAAACAAAAAAATAATAATGGAGAAAATTGTAAAGCTATAGGTCAGGTTGAAGAAAAACTTTCACATGAGATATGAGACGAGATGGAGCTCAGTAAGAGGCTGTGAATGGAGTACAAGTATTGCCCTGTTGCACCCCTTGACCTGCGCTCCTTCTGCCATGCCCTTTGAATCCAGAGTCCCTTTCTTCCATGCCCCTTTTGGAAAGGTTGGCATTGTCTCTGGCAGTTAACTGAAGCAGCTCCCATATTCTCCCTGAGGGTGGACCACAATGATGATGAGTTATTGAACAAGCAATGGAAGAAATAATCTTCCTGACATACAACATACTAAATCTCAAACTTCAGGGTTTAAGACAATCTCAGTTAGGTAGCATATTTTCCCACAACTGGTTATTAGAGGGGTCTGCTAAATCATCAGTCCTTCCTCTCAAGCCTCTGGTAATTACCATTGCCAAATATAGGACACTGGATTAAAGGTTCTACCTGTCCAGGTTTTCCCAAGATCATCCTTTCCTTTTGAGGCAGCTGTCTTATAAGAGTGGTTAGTACAAACACTCTCGGCTGTCCATTTTTATGGGATTTATATTATCCCAAGCAGCCTACTGCATTATACCTCAGAGACAGCAATCCTATTCTGGGCTTGAGTCTGATCCATGATAGCAGTTCTTCTGTTCCTATCCTGTTCCCACTTTTGAGTACTGAATAGCAATTAATCACAATTTGGCCCGGTGAGCTGACAATGTGGAAAGAAACAGGATGGCTGTAAATGAGAAAGTGCTTGCACCAGCAGCGGAGAAAGGCTGTATATGTGTTTTGGGGACAGAGGATGTGGACAGCAAAGAAAGGAAGGAGGAGGGGGAAGCAAATCCACAGGAAATAACTGTGGGCGATATAGTGCAACACAGAAAGGGCACTTCTAAGGAAGAGATACTTAGCTGTAGAGAGGTCGGCAACCTTTGCTGACCCCCGATGCAGCTCCACCCCTCCAACCCTCAGCAGGTGCTGGGGGTGAGGACAGCCGGTTCTAGGGTGGGGCCAGGAGCCATGGCGTGTGGTGGCTTCTTTTCCCTGCTGACCCAGACCCCCAGCTGGGAAGTGGGGCCAGCATGTGGGACCAGCTGCAATGCCACAGGGCCAAGAGCCCTGCATGCCACTGAGAATAGGTGTGCGCCGGTGTAGGACATGAAGATTAAGTCACCACTTTATTTAGTAAAGGCAGGCAATGAGGTGCAACTATCCTTATTAGTAAGAGGGATGGTACAGGGCTTGGTCATGTGAGGAACCATCTTTGTTTGTAAAATGCATTATTGAAGAGGACACCACACTCATACTTGTACCAACTCCATCACTGAAATATTTGGCTCAGTTAAGTCTTCTAAGGTACAAGGTATGAAAAAAAAGTATGTATTTATATAATACAATGCTAAGTACATCCTGTACTTCTCAAACTCCTACAACTACATCATGGGACTTTTGCTTTAAAATGTTTTCTTCCTGTCGCAACTACTGATAGAAAAACTAGGCAGCAGCACCTTGGAGGGAAGGTGGGAAGGAAAAAGTGGAGAAAGGAAGGAGATATCTATAGACAGACTGAGATACATGCATTATTAAAAATGTTAGGCTTAAAACCCACGTGCTATGCTCTCCCTTTTGAAAAAACTTGCACTTGAGTATGCAAATACTCTTCAGAATAGAACAGAGTAAAAGCCTATTCTGTGCTCATGGGATAGCCCCCTTCCAATGCACCTTATCAAGAGCAGTTTTTATTTCCCTCTCTCCCATTGTGGAAAACCATTTAATGTCTCTGTCAAAGCTTAGAACACTAATTGCATCATTCCCCTTAGCAAAGCTCTACTCTAACATGTGGATGTAGATCTTAACAGAGTTTAGAGACCACGGTGACTGTTTATACAGGATATAAAAATGATAAATAGGTGGCCTGGGAATAAGGTCTTCCCAAATACACACACACACACACACACACACACACACACACACACACACACACA
>ML685782.1:3493437-3516524 GCA_007922175.1 Pelusios castaneus
ACACACACACACACACACACACACACACACACACACACACACACACACACACACACACACACACCATTTGCTTTGTTAGTGTTCTGCATACCTTGGACAGTGTCTTACTTGTCCTCTGTATACTAAGTGCCAGTTGCCAGCATCTGTCAACTGGTAACATACTTTCAATCAGCGTAAACATTTATTTAAGTCAAGATACAATTTAACTGTTATGGTAATGATCAGTCAAGAACACAGATGCACTGCCATGGACCTGAACTACTTAAGAAGCCCTGTAATGAACAAGTTCTTTTTCTAAGCAGGATAGGAGATTCCGAAATTGTGCTAGGGAAAGCTCAAGCTCCATTCTTCTGCTGAACTGGCAACCAGTTTATAAAGCTTTTTGGAGTAGGTTTTGGCACAGATCACATATTTGACGTGGCTGCTAAACCAATCAAGCTTTGAGGAAGAACTGGGACGCATGAAATGACCGTCCCTGTGTGGGAACATAAGGTAGGGAAACAGGAAGTGCAAAGAGCCTTCCCCTCTCTCCTCATCCGTCTGGGCTGTGGTCAGTTAATGACAGAGGGGAGCTCAAATCTTGCTATCTGTGCCAGACTTCCCAGGGAGGGGGGCAGTTAGAAGAAGGGGGGTCAGGAAGAGCTACACTGACCCCTTCCAGAAGGTGGAAGAGCTCCTTTTCCAAGGTAGGATTTTAAAAGGAGCTTAAAGGAATTAGATGCCTAAAGCCCAGGGACTTGGGAATTGGGGGTGGGATTTCCAAAAGTCCTTACACTTGGACTAACTGTGTTCCCACTGAAGACTCGATCAAATGGGAGCAGAGTTAGCCCAATGCTGGGCACTTTTGAAAATTCCATTGTGGGTGTCGATCTCCCTCAGATTCCTTTGAGAACCCCAGCCTCAGTCTGTGCTCACCAGGGACTTCCACACACAGCCTCTTTTCACCCAATGTTCACCACTGGTTTAAAGCTACAATCCCACCCATGGTGTATATAATATGAAAACTGTGACTGATTATGTAAAACAAACAAACAAAGACAACATCGGTTTGCAATACAGCAAAGGGATAGGCAGGTATATGCTATAAATGCAACACATTTTAATTTCCTGGAGGCAACAATTCTCATGGGGTGATTGGTAGATTTTAGTTCAGACTTTATTGTGCCTGTTGTTAGTGTGCTGCTAGATATGCATTACAATGTGTGCCAGCATGCCCAACTTGGGGGATTATGGCTATACTTCGGGTAGAGGCCAAGGGATCAGTCAATGCATGTACAAATTTACAGTAGCTAACTGCCCCATCCGTAGCTATTTTCAACTTCCTCTCTGTGCATGCCACCATATCTTTGTAAACTAAAAATGGTCAAGGAGGGTGAGGCAATATCTTCTGTTGATGAAAGAAACAGGCTTTTGAGCTACAAAGAGCTCTTCTTCTGGTCTGGGAAAGGCAAAGCTAAAGACAAGGTTGTTTAGCCTAAATAGTTAGCATGTATTCTAAGAGCCCGTTCAAGGTAGAGTGGCCTGATAACACCTTTGCAGCACAAAAAAATGGGGGAGGGAGGATTTTCTGGGTTACAGATTGTTATAATAAGCAATAAACCCAGTGTCTTTATTAAGACTATGATTTTTAATGTCTAGCCCTGAAGAGGGACTGCTCTGTCCAAGGTCCTGGATAGACAATCCAGAGATCACACACATTCCAGTTCCAGTTTACCAAATTACTCTTTGACTTGTCCTCCCTGTTACGCTTCCAAAGGACTACTTTTTTCAAGGAAATCTTCCTTTGTCAGATATGGATCATAAAATACATTTTTCATTGTGCCAGCATATTATTTGGGTTGTTAACTTAAAATAGACACTTTTTCTATTATAATTTGTATAATTTTTATGAATCACATCTCCAAGTGTGTCATTTACATATTAGAGTCCTGTTTCTGCCCCTGTTTTCTTCTGATTTTTGAATCTGCATTTTTTTAAAAATGAAAAAGGCTAAAATCAATCAGGTGTGTATTAACAACAGTGTGGAATGTAAGAAAGGGGAGGTAATTGTCTCAGTCTACTCGGCACTGATGAGCCTCCACTTGAGTAGTCTTTCAGTTCTGGGTGCTGCACTTTCAGAAAGGTGAGGATAAATTGGAGAGAAGCCAAAAGAGAGCAAGAAAAAAATTATAAAAGGTTTAGAGAAATATAACCTATGAGGAAAACTTGAATAACTGAGCTTGTTTAGTCCTGGGAAAAGACAACTGAGGGGGAAGGGGTGGTATCAGATAATATTCTTCAAATATATTAAGAGCAGTCAGAAAAAAATACATCCCCTCTTCCTGTGTCCACCAAAGGTAGGACAGGAAAAATCAACGTAATCTGCAGCATCTGAGATTTAGGTTAGATGACGTTAGTTATAAGGATAATTAAGTGCTAGAGTGGGTTATCACCAGAGGTTGTGGATCATTAGAGGTTTTCAAAAACAGGATAGACAAATACCTTTAAGAGATGGTATCAGCTCACTTGATCCTGTATTAGTGCAGGGGGACTGGACTAGATGACTTTTGAGGTCTCGTCTAGCCCTAGACTTCCATGAGTCTGTGATTGTCTGATATTATTTGCTTTGATTGTCATTTAATAATAAAGTCACCCTTTTACCCTCAATGATTTAATTCACACTTTTGGCTACTTTACCTCCCCTGCAAGAAAGCCAGTTATCTGTAGATCTATAGGGCTTGTAAATTACACGTTCAAATTGAAATGTGGTTCAATTTTAATATGGTGTGTCAGTTCCATTTGGATAAAAATATACATTAGATAGAATCTGGTGGCTTAATACCTGGAATTTGATGCTTGTGCACAAAGTTATTGTTCATATTATAATGTATATTATTGAGTCCTTCTCCATTGCTTTTCATCTATAGATCTCAAAGCACTTTCTAAATAAAGGCAAACATCATTCTCCCCATTTTACAGATGGGGGAATCTGAAGCACAGAGAGATCAAATGACTTGTCTATGGTCACACGGTGTATCAAGTCCCGCTGTTTTACACTCCCATGCACCAGCCACGGGCTGACAGGGTTTCTTCCTATTGAACTAAACTTAAGCTACCATTTCCCCTTTCTTGAGAACAAAAAAAGTAAGTAGATTTATAGAAATTGCATCAATGCACTAGCAAAGAATTGCAGCTATTGAAGCTGAAGTCACCTACAATTCACCTGCTTCTAGATCAGGGGTCTGCAACCTGTGGCTCCAGAGCCACATGCGGCTCTTTCATTGCCTCCTTGTGGCTCCATGCTCTGGGCTTCCTTCCCACCACTGGGGGTTCCTGTGAATGGCCCACTCCTGCTTCTGAGTGCCCTCCCCCCACCAAGGGACCCTGCGGCAGGCACCCTGGCCCAGTTCCCTTCACCATCCACTAGGAGGCTACACCCATTATGGCTCTCAAACCACTTGGCTATTGAAGGAATTTTTTTAAATGGCTCTTCTTATCTTTTGGGTTGCTGACCCCTGTTCTAGATGTTTCAAACTTCAACCCCAAACAAGGCACAACAGGTCGTAGTGAAACCCTCAAGCAAAACTGGGTTGGTTTAGGAACCTGCACTAATGTGTGGGATTGTAGAGTTTTGACACATAAAAAGGCAAAATTCAGTAATCTTAACTAACTTTGAGATTGTGAGTTTGTTTGATTATAAAACCCTGCAAAACCTTCTAAACGGAAACCAACTGAAAATCTGCAAAAACTGCTTTAATGAAAGAACTTGAAAACTTGTTGGCCCCTCCACACTGTTCCTTTCGGTCCCTCTTCGTCATGGCACCTTCATTCCTGCAAGGAGCTTTCATTTTGAAAACCAAGAACCAATATGAAATCAGCAGTTTTGTTGTTTATGTGCATGTATGCTTTAAGGCCAGAAGGGACCATTATGATGAACTAGTCTGACTTCCTGTGTAACACAAACTATAAGACTTACCTGTATTAATCCTACTTCAAGTTTTGTTGAGGAATGATCTTATTTCCATTGACTTTAACAGAAATTCTATTGCTCCACATGACTTCAGTGGGAATGGAATCTGTCCCTTAGTACTGGAGCATTGCCTAGTGGTTTCAACTGATGTCAGCTCCTTGTTGCACAAGACTCTGTATAAAGAAAAAGTATGACACAATCCCTGTCCAAAGAGGTTCAAATCTAAACGCATTTACATAGTACAATGGATTTGCTTAGTATCAATTAAAAAAATACAGGAGGTCGGAAGGTGTTTTACAGTACACCTGATTCATTCAGGTTACCATTGAGCATGTAACTGTGACACCGTGAGTACATTTCCCAGACATGAAGAAGAGTTCTGGGTAAACTTGAAAGCTTGTGTCTCTCACCAACAGAAACTGATCCAATAAAAGATATGACCTTAGCCACCTTATCTCCCTATGTTCAATATTCACAGCTAAATTAAAGTTTGGTTTTACAGTGTAGCCTACTGGATTGAGCATTGCACTATGCTTCAGGGATCTCATCTGTATCCTCAGCTCTGTCACTAGCCTGCTAGGTCAATGTGAGCAAGTCACTTCATCTCTGTGTGTAATAAGTTTCCTCATCTGTACTGATCTCCTTTGTAAAGCACTTTGAGATCTGTGAATGAAAAGCACTAAGCAAGAGATAGATATTATAATATCAAATTAAAATTAAACATTAAAGTTAAGTGCATTTAGTGTTCGGATAGGTGTTAAATTGAGAATGAAATCTGCTACTTTACAGCATGGGGAGTGGTAATCCAAGCTTTCCACACTGTCCTATCAGTGCTAATCACATGTGACTGGTTGGGACCTCTTAGCAAGATGAGAAAAGTTCAAGAAAGTTCAATTTCTTTTTTCATGCCCCTTCAGATTCTCAGACTGAGATTGCAACAAGTGTCAGTTGCGACCAATAGCAATAGTGTTTTTCATGAAGGGCATCCATGCAGTAGATTCAAACAGCAGGAAAAAAATGCAGTTACTATTGACCATGGATGGATTTGTATCTAAGCCAGAGATGAAAAGCTCAGCATTCTATTATAGTCCTGTGAGCCATTTTATTCCATAATATTATAGCAATCATGTCATGAGCAATGTAGCCTATTTGATATCAATTACTTCATCAAAATGCAATCAAAAGTAGGGGTGTATCAAACTGTACACTAGTAAAACACATAACAGGGTAGACAATGAAATTAGAGGCAATATGTTGGCCATGAATCTTCTTTAGATTGTTGTGGGGGAACCTAAGCCTGATCTAATATGTCTCCACAATCCAAACTAGGCTCAGTGATGAGATATGACAGTTAATCTGGTGTTCTATTTCTGTAGTGTCATTTATTGAACCTTTTAAGTCTGACATTAGGTAGTTTCTTCACAAAAAAGACCATGAGCTTTGTTCAGGCCGAATCAGCAGAGTGTTATTTGGGGAAGTACTATAAGCCATAAATCCATTAGCACCATGTGTCAGTATCTTCCAGTGTAGCACTCATTCACCAATAAGGATTTATTTACACAGATTTCTAAAGTACAAAAGAGCCCTGTGCACACTGACAATAACAAATTAACAGTAGTTCAAATAATAAATAATAGTCACAATAATACAAAGTCAAATATATATAAAATAATGACCCCCTAGTTTTATCCTATGCCCATAGCTGTCCCAGCCGTAATGCCTGAGCAAAACGAGGCATTGACCCATAACTCAGTTAGGTGAGTGCATTCTATACCATCCCCATATAGAAACTGCAATAAAACTTTCTAAATCAAGGATTTCAACAAAAAACTGTTCAAAACCAAATCTATCTCCAGATTCATATAGGATCAAGGGCTATGTCTACACTGAGTAATTTAAGTTGACTTAGTGTGTCTCCACTTAAAATTAACGTCGACTTTGGGGGGAACTTAAAACGTCGACCTAGAGTGTCCACACTGGACGCCTAGGTCGACTTCTAGGGGCTTAAGGGGACCTAGGGCAGGCCACAGGGGCAGGGGGGGCACCCCTTGCCTAATGCCACGGGGCTCATTGCCGGCATCATACATCTCTGGTCTTTTTCACGCATGTGTGGAGCTGCATCTCCTGCCTCAGATGACTAGAGGTCCATTAGAGATCAGGGAACCATTGTGTTGGTTGCAGTTCATGCATATAGTGAAGGAGTCCTTGCCCCAAAGAGTGTACAGTCTAACCAGATGACAGGTGAGAGGAGAATTGTACCTAGGTACAATGGGGCAAAGGGGGACAGGGACCCTGGCAGGGCATAGGGGCAGGGTGGGCAGGGCTCTGCCCTGCCCTGTGGGGGGGCATGCCAGGCTCTCCCTGTGACCCCCCACCCCGGCAGGGAGGGCATTGGTGTAGCCCTGGGGTAGCCCTAAGTCGACTTAGGGCTACCCCACGTCTACACTGGCTTACGTCGACTCTAGGGAGTCGACTTAAGCCTTAGGTCTAGTGGAAAGGAGGTTTAATAAAGTTGACTTAATTTTAATTAGTGTAGACGCAGGGTAAATTAAGTCGATTTAAGCAAGCTTAAGTTGACTTAATTTACCAGTGTAGACGCAGAGAAGGAAAGGAGGGATTTAGAATTCACTTAAATCTGGATCTGAATTTTATTCCAGCACATTCTCTGTACCATGGATCAAACAAGCACCTTAAATATGACTGCTCCAGAACTGTAAGTGTTCAAAATCAGAATGAGTATGCTGTATATGTATTCCTTAGGGGGAAACTGAGGCACAAATCTACAGTTTTTGCCCGAAACTATGCACCTCTGTTTTTCCACGGACTTTGATGGGTCCTGAATCAGAGCCAAGACTTCTACTCTTCTGATTCACAGGCCTATTTTCTAAACACTAAACTATTCCATGAAGTTAGATTAGATTACCTAAACAGGGAGCTACAGAAAGGTCCCCTTCTATATTACAAAAGTCTTAATCTTAGATTAGTAGTTGGGGAAAAGAGAGTTTCTAAAGCCCATTCCTCCTCTCTAAAAATGGTTTGCATATCCTCATATCATTCCATTATTAATAAAGTTTATTAATTTTTAGTTCCAGTCACAGTAGGTTCTCCAAGGGGCGCCAGAGCAACTCTGTCATCTTAGCGCAGTGGTTTGCCAGCCTCAGACACAACAGTCATTGGCTTTTCGTTTCAGTCAGCACAGACATCGTTAGGGCTTGCAGTTCCACCTAGATTGCCTGTCTTTTTGCAGTCACATTGTTTTACCTCATTTTTCCTTAATTCAGTTTATTTGCAGGATATCATGTAAATAATTACAATTTTTCCTTAATTAGACTTCTCATGTAATTTGACAAGAGGAGCTGATTTTTATAAACCACGTGGAGGTTTTTTACGTCCATTTTTATTGAATTTTGTAGCCTAAGCTTTCCTTGCTCACAGTTTCCTCTCTTCCATGGGAAACCATTTTAATACCTGTGGTAATAAGCAGAATGATGCTGGCAAAGGTTTTTCCCCCTATCCTTGAAACCCCAAAAGAGAACACATATCCCTGTATTTAAATATGGTTTGTAATGCAACTTCAAGACTAAAGATTGGCCTACAGGTTTTCAAATATTGAATAATATTCTGAATCTGGAACTAAATCCCTACTGGATGCAGAAAAATGCAACTGATTCTGCAACCTATAGTCCAATAAAAAATGAAGCTGGGCTAATCCAAATCTGAACTGGCAAGCACACCTGACAATAAGATTTGCCTTTAATAAGTAGATTTAAAAGGTCATGTGGGCTCTGACAGGGAAGAGAGTATCCCTGTTCAGAAGAGATCTTTTAACTAGGTATGTGCTAAAGTTCTTCTGGGGAACCAAGCAGATACTTCAGAGTTTTCCTCAATCTATATATAACTGGGGTTCAGGGGTTGGACAGACACAGAATGGTTAGAGAATCAGAAAAGGCGAGGTGTGTGTGGGTGGACCATGATAGTGAAAGCAGTTGAGAAGTGGCATGGGACCCATTGTGACCAGAGATTTTTGCCCCAAGATATCTAAGACATGGATTTTATATGAAGAGTCAATTGGCAGAAAAGCCTCAGAAGGGGTTTAAATTCCAGCAGGCTAGCAGTAGCATAGAGCTCGATACTGTTACAAAATATCAACAGTAATTAGGGTCAGTTACAAGATCATTACATAACTGAACCCAGAAGCCTCTTTGTCAGTGGACTCCATTTTGTTTTATAGAGAACTCCATTTTCTTTTATATAACAAACCATAATAAGCCCTTTGGTATATTTTCTTGGTCCCCAACAATACACAATCTCTTCCCATACTACCTACGACATACTTAAATCTTCTTTTAACTTCAGCAGTAGTAAGGAACAATGTGTGCTGAGCAATTAGGATAAGTTAGCACTTAGGTAGCAATATAGATAGAACCTTTTATAACTTAGGACTGAACCATCAAAAGCCCTTTCTCTCACTACATGAAAAACCTTGTACCCCTACAAGCCAAAGTCATACTTTATTTCATAAAGTTATATTTCTTTGTTAGATCAAACTTTCATTTTCTTTTCTCTTCTTCTTAGCCTTGAAATGGACCTTTAATTACTGTTCCCCCTTTCTCTCGCTTTGATATATCCCTTCTCCATTCTTTTTCCACTCACTCCCCCTCCCTCTAGGGATGATCTCATTGTCATATGATTGTCATATGATCCCTCTCCTCCCCCTTAATTGACGTTTTTGGGCGTTCTTACTTTTTCCCCTCCGAACTACAAATCCCACAATGCACGCTGCTTCCCCCCCCTTGTGGCTATAAAAGAGCAGCCAATTGCAGGCAAGCTTTGTTGGACACTGAGAGCCTTGGGAGGTGCTTCCAGTCCACCTAGCAACTAGCAACGAGTCGGAACACCGAGACCTAAGATTAGTCACTCCCGCAAGCCGGACCAGATAGTCTGCCTAGCAACTAAGCACATCGCAGAAACCAACTGTCAATGGACACACCCGCCTCCGTAGTTTGAGTCTACGCACCACCACCCGGACCAGTGCTGCCACAGCTCGGAGCAGCAGCACCATAGCCCGGACCAGCCGTTCCGTTATAGCCCAGATCTGTCCGTCATCGGACTCCATCTCGGGACCCGATCCTTACAGATCGGACCCACCTTATCGGTAAGGCATTGGTGTGTTAAGGATTTGAGGCAAAATCGGCTAATTAAGTTCCAACTTATATTGCCCAAATTCTGGCTACCTCTGCCTAAATGACAGATCAGAAAAGGAGCCATTAAGATGAATCGAAGGCAATTTAAGGGGTTTGTGAGTACGACAGAGGTTGCGCTTGTGGGGCCTGTGTGTTAATAAAGCTGAGTGACTGCGGCTTGAGTGAGAAGGGTTCATCTCCAACCATCCAGTAAATGACTGATCACCATTTACTGAATGACACAGGAGATTAGGATTTTAATTGTTATAAGGTATAGCGTATAAGTTTAATATTGGTATTATATTTGAATGCTTATTAACAAAGTGGTTCAGTGGAGCTGCAACATTCTATTCGACTGCCTAACGGTCATTTGGCTCTCCGCTTATTTTATGCAAGTCGAAATATGCTCAACATTGCAAACTTATTGTATTAATCTTATACAAATAAATGTTAAGATTTGTTTTGGAAACATTTCCTGCTCTGTGTCTGTTCTTGATTGATGGGCTGTAGTCGTATTTTCCTAAGGTTTAGGCCATTAAGCAAGCACACCATGTAGAAATTTACCTCCATCTATAGTTCTAAATGATTTTGATAGGTACAGTCGGGTAAACTGAGGCACGGAGGTAACACCATGAGGTGACCATCATCTGAGTGGCTATGTCTACACTTGTTAATTTAAGTCAACTTAGCATGTCCACACTCAAATTTTAAGTCAACTTAGAGGGGACCCTACAAAATTGACCTAGAGCATCCACACTGGACGCCTAGGTTGACTTGTAGGGGCTAGGTGGACCTGGGACAGGTCCACAGTGGCAGGGGGGAACCCCTTGCCAAGTGCCAGGGGGCTCAGTCTTTGCCCCATTGTACCTTGGTACAATGGGGCAAAGGGGGACAGGGACCCTGGCAGGGCATAGGGGCAGGGTGGGCAGGGCTCTGCCCTGCCCTTTGGGGGGGCATGCCAGGCTGTGGCTGTGCCAGCCACCCTGGCAGGGAGGGCAGTGGGGAAACCCTGGAGCCCCCTAAATTGACTTAAAAGTCGACTTAGGGCTACTCCACGTCCATACTGGCTAAGTCGACTTTCTAAAGTCGACTTAGCCAGCAAAGTCAACTTAAAATGAGGTTTTATAAAGTCGACTTAATGTTTCCTTAAGTCGACTTAAGCACCCATAGAATGCAAGATCAGAAGGAAAGGAGGACATGAGAACAGGAAAACAAGGACACGGGACTTCAGAAAGGCAGATTTCAATCAGCTCAGAGCAACAGTAGGCAAGGTCCCATGGAAAGAGCAATTAGAAAAAGGAGTTGAAGGCAGATGGCAGGTCCTAAAAGATGTAATACTCAAGGCTCCACATCAAGCTATTCCAATGCAGAGGAAATATAAGAAGAGCCACAGGAGGCCAATGTGGCTACACAAGAAGATTGTTAGCTATCTAAAACTCAAAAGGGAAATTTATAGGAAATGGAAGAATGTCACTGAGGAAGTATATATGGGAATAGCATGAGTGTGTAGGGACAGAATCAGGAAAGCCAAAGCAAAGAATGAGTTGTAGCTGGCAAGGAATATTTGAAGCAAGAAAAAGAGGTTCTATGAATGGATCCAACAAAAAAGAAAGATCAGGGATGGTATGGGTCCACTACTGAATGGCAAAGGTGAGCTGATAATGAAA
Organism: Pelusios castaneus; assembly: GCA_007922175.1. Classification (NCBI taxonomy): domain Eukaryota; kingdom Metazoa; phylum Chordata; order Testudines; family Pelomedusidae; genus Pelusios; species Pelusios castaneus. The sequence continues at coordinate 3,504,237 of ML685782.1, forward strand.
AATGACAGAAAAGCACCTTACTACTTTGCTTCAGTCTTCTCACCAAAAAATAACATAACTAGCAAAGTTACTATAGCCAATAAAGTGAAGGGACGCAGATTAGGATAAGAAAATAGCATGTCAGATCTTCTGACTAATTTGAAGGAATTCAAGTCAGCAGGACCCAATGCTACCCACCCCAGGTTGCAGAAGGAATTAGGTGAAGAAGTCTCGGAGGCATTGGCAATAATATTTGCAAACTCACAGATGACAAAAGAGGTCCCAGAAAACTGGAGAAGGGTTAACATTTTTTCCATCTTTAAAATGGGGAAAAAGCAGGAGCCAGGGAATTATAGATAGGCCAGCCTGACCTTGAATTCCAGAAGCTAATAGAGCAATGGTTTTCAACCTGTAGGTCCACAAATCTCTGGGGCTATGTCTACACTAGCAATTTAAGTCTACTTAATGAGGCTTAAGTCAACTTAAATTAAGCCACATCCACACTAGGCTTTCATTAAGTCGACTTAAGAAATTCCTTAAGTCGATTTAATGAAAGCTTAAGTCAACTTCATAACTACCACTCATTAGATCAACTTAAGCCTCCTTAGGTTGACCTAACCCTTTCTTAGGTCAACCTAAGCCCAGTCTGGACGTATAAGTCCGCTTTGTTAAGTCGACCTAAGGGCAGTTAGGTCGACTTAACAAAGTGGACTAAGTCGACTTAAAGTGCTGCCACTTGTTAAGTCAACTTTAATAAGATTGATTTTAAGTTGACTTAACAAAGTCGACTTAACTTTTCTAGTGTAGACATAGCCTGGGAGTATGCAGACAATGTCTAAAATTTCCAAAGGGGTCCACACCTACATTTGAATCTTTTTTAGGGGTCTGCAAATGAAAAAGGTTGAAAAGCACTGCACTAAAGCAATGTATAAAGCATTCAATTTACAAATACTTGGAGGATGAAGGGGTGATCAATGGCACTCTGGTGGATTTACCAAGGACAAGTCATATCAAACTACCTTCATTTCCTTCTCTGTCAAGGTAACTGGTTTGGTAGATAGGTAGAGTGCAGTGGACCTAATATCCTGGAACTCGAGCAAAGCTTTTGATACAATCCCACATGACATTCTGATAAATAAGATGGAGTAATGTGGGCTTGGTAGAATTACCATTAAGTGGATACATAATTGGTTAAACAACTACAAAGAGTTACTACCAATGGAATGATGTCATATTGGTGGGAGGTCTCAAGAGGGCTTCCACAGGGATCTGTTCTGAGTCTGGTGTTATTTAACATCTTTATTAAAGATCTGGATGTAGGCATAGAGAGCATATGGATCAAATTTACAGCTCAAACAAAGCTTGGGGGAACTACAAACACTTTGGAGGATATAGCTAAAATTCAAAGGGACATTGATAAATTGGAGAACTGGTCTATTGATAACCAAATTAAGTTCAACAGAAACAAATGTAAGGTGCTACACTTAAGGAAGAAACCAAATGCACAAATACAGAATGTGGGGAAGCTGGCTTGGCAGGAACACTGCTGAGAAGGATCTTGGAACTGAGCTGATTCAAACCTCAACATGAGCCAACAATGAGATGCTTTTGGAAAAAAATAGCAAATGTAGTTTTGGATTGCATTGACAGAGGCATAACATGCAATTTACAGGAGGTGGTAGAACCCAGAAGCATCGTCGTCAGGCTGGCAAGGCGCCGGCCCCGGGTAGAAAAGCCTGAGCCCCGAATCTATTCCGGGGCCCAGGAACCCAGAAAACTGCGGCGGAACGCATGTTCCGCTCTGCCCTGCAGGCAGGCTGCTGCTCAGCTGGGAGCAGTGGCCGCCAGCTGGGCTGGGGAGTTTTCAAATCTCCTGCCTTGAGCATGCTCCAAAAGAGCAAGTTCGGGGTGGGAGCGGCCTCCTGGCCAGCGTGACTCCGGACGCCCCTACAGCTCTCCGGCCACGTAAGCTCGGGGGCCGGGCGGGTGAGTGCTGGGGAGCTGGGACCGGGAAGGCTGGGCGGTCTGGGGAGCTGATGGGGGACGGGCAAGCCAGGAAGCCAATGGGAAACTGGGGGGCTGGGGAATGGGGACCGGGCGGGCTGGGAGGCTAATGGGGAACTGGGGGGTCGGGGAACGGGAGCCAGTGGTGACTGGGAGGGTCGAGACGTTGCAGCCGGCAAGCTGGAGGCAGGGAGCTGCCGGGCGACGGAGATCAGGGGCCTGGAGAGTGCCCGGGCCAGAGAGGACTCGGGTTTGGGGTTTCTAAACGGGACTGGGGGTGTGGGGTGGGTTCCCCTGGGGGGCCCGGTCAACTCGCCTCCTGCCTGGTTCCAGCATGCAGATGGGAGCCAGGCTATGGCTGCTCGCCTCCCCTCCAAGCTTGGGGATGCAGGCAGCTCTTACTTTCTCTTCTTTCTTTCCTTTTCTTCTCCTTCCTTTTTTTCTTTCCTTTTTAAAAAAACCCAACCTTTAAAAATTAATTTTAATAAAAACCTTTTTAAAAGGTTTTTAAAAAACCTTTCTAAAATTAAATTTCAATTAAAAGTAATTCAAATTCAATTAATTAAAATAAACGCAATCAATTGTAATTAATTTTTAACTTTTAATTAAATAAACTGGTGGCCCTTCACGGTTTTAAAATCTATTTTGGTCTCTCAACTAAAAAGGTTGGGAACTACTGATTTATAATGCAAAATTTTAAGTGTGTTCATTTGCTTAAAGGGCTTCAGGGCTCCCTCTCTGCCAGGGTGGCTGGCATAGGCAAAGCCTGGCGTGTCCCCCCTCTCCCCCCCACAGGGCAGGACAGAGCCCTGCCCACCCTGTTCCTATGCCTTGCCAGTGTCCTTGTCCTGATCAGCCCCCATTGTACCCAGGTACAATGGGGCAAGTGCTGAGCCCCCTGGCACTTGGCAAGGGGTGCCCCCCCTACCACCATGGACCAGTCCCAGGTCCACCTAGCCCCTACAGGTCAATTTAGGTGTCCAGTATGGACGCTCTAAGTCGATTTGGCAGGATCCCCTTTAAGTCGACTTAATTTTTGTGTGTAGACATGCTCAATTGACTTAAATTAACAAGTGTAGACATAGCCTGAGACTGAAATCACATTCTGCTCTCAGCCACATCAACACAACAGCATTAAAATCAACCCTTCTGAGTGAAATTTAGGTACCCATACACTGCCTAATGCTCATATAATCAGGCATTGTGCCAGGAGCTAGGAATGGCCAGCTCTTCTGTAACCACAGTGCAGATACTCTGAGGTCACTGAGTCCATAAGAGAAACATTAACAAGTGAGCATTTCTCTGCTATTTGTAGATTTGAAAAGATTCGACGTCTCTTTTTACAAAACTAACAGCTTTGCCCCAACTTTCAACTTCCACCAACTTTTTCCCTCCTCACGCTCTTATGCAACCTGCTGTGCACTGTTAACCCATCTGTTATCTGTCCTTTATCCCAAATGGCTTTATTTCAATGGCACCATATGTCCAGTCGATGGGGCCAATTTCTGTCCTCAGACGTCCTGGTGTCCAACACCCATTTACACTGCACTCCTGTACGGAAGAGCGAAAATTGGCACCAAAATGGTGAAGCTCTTTGGGATCCTACAGAATGAACAATAGTAGTAAACGCAGAACTGTTCAATTGTTTTATATGCCATCATTATTTCCCGGTTTGTCATCATTTGATCAAAAAAGCAGGGATGTGCACAAACACGCCATAGCTGTGTATAGAGTCACTCAGCAATAAAAAAGCTGGGGCCAAAATTTTTCAAAGCTTGGATGCCTCAAGTCAGGCTCCTAAATCTATATTTAGGCACCCTTAGGACCAGCCTGACTTTCGGAGGTGCTGAGCACCTAGAATGCTCACTGAAGTCAAAGGGGAGCCACATGTGCCCAGCACCTTCTATTCAGGTCCCCAGCTGTAACAAGCACTTGAACTTATGCATAAGTTTAAGTACATATCTATGTTCATGTTTGCCTAGAAAAGCACAAGGCTGTGATAACATTTTCAAATGCTGCTAAATGACTTACATCTTCAGTGTCTTAGTGATAGTCAAAGGGACATACTTAAGTGCCTAAGGAACTTTTGATCATTTTACCGTAGAGATCTAATGCTGGACTTTTGGTTTAGAAATTTGGGCTGAAGCGTTTTATGGTAGAATATTGCTCATCACAAATACAGAGTTTGTATTTCCTAACTCAGAATAGTTCACAGGGATTAATCAACAACAGCCTTTTCTCTGTATCAAAGGCTATGTCTACACTTGTGAATTTAAGTCGACTTAGCTAAGTCAACTTAACAAAGTCGACTTTAAGGCGACTTTGTTAAGTCAACTTAGCATGTCCACACTTAAATTTTAACTCGACTTTGAGGGGACCCTACAAAATCGACCTAGAGCATCCACACTGGATGCCTAGGTCGACTTCTAGGGGCTAGGTGGACCTGGGACAGGTCCACGGTGGCAGGGGAGGCACCCCTTGCCAAGTGCCAGGGGGCTCAGCCTTTGCCCCGTTGCACCTGGCAGGGAGGGCAGTGGGGAAGCCCTGGAGGTCCCTAAGTCAACTTAGAGTCGACTTAGGGCTACTCCACGTCTACACTGGCTAAGTCGACTTTCTAAAGTCGACTTAAGCAGCAAGTCAACTTAAAGCGAGGTTTTACAAAGTTGACTTAATTTTTCCTTAAGTCGACTTAAGCAGCTGCTTAATTCGACTTAAGGAAAGTGTAGTGTAGATGCAGAGTAAATTAAGTTGACTTAATTTACAAGTGTAGATGCACCCAATTAGACCAAATGCCCAGCCCAAGTGGGAGTGCCTTAGCGGGACATTTCTAAACAGAGAGCAATCCCTTGCAAACTGAAATTTAGCCAAAAGAGATTTTAAAGGATTTCTTTTAGCAGCACAATACACAAAATGCTTTTAAAAGATATTTTTCATAAATCTGTTTCCTGCCCTCTTTAAAAGACATACAGAAGATGCCTACTGGTCAGGTGGGGATCTGCAGGTCATTTCCCCAATTGAAAAGACAGCCCTGCTGTTCATTGACCATACCCCAAGAATTTCCAGTTCCCTCCTTCAGTATAGGAATTTTGGAGGCTGGGTCCTTGAGCCATCCTTTCACCTGAGCTAAAGATTCCTGGAGAGATAATGGCTTCTGGGAATGGGTAGAGAAGCACAGGGCTGTCCTCTCCATGGTCCAGCTCCCGAATGATGGGCAGCTATGCTAGACCTTGGGCTGTTAAGCCACCATCTTCTCCAGGCCATATCCTACCCCTGTCTCCTTTCGCTTTCCAGAGTCAATCACTCCAATCAAGTCTCTGACCTGCACATAGAGTCACATCTATCTCCTTTGTAGGTTGCACAGGTCTGTGTAGACAGGACTTAGGCAAGGAGCTCTGGGTAGTACATTCCCGTCTGAGTAGCTCTCTGCTTCCTTCCACTAAAGTTGTGCCTCCAGCTTGTCTAGGCCTCACAGATGTGATTTGGCAAGGCTGCCTGGGCCCAGAGTTACTCCTTAACCCCTTCCTCTCCTGGATGGGGTTTGCATACCCCAGCAGCCTCTCATTCAACTGCTGTACTGTCCTTTTTGCTCTCTAATTAGGACGTGAGGAAGCAGACTGAAAAGTAACTGACAGAGCATGGAACATAGCACTAACTTTCTCCTCTAAGAAAAGCATAAATAAAACCCGTTTTTTCCCATGCAAGATTGATGAGTTCTAAAGAGAAGGACTTATAGAATAATTTATTGAAGTTCATTAAATGTGTCACGTATGAAGAAGTCTTTTTAATGCGTTTCCGTTACCTCGTTGTATCAAAATGGCTGTTACCTCCCACTGTTCTCAATGGCGTGCCCTCATTTTAGATGCCTTCTTTCAAAACGGTCCCAGCTTCCCATTATTCCCAGTGGGAGTGAAGCTTGATTACCTTCAGTGAGATGGTGGCCCTAATGACATAAGCAAAATGAGGCTCTAACATAGGATGACCAAAAATGAGGCATCCCGAATCGGTGGCCACCTTTGACCTTAGAAATTTCTTCAAGATCATTCAGCAAATTCAGGACCAGACTCCAGATTTCCTGCCTGCCAGTCTTGTACACTCACTAGCAGGCCATGCTGCCAGTCAAAGCTGAATCCTACCAGGCTATTCTAAGTGGAAACATTTTCTCCTTATTAATAATCTGAACTATTAATAACACAGAGAACAAGACCATCAATTCACAGTTAATTGCCTCGCACAGAAGTCTTCAACATAAAACCTTGTTTCTCCATCTGTTAAAGCAAACGGATGTAAGCAAAGCTCATAATCTCTGCTTGCTTTCGGCAATGAGAAAAGGGTCATAATGCTACTGAACCTGAGAGCATTTTCCCAATCATGTGTCCTCATATTTGTCAGGAAGGAATACTTATTTTGCTGATTAATGTGAATGTATTTTAGGTTCTCGGTTACAAAGCAAAGCTGTGCTTTCCTGAGAGATGAAGGAAGACTATTAGGATACACTTATAAACCATGATAAGTGATGGAGCATTTTACAGTCCACTGTGCTAATGAGGCACTTGGGCTAGTGAAAGTGCAAAATCGTGCTTACAAATCATTTGCTTCTCTGACATTTGATGTAGCGATTTACATAGCAGCAAACATTAAACATCCCCATTTCATTCCCTGTGAACATCCCCGTTTCAGCATTTTAACTCAAGAGTTTCAGGAGCTACCCAACCCTGAGGGACAATAACATAGCACAGTAAAGAGGGGGTTATACTTTTCATTTTGTGCAAAGACATTTGGGTGTCAGAAGCTTGTAGATTTTTGACATCACAAGGCTGTGGGTTCTGTAACCTGCCTCATACTAAATGAACATACCAATTAAACTAAATAGCAGCTTAGCAAGTCTGTAATATGTAATTTTAGGATCTCTTCAGAGAGAAGACAGGGTAGGTCAATGAACAATGGAAAGGCCACAGCTCCGATGCTTCCAGTTCATTTGTCAACCTCATAATGAGCAGTATGGAACCTGAGATTTTTTTTTCTTTTTAAAGAAAGGTCTGTCTTGGAATGACACCTTTCCCCTAATCATCATGTCAACAGATTAGGAATCTGCCTAGGTACAATTTATTAATTCTGGTTGATGTTATGAAACAGCTTTATCATGGATTGCTTCAATAAGTAGTGAGTTGGAGTTGATAGGAGGAGTAGCACATCTCTCCCCCAAACTAGGGACAACAGTGGCATGTTAAATCTAAATGGGTCACCTATTTGGTTGGAAACACCTTGCGGAAATGGATTGTCTGAAGCTAGCAGAATTAGTTCCTCAAACTTCTCTGCAGGAGAGAGTGGACAATTCCCTGCAGCAAGACACAGTGAAAAAAATGACAAAGAGAAGGTTTAAAATGAACTCACTGGAGGAGTAAAGGATCAGGCTTTGGAAAGGAAAAGGCTTTTGTTTGGTTTTTTATAGGGGAATGAGCCAAGGTCAAAGGAAACTGACCTTCAGGAAGAAAGAGAGAGACTCTATGATTCAGCAGAGAAGATTCCTGGATAGAGGACTCTATCCTATGTCCAGAGAATGTTCCAGAGGGGTGAAGGAAACTGAGGCAGGGGCATGCATTTATTGTATGCCTGACTCTCTATCTCCTATGTTAAGTACAGGGTACTTGTTTTTACAAACAACCCACTTATCCTTTTGGATTGTACCATCATATGTCCCTGAAGAAGTGAACTGTGAACCCAGTGTAATCACAGAATTGGAGCTCTGGAGAGGTTGTGTTTAAACTACTGGAGAGCCTAGGTGGTCAGCACTGATCCTGGGGGCCATGGACAGCAGGACTACATAGTCCCATGTCTGTGAAGCGGTAACAGACAGAGCACCTGTGCCCAGGAAATATGCCAGAAGGGCCAAGGGCAGAGACCATGGTGCAGCTCGCTCAGCCCAAGGGAAACCTAAAGCCCACATTAGGTGGACCCCAAACACTGTAGCCTGGTGAGTATCCAGCCAGATATATGCAGTAAGGACGGGGCTCAGCCCTGATATATGCACTAAGTTCAGGGCTCAGCCCTAGCCCCAGATCTGAACAACCTTAATGTACCTGCTTAGAAGGCAAAGACCCAAAGGGGACTAAGCTGGTTTCTGGAAGTGGCCAGATCCAAAGCTCCCTGTTCACAGTCTGTGCTTGTGAAAAAAGGGGGTGTGCTTATTTGTTATGGGGAGGGTAAGGAGTATTGCAGAGTACATCACTTTCAGACTCCTGAACAATCCTTCCCTGTCCTCATAGGTATCCCTACTTTCTACTAGCCTATTGCTGCTTTTCTCTGCTATCACCATCACCGTGACCCTTTCATCCCTGAGGTGAGGAGTTTGCTCTGTGGTTCAGCTAATAGAGCAGGGTGTAACATCCAAGCCCAACACCAAAACTTGGGTGATTTCAGGTTTTGGCACCAAGAGGGGAAAAAATGTGAGGCCCAAGTTCAACCTGGATTAAAACAGAAATTTCAGGCTCTGCTCCTCCTTAGCATAGACCTGTAGACTTTAAAGTCAGATGGGACATTGTGATCACCTAGTACTGACATAGGGTGCATCTACACTTAGAAATTAAGTCGACTTAAGCTTGCTTAAGTCAATTTAATTTAAGCTGCATCTACACTACACTTTCCTTAAGTCGACTTAAGAAAAATAAAGTAGACTTAATGAAAATTAAGCCGACTTTATTAAACCTGCTTTGAATTTGACTTTAGGCTTAAGTCGACTTTTTAAAGTCGACTTAAGCCAGTGTAGACCTGGAGGAGCCATAAATCGACTTAAAGTCGACTTAGGGCTCTCCAGGACTCCCCCACTGTCCTCCCTGCCAGAGGGTGGCACAGGGAGAGCCTGGCATGCCCCCCAAAGGGCAGGGCAGAGCCCTGCCCACCCTGCCTCTATGCCCTGCCAGGGTCCCTGTCCCCCTTCGCCCCATTGTACCCAGGTACAATGGGGCAAAGGCTGAGACCCCTGGCACTGGGCAAAAGGGTGCCCCCTCTGCCACCATGGACCTGCCAAGGTCTCCCTAGCCCCTAGAAGTCGACCTAGGCATTCAGTGTGGACGCTCTAGGTCGACTTTGTAAGTCCCCAGCAAGTCGACTTTAAATTTAAGTGTGGACATGCTAAGTCGACTTAAGTAAGTTGACTTTAAGTCAACTTAGTTAAGTCGACTTAGGTAAAGTCGACTTAAATTAACAAGTGTAGACATAGCCATATAGCGGGGAGACGAGGGACCATACCCTCAGGTGCTGGCCTGGGAGGAGGCCCCAACCACTGAGTGTGAGTGAGTATCTTTCTGGGCAGCTGGACTAGTGACTGCTGGAGCAAGAACCCTTCCCCTCTGAGTGCCTAGCTTTTCCCAAGAGGGGTCTCCACTCCAGCTTGCTGGAGCAGAGCAGCTGAGAAGGTAATGCGATGCAGAAGGAGAGGGGAGCAGGGTGGGGGATTCCCTCAGCAGCAATATGGTAAGAAACAGAATGGGGGACTTCTGGGCCCAGGCTCAAGTTCAGGCTAAGGACTGCCCTGGATTCCCTGGAATTGGCTGCCACGGGTAAAGGGGGGCTGAGCTGCCTCCAGCCCTGAAGGAGTGAGGGAAGGCAAGGCTGCAGGCTGAGACCCCCCTTCTGATCCCCTAAGCTATGTCTAAACTTGTTAATTTAAGTCGACTTTAACTAAGTCGACTTAGTGTGTCTACACTTAAAATTAAAGTCAACTGAAAGGGGAACTTACAAAGTCGACCTAGAGTGTCCACATATAATCATTCCCAGCAAATTATTACCTTTCTATTGATACCAAACATGACATAGCTCCTATGGATTATAGCATTTAGGATATATGGATAGAAAATAATATCATAAATGCTTCCCTAAATCCAGACAGCATCACACAGGGCTCTGCCCTGCCCTTTGGGGGGCATGCTAGGCTCCCCCTATGCCCCCCCCAGCAGGGAGGGCATTGGTGTAGTCCTGGGGTAGCCCTAAGTCGACTTAGGGCTACCCCACTTCTACACTGGCTTAATTTGACTTTAAAAAGTCGAATTAAGCCTTAGGTTGAGTAGAAAGGTGGTTTAATAAAGTCGACTTAATTTTCCTTAAGTCAACTTAAGCAAGCTACTTAAGTCGACTTAAGGAAACTGTAGTGTAGACGCAGGGTAAATTAAGTCGACTTAAGCAAGTTTAAGTCGACTTAATTTACCAGTGTAGACGCAGCCCTAGAGCCGCACATAGGGGACCCCAGTCCAGCCACAGCCAGGGCTTCCAAGTTCCCTGACCTACCTGGCTGGATGAGTCACAACACACTTGTGGAGGGAGAATTCCCATTCTCTCAGCATTGCACTGCGGTAAAGAAAAGAGGGTAGGAAGGAGTCAGAGGGACTCCTGGGGTTTGAGAAGAAGCAGGCTATGGGCTGGATGGAACCTGTTCTGGTGGGGGTTCCCCCCCCCAAGCCTCATGCTGCAGAGGCTGAGGCAGAAAGAGCTGGGGTGGCAACCGCCCTCACCCCTTTCCCTAGCTGCCATGACTTTGCATCTTAAAATGACCAAACAAACAAAAGCAGGGGAAGCATTTATTTGCCAGTGGGAACTCTCTCAATGAACAGCACCTCCCCTGCAAAAATAGAGAACAAAACTGGCCCTGCAAAGCTCACCTCCTGAGAGCTACGCACTGGGTAAGAGCAGGGGTGGGGGCAGCAGAGCCAATCCTGCACGTGCACCCCCCAAACCTCTGCCCCTGCTCTGCAGGCACAGACCATCCTCCCCGGGGCAGCTGGGGTGTGGCACTGGAACTCCTGCTGCCCTGTGGGTCCAGGGGAAAGGTGCAAATGTAGGCTTGGCCCCAGGCACCAGAAACCCTCAGTATGCCACTGTCATTGAGTCTGGCCTCTTGCACAACACAAGCCACAGAACATCATCCACTCATTTCCATAATCAACAAACAGAGTCCTGTGGCACTTTTAAAGACTAACAGATTTATTTATCACATGAGCTTTCAAAGCGCCTGACGAAGTGGGATTTTCTCCCACGAAAGCTCATGCGATAAATAATTTGTTAGTCTTTAAAAGTGCCACAGGACTCTGTTTGTTTATCTGCAATAGACTAATATGGCTACCCCTTTGGAACTTCACTCCTGTAATAGATCCCTAACCCATGCCTGACTCACTGTAGTCCTGAAATCGTGGTTTAAAGACTTACAAATATAGAGAATTCACCAGCAAGTGAGCCGTTCCCCATACCTATAAAGGAAGGTGAAAAATCCCCAGGGTCTCTGCCAATCTGCCCTTGGAAAAAGATTAATTCTCTAGCTTGATAGTCTTTTCACACCTCCTTTTTTGAGGTCTTCAGGTAGGAATGACTATTCATTTTTTTCCCTTCCAGTTCTAAATGACATAACCAAATAGTTCACCTTTCTTTCTGGAGTCTTGACTGGACCCACAGTTCTACAGTTTGTCCATTGGGAAAATGTTTAACAAGAACACTTAACTCAGTGGATTAGTTATGAGACATTATTCATTATTATTTTGCAAAACTGTTTGTGATCCTTAGATAAAAGTCACCAGATAGGTGCCAAGAGTAACATCCTGTATGACCCATAATGCCAATTGCCTTAAATAACTAAGGGTAGTCTTCACTCACACTGGCACTGTTGGTGCTGGTGGATCAATTCTTCAGGATCGATTGAGCAGCAGTGGAGACCTGCTCAATTGAACCGGAAGTCGACTCCATAAATCCACTCCTGCAAAATGATTAAATCTGTGTCAATGGGAAGGCATTTCCCATCGATACAGTGTAGTGGGGATGTCACACAAATTAGAATTTAAGAAGTTGATGGGAGATACTCAACCTACTCTACTTAGCTTGCATATCTCCCACCAACTGTATGGAATTTCAGTGAAAACATAGAGAAGGCCTAAGACTGGCTTTTTTCCAAGGCATTCAATATTAACCTAGCTCTGCTCCCATAAACTCAAGGGTAAAGCTCCTAATGACTTCAATCAAAAAGAGTTAGGCCAGCCCCCAAAACTTGTCAGAAGTCTCATCCTAAATAAGTATTTGCAGTTAGATAATCTCAGTATTTACAGTGTCCAAGGCACTTCTGACAATCAGTGCTGAGAAGCTGAAGGGAATTCTGCAGATCATCAAGTAACTGTATCTATTTATTTTATTCCAAAGGGGTAGCCGTGTTAGTCTATTGTAGAAAGACAGAGTCCTGTGGCACTTTTAAAGACTAACAGATTTATTTACCGCATGAGCTTTCGTGGGAGAAAATCCCACTTCGTCTTCAAAGCGTCTGACGAAGTGGGA
>ML685782.1:3538163-3604206 GCA_007922175.1 Pelusios castaneus
TGCTGGGGGGCCGGCTCGAATCAGAGCCAGCTCCCCAGCACAGTCCAGGGGTTCGGGTGGCGGCAGGCGCTTCTGCCGCCACCCGATCCCCCAGCTGGGGCGGCAATCAGCTGGAGCCCCGGTTTAAAGCACCGAGGCTTCAGCTGACTCCCGGAGCCCATATGTCAATTTCACTGCTCAGCTAGAGCAGTGAAATTGACATATGACAGCTCCGATGTCCCAGAGTGGCCTTGATTGGCACTCTGGGACATTTCCGGAGGCCAATCAGTGCGGGTTAAGGGTACACACGAGCTCAAACGCGCAACAGATGATCCGCAACAGCTGTTAATACTGTCGTCGGAGTGGTTGTTGGAATGCGCATCAACAAGGCGCTTAGTGCACAGCAACAACTTTAACGTATGTACAGTTTGCTTGTTAACGCGCAGTAATGTTTTTTAATGCACATTACGGTGCTCGTGTAGGCAAGCCCTGAGCTGCTAGACCATTAGTAGCAGGTCACAGGAATGCATAAGCATTACTAAGAGGTTTACTGCCCTGGTCCAGTGACCAGAGGTGAATACAACACACTTTGTACTGCCTGAGGGAGCCAAAATCTGCTTTTCTGGAGTCCAGGGTGTATGTTCTGCTTCTTTCCTTTCTTCCTTTGATCAGAATCCTGAATGCTACCATCTCATGGTCAGTAGATATGGTATATTTTGACTTTAGTAAGGTTTTCAATACTGTTTCGCCTGACCTTCTCCTACACAAACTGGGAAATAGATGGAGATATTATAAGGTGGATGTATACATGGTTGGTAAACCATTCTCAGAGAGGAATCAGCAATGGTTCACATTCAAGCTGGAAGGGTATATCAAGTAGGATCCTGCAGGAATCAGTTTTGGGTCCAATTCTGTTCAATATCTTCATCAATGAGTTAAATAATTTGAGAGGGAGTACACTTACAAAATTTGTGGATGATACCAAGCTGGGAGAGGTTGCATGTGCTTTGGAGAATAGGATTAAAATTCAAAATGACCTGGACAAACTGCATAAATGGTCTGAAGTCAAAATGAAATTCATTAAGGACAAATGCAAAATATTTCACTTGGGAAGGAACAATCAGTTGCACACAAACAAAATTGGAAAGGACTGCCTAGGAAGGAGCACCATGGAAAGGGACCTTGGGGTCATAATGGATCACAAGCTAAATGAGAGTCAACAGTATCACGGTGTTGCAAAATGCAAACATGTTTTTGGGATTTATTAGCAGAAGCATTGTAAGCAAGTAATCCATTCTATTACATGTTAATTAGGCCTCAGTTGGAATCTTGGGTCCAGTTCTGAGTGCAACATTTCAGGAAAATTGTGGATAAACTGGAGAAAATCCACAGAAAAGAAAAAAACTGATTAAAAGTCTAGAAAACATGACCCATGAGGGAAGATTGAAAACAATTGGGTTTGTTTAGACTGAGAAGAGAAGATTGAGGGAGGACTTGATAACAATTTTTAAGTACATAAAAGGTTGTTACAAAGGAGGAGAGAGAGAAAAAGTGTTCTCATTAACCCCTGAGGATAGGACAAGAGGAAATGGGCTTAAACTGCAGCAAGGAAGGTTTAGATTGGACATTAGGAAATACTTCTTAACTGTCAGGGTAGTTAAGCACTGAAATAAATTGCCTAATTAAGTTGTGGAAGCTGCATCATTGGAGTTTTTTTTAGAGCGGGTTGGACCTACACCTATCAGGGATGGTCTTGATAATACCTGGTCCTGCCTTGAGTGCACAGGATTGGATTAGAAGAACCTCGAGGTCTCTTCCAGACATGATTTTATGATTCTCAGGCTCCCGAGCGGTTTTGAATGCTTAATCAATTTAAACAAGTCCTCTCTCCCTCCTCTTTTTGTTAAGGCTGCTCCTGAAATCTTTCTTTGTGAGATTATCTTTTTAATTCCCCGATAAGCTTTGTCGCTGTTCCTTTACAACTCTTCAGAACATCTGAATATCCTTCTTTAAATTTATTGCCCAGCGCTACACACAATATTTCAAATGCCATTTCACAATAGCTCTGTGTAATAGAATCAATCTCTCTCTTGGTTTACAACTAATCCTCTTGCTCATGCACCCTAAGACCTGATAAGTCTTTTTTTGCTCTGGCAACATAGCGGGCATCTTACTTTTTAATTACACACTTTTATCCCTAAGTCTCCTACATCCGCTGTTTCCTCAAGTCTTTTATTCAAGATATATTTTGCCTTCATGTTAACCAGCGGCATGGGCCTCACCTTACATTTACAGATGCTGAGCGGGGTGATTTCCAGGTCAGTTATACATGCTACACATGAGCTCTGCATGAACTCGTGCCTAAAAAATACCAGTGGGTGCGTCTACACTTAGAAATTAAGTCGACTTAATCTGGATAATGGGATAGATATGAGCCAACAGTGTGCTCTTGTTGCCAAAAAGGCCAATGGCATATTGGGCTGCATCAGTAGGAGTGTTGCCAACAGATCGAGGGATGTGATAATTCCCCTCTATTTGGCACTGGTGAGGCCACATCTGGAATACTGTGTCCAGTTTTGTGCTCCCCACTACAGAAAGGATGTTGACAGATTAGAAAGAGTCCAGCAGAGGGCAACAAAAATGATTAGGGGGCTGGGGCACATGACTTACGAGGAGAGACTGAAGGAGCTAGGCTTCCTTAGTCTGCAGAAGAGAAGACTGAGGGAGGATTTGATAGCAACCAAAGAGGAGGGAGCTAGGCTGTTCTCAGTAGTAACAGAGCAGAACAAGGAGCAACAGTTTCAAGCTGCAGCTGGGGAGGTTCAGGTTGGATATTAGGAAAAATCTTTCTCACTAGGAGGATGGTGAAGCATTGGAATGGGTTACCTAGGGAGGTGGTGGAATCTTCATCTTTGGAAACATTTAAGGCCCGGTTAGACAAAACCCTGGCTGGGATGATTTAGTGGGAGTGGACCTGCTTTTAGCAGGGGATTGGATTAGATGACCTCATGAGGTCCCATCCAGCCCTAAGATTCTATGCCTATGTCTACACTAGAAAATGTTAGGTCGACTTTGTTAAATTGACTTAATAAGGTCGACTTAAGTCGAATTAACAAAGTGGTTACCCTGAATGGGGACTTAGTAAGTTGACCTAACTGCCCTTAAGTTGAATTAATAAAGTCAATTTAAGGGTTAATCTATGTCCATACAGTGCTTAAATTGACCTGAAGAGTCGTCTTAAAGGTTAGGTCAACCTAACTGGCGGTTCTTACTAAGTCGACTTAAGCTTTCATTAAGTCGACTTAAGGAATTTCTTAAGTTGACTTAAAGAAAGACCAGTGCGGATGGGGAGTAATTTAAGTCGACTTAAGGCTACTTAAGTTGACCTAAATTGCCAGTGTAGACATACCCTTTAATTCGATGAACTGGGGCTCCATGGAGTGCTGTGGGATTCTATTTCTCAGCCTCTGACAAAAATTCCTCATGCTATTGCTCACCCTGCACCATTTATTTATTATAAAGATGAAGGGAGTGTGCAATATATTAGTTAGATCTAGGGAATAAAGAAGTATTATTTGTTCATTGGCACAATACAATAACCAGGGGCCGTGTGATGAAATTAATAAGCAGCAGGTTTAAACACAAATAAGAGGAAGCGCTTTTCCACACAATGCACATGAGACTGTGGAACTCATTGCCACTGGATATTATGATGGCCAAAACATACATAGGTTCAAAAGAGAGCAGCATAAATTCATAAAGAACAGGTTCCTCAAAAGCTATTTGTCAAGATGGGTAGGGACACAATCCCATGCTCCGAGTGACTCTGAAACTCTGATTACTGGAAGCCAGAAGTGAAAAACTGCCCTGTCCTATAAAGTTCCCTGTCCTGTTCATCTCTACAGCAAGTTTGCCAAGCTATTCAGATCTGGGTGCTGGGTTGTAGTTAATCCTGAAGTCTTATACACCTACTGGCCCACTAGGTGTATATCCATTTGCTCAGCATGTACCTTGAGGTGCCTTGAGTAATCAGCATAATTTCTCTCTGCCTTGATGTCACCAACTGCAAAGTGCAGATACTACTGCTCAGGGGAGGGATGTGGGTTATAAGTAGAGATGATCAAAAAACCACCAAATTTATTCATGGAAAATTTCAAAATATTTTTGATTTTTCAAAATTTCCCATGACCTTATTTTTTAAATTTTGATTAAAAAACCCACAAAACAAGGTTTAACACCAAAACTTACTGGGAAAAATTGAATTTCCCCTCATACTCTCCTTCCCTTTTTTCCAGTAGAAAAAGGGATGGAGAGAACAATACACAAACTTTGTGGTTTATTTATTTATTTACTTTGCATTTCTTTGTGAAAAACTCCACAATTTAACAAAATCTTTCATTTCCAGAAAAAGGTCGTTTTCCATTGATAAATGGAAAGTCTTCTACCAGCCGTTGATAACAGGTAGCAATTATGAACAGCAAAGCATCATGGGATTCCCTGATGAAATATGTTGCTGCTGAGCCTGATCCTGACATCATTTGAGTCATTAGAAAAACTCTTATTAAGTGCAACGGTGGCAGCCAGCCCTTTGGGAGCCAAATACTAAAACTCTCTTCTGTACTTTGCCAATAGTCGGTATATTTCTCCAGACCAGAGTTTTGTTTTTGTTTTTACTTTATTCACTAGCTTCTTGGAAGGATTTATCTCAGTTTCAGCAACATGTTTGATGAATGATTGTATCAGTTGCTCATCCGTCATCTGTGAGTTCAGTTATTACATCAAAAAACTACATCAGATTAGCCAGACAAGATTTATTTGGAGGAACTCCAGGACAGAACCTGTTCCTAAGCACCCTACTTTCCTCTAAGTACGGCACATCCCTTCTCCACTAACCAACTGCATTACTTTACTTAAACTAAGTCAGACTGGATGTTGGCTGCTCATTTTATTTTTTTTAAACAATACATGCACTAGCTTTCCTTCAATCCAGTAACTATCATTGCAAGAATCACAGTACCCAGTACCAGACCAGACACAATCTGCTTACTAATCTGCCGCAAACCCAGTCCAGTCCTGGGACATGCTGATCACCTCTTCTCCCCTTCTCGACTCATAGGATCTTAGGTCAGAAGGGATCAATGTAATCATCTCATCTGACCTCCTGTACAGTTGCAGAAGCTAAAGGTAGTAACATAGGAATTGAGATATTGGATCAGATCAGAGGTCCATCTAGTCTAATAGTACATCTCCAGCAGTGGTCAGCACGGGCTGGTACAGAGGAATGTGTAAAAAACATTGCAGTAGACAGTTGTGGAATAACCTGCTCCAGGGGAAAGCTTCTTCCTAGCCTGTTTTGATTATTTAGAGCTTAGCTTATGCTCTGAAGCAAAATAATTTATATCCCTTCCAAAACACCTCGTAGCCCGTACTGTTCTAACTCTGGTTATTCTCATTAGTCAGGTAAATATCCAGCCTAGTGCTTCTCATCCATAGATCTCAAAACACTTCGCAAAAGATGTCAGCAAGATTATCCCATTTTATATACGGGGAAACTGAGGCTAGGGGAGGGGAACTGACGTGCTGAAGGCCACCTTACAATCCAGTGGCAGAGCTGGGAATAAAAACCAGGTGTCCCAAATTCCAGTCCAGAGCTCTATTCATTAAGCAGCATTGCTTTGCTGAGCTCTTGGTCTCAGGAATGTTGTGTGACAAAGAGTTGCAGAAGATACAAAAAACTTTTTCCTTTCATCAGTTTTTAAATGTGCCTCCTTTCAGGTTAGCCGAATGTCCCTTCACCTTGTATTAAGAAAAAAAAGATAATGAAAATGGTAATCAAGTTTTCTGCTCCAAAGCACAAACTGATCACTTGCTTTTCATGGCCAGCTCCCATTAATGCACTACACAACCATAGTATAAGAGGAAAGTACAGCTTTACCTGGGCCACAGCCATAGGTAACTGACTGGACCAGTTATTTGATGCTTTATCAAACACTTGTTAAAGGGAACACGTTTGGAGAAAGAAGTTTATGCGTTCTACCATCTCTCAGGAACCTGCTTTATCTTCCATTGGGTCAGATCCTGCTATTTTGAAGCCAGTGGGACCTTTGCCATTAACTTCAATAAGAGCAGGATCAAGACCTAAATCCCACCTCCTGAAAATCAGTGGGAGTTAGGTGTCTAAATACCTTTGAGGATCTAGGCTCAAATACCTTTACTCCTTTTTGCATCTGTATAAAGCCTTGCCATTTCCTGGTGCTGGGAGAACATACCAGCACCTCATGGGATTGGACCCAATGTCTTCATTGCAATAAGAAACCTGCAGCACCAACTCTCAGAACCTAAGGCAAGTGACTCGGGCTCATGAGGCCCAACCTGTGGGGCTAAAACTTCAGTGTAGATGTTCTGGCCCAGGTCTCAGACCTACCCCCCTTCATGGGGTCCCAGAGTCCAGGCGGAGCTCATATATACTGTGGCTCTTTCATTGAAGTGAAGATGTTCCCTAGGTGTCCTCTGAGATTTGTCATGTTAACAAGAAGATGATGTATTTATTCTTAGTTAAATTTCATCAAATATTTGCTGGAGTTGAGAATTGAATCTGATTCTCACATTGTCAGGGACTGGAGATCTCGATCACACCAGGCCCACAAGATTTTTAGATGCCACTGTGTTCCAACCTGCCACCCAGGGGCTTGCTGACAATGACCAGAACTAGAAGCTCAACTCTGAGGCTGCGTCAACACTGGTAAATTAAGGCGACTTAAGCTTGCTTAAGTCGACTTAATTTACCTGCATCTACACTACAGTTTCCTTAAGTCGACTTAAGCAGTTTGCTCAAGTCGACTAAGGAAAATAAAGTCGACTTAATTAAAATTAAGTTGACTTTATAACACCACCTTTCAATTCGACCTAAGGCTTAAGTCGACTCCCTAGAGTCGACTTAAGCCAGTGTAGACTTAAGGTTACCCCAGGGCTACACCAATGCCCGCCCTGCTGGGGGGGCATGGGGGAGCCTGGCATGCCCCCCCACAGGGCAGAGTCCTGCCCACCCTGCCCCTATGCCCTGCCAGGGTCCCTGTCCCCCTCTGCCCCATTGTACTTAGGTACAATGGGGCAAAGGCTGAGGCCCCTGGCATTGGGCAAGGGGTGCCCCCCGCCCCTGTGGACCTCCCCTAAGCCCCTAGAAGTCGACCTAGGCATCCAGTGTGGATGCTCTAGGTCGACTTTTTAAGTTCCCCTTTAAGTTGACTTTATTTTTAAGTGTAGACACACTTAGTCAACTTAGTTAAAGTCGACTTAAATTAACAAGTGTAGACATAGCCTGAGAGAGGACACCAATCCTGGGATCTGATTGGTTCCCTGTTTCTATTTAAACCAAGCAATGGAACAGTAGGTTGTCCATGCAAGTGGGTTTCCCCTACTTAGGCTGGTTCCCTTGTACTACCTAACTCTGTTCTCATGGTAACCTTACCCTGCCTGTCTCCTGGCACCCAGTTGGCCCTCTGGACTGTCTCACACTCTGATTTCCTGGTATCTGACATATTCTGGCTCCCAACTAGAGCTCTGCAAATCCACAGATATTTGCATTATATCCACAGATATCCACATCCAGGGATACAATGCTCATATCCGCAGACCATTTCTTGCAGATGCAGATCACATACGGATACACATATTTTTATCTGAGCGGGGCTAGAGCCCTGCAAATACACGGATATCCACGGATATCTGCATTATATCCGCATCCGCGGATACAACACAGATATCAGCAGACCATTTCTTGCAAATGCAGACTGCATATGGATCCACATTTGTATCTGTGCAGGGCTGTACTCCCAACTCCCTCTCCAAATACTAGGTCAGACCATCCACATCCTGATCATGACACACTTCCTACATGAGTGACCGGACTAGCAGGCTATAGAGTGACTTTCCTGCTTAATGAACCTGTAATTGTTTATACAAAGTGGAACAATTTCAACAGAGGAGATTGGGTGTTCTGCAGGGCCGTCCTTGGTGGGGGGGGCAATTAGAGTGATTGCCCCAAGCCCCACAGTTACGTGGGCAGCACAAAGCCGGTGCCGCTGCCCCCTCCCCGCAAGCCCCACTTTGCCCCGCTCCTAAGGCAGCTGGGCAAGAGCACGAAGCCCAGCCTCCGGTCTGGCCCTTCCCGTCCCCAGGGTGAAGCAGCTAGCCCAGGGGAGGGGCAGGTGCGCGGGGCCCGGCCTCTCTGTGCTGGCCTGCCCCCGTGTGGGGGGGAACAGTGGGGGCCCCACACAGGCAGATTTGGGTGGGCGGGGCACAGGACCAGGGATGGCCCTGGTGTTCTGGCATAGATCTTTCCCAACATGCCTGTGTTTAGTGCACTCACCGGAGATGTGGCATACCTGGGTTTAAATCAAGGAGTACAGGGATTTGAATTTGGTGCTGCCATGTCCCAGATGCACATCCCAACCACTGGGCTATAGGGTGTTTTGTCATGCACTGCTCATGTTTTATTTATGAGAAAGGGCCAAGGTGGTTTAGGTGCTTAACTCCAGGAGAAGGTTCATAGCTAAGAATCATAGAAGATGAGAGTTGGAAGGGACCTCAGGAGGTCATCTAGTCCAACCCCCTGCTCCAAGTAGGACCAACCCCAAATTAAATCATCACAGCCAGGGCTTTGTCAAGCTGCCCTTTAAAAAGCTCTAAGAATGGAGATTCTGCAACACCCCTAATTAACTCATTCTAGTGCTTCACAACCCTCCTAGTGAAAAAGGTTTTCCTAATACCCAATGTAGATCTCCGCACTGCAACCTGAGACCATTCTTCCTAGTTATTTGATTGGCTACCACTGAACAGCCAAGTTCCGTGCTCCCTGGAATCTCTTGCAGGTAGTTAAAGGCTGGTATCATATCCCCCCTCATTCTTCTCTTCTGCAGACTAAACAAGCCTGGTTCCCTCAGCCTCTCCTCATCAGTCATTTGCTCCAGTTCCCTAATCATTATCGTTGTCCTCCTCTGTTTGTCCACATTCTTTCTGTAGTGGGAGGCCCAATACTGGACACAGTACTCCAAATGGCTGCGTTTACACTTGGAAATTAAGTCAACTTAAGCTTACTTAAGTCAACTTAATGTACCCTGCGTCTACACTACAGTTTTCTTAAGTCAACTTAAGCAGCTTGCTTAAGTCGACTTAATGAAAATTAAGTCGACTTAATGAAACCTAGAATTACTTCGACTTAAGGCTTAATTCGAGTTTTTAAAGTCGAATTAAGCCAGTGTAGCCGTGGGATAGCCCTAAGTCGACTTAGGGCTACCTCAGGACTACACCAATGCCCTCTCTGCTGGGGGGGGCATAGGGGGAGCCTGGCATGCCCCCCCACAGGACAGGGCAGAGCCCTGCCCACCCTGCCCCTATGCCCTGCCAGGGTCCCTGTCCCCCTTTGCCCCATTGTACCCAGGTACAAAGGGGCAAAGGCTGAGCCCCCTGGCACTTGGCAAGGGGTGCCTCCCCTGTCCCCATGGACCTGCCCTAGGTCCCCCTAGCCCCTAGAAGTCAACCTAGGCATCCAGTGTGGATGTTCTAGGTCAACTTTGTAAGTTCACCCCAAAGTTGACTTAAAATTTAAGTGTAGACTCACTAAGTCGACTTAACTAAGTCGACTTAAAGTCGACTTAGTTAAAGTCGACTTCAATTTCCAAGTGTAGACATAGCCAATGTGGCTTCACCAGTGCTGAACAGAGGGGAATAATAACTTCCGTCAATCCACTGCCAACGTTCCTTCTAGTGTAGCCCTATATGCGGTTACCTTTCTTGTCAATAAGGACACACTGCTGACTCATATCTAGCTTCTAGTCCACTGTATCACCCAGGTCTGTTTCTGAAAAACTGCTGCTTAGCCAGTCGGTCCCCAGTCTGTAGCAGTGCATGGGATTCTTTGGTCCTAACTGCAAGATTTTACTTGTCCTTGTTGAGATTCACCAAGCCTACAAGAACCCTGAGTGGAGACTTCCAGCCCATCAGTCAGGTGCCTACAGTCCAGACCAATGAGAGTTAGGTGCCTACATATTTTTCAGAACCTGGTAATAAGTCCAGCCCCTTTCCTCTGCATTTCACCCCTGGCTTGGTACTTCCTGCTCAGTTTGCTGTTTCTAAGAATCCTTTTCTTAGGAGCTAACTCTGAGATAAGACTTCACTAGACAGGGGGCTTCTAGGAGTTAGCATTGTAATGCTTGAGCACTAATCTAGCGCTAAGGCTATCTCTACACTTGGCCAAATAAGTCGACTTTGTTAAATCAAATTAGCATGTCCACACTAGAAAATTAGGTCAACTTAAAGTGGACCTTGCCAAATCGACTTAGAGCGTCCAGACTGGACACCTAAGTAGACTTGTAGGGGCTAGGTGAACCTGGGACTGGTCCATGGTGGCAGGGGTGGCACCCCTTCTAAAGTGCCAGGGGGCTCAGCATTTACCCCATTGTACCCTGGTACAATGGGGGCTGAGCAGGACAGGGACAGGGGCAGGGTATAGGAGCGAGGTAGGCAGGGCTGTGTCCTGCCCTGTGGGTGGGCATGCCAGGCTCTGGCTATGCCACCCACTCTGGCAGGGAGGTCAGTGGGGGAGCCCTGGGCGCCCTTTAAGTCGACTTAAAGTCGACTTAGGGCTAAACCGCATCTACACTGGCTAAGTCGACTTAATAAAGTCGACTTAGCCAGTAAAGTCAACTTTATACTAGGTTTAATAAAGCTGACTTAAAATTTCCTTAAGTCAACTTAAGCAGCAGCTTAAGTCGATCTAAGGAAATTGTAGTGTAGACGCAGAGTAAATTAAGTCGACTTAAGCAGGCTTAAATCAACTTAATTTACTAGTGTAGACGCACCTTAAGTGCCTACATGATTTTTGAAAAATAGTATTTAGGGGCCTAAGCCAGGTCAGTGCTTTTGAAAATTTTACCCTTTGTCTCTACTATTTGGAATAATTAATTAGGTAAAGCTAAAGGGGAGGGATGAGTAAGGGAGGACAAACTTTTCCAGGAATATGGAAAATTGTTCATGTTAGTGTCTGATTTCTTGGGCAACAGAGATTACTGTTTGTTTACTAAACAAACAAGTGAGAGAATTTATTTGGTCTTTCAGAAAAGCATCTTTATCATACTCACTTCCCTTTTTTACCTCCAGTTTGCTTTACTGAGACAGAGTTTTGCATTGGCTTAGTTGGTAAAACAAGCTTCCTTTAATCCGTTTTCCTTTTTTTCCACTGTACCCACAGTGGGATCTTCAATATTAAGAGTCCTGCTACATTTTTCAACACTTTCATTCTGTTGCACTGAACAACAACATTAGCATTTTAAAACAAAACTAAACAAAAAGTTAGCCGAATTTCAGATGTGGAAAGTTTTATACATTCTCAAACCCCCAGAGCATGTATCCAGTTTTATGGAGACAGATTTTTCTAAAGCATGTGGAAGAAAAGCACACCTCTGAAAAGACATGTTTTGTAGTGTTATTCCACTAGGGAAAAGAGCACTTTAAGAGACACATACTTCTCAGAAGTTTTGCCAGAAGACGGTGGGTGTTTTTTAAACTTTTTTTCTTTTTTCTTTCAAATTCTATTTTGCAAAAAAATTCTGAAACATTGTTTTAAAGAGAACATCAGATTGAATGTTCTGACTCAAAACTGGAGTTATTTTACTTTGTGAGTGGTCTCTACTACAACAAACTAATGCAATGGAAACACAGCCTAACTATTTTCCTCTGAAATAAGGCAAGCAGAAATAACATAGGCCAAGAGGAAAAATGAGGAGAGCCATTAAAGCAGGAACACATCCCTGCAACAATCCACATTACCAACTTTGCCCACATATTTCCACAAAGGACACCATCACAGGAGCTAATCAAGCCACCTTCTCCATCAAGGGCTCATTCACCGGCTTGTCTACCAATGTGATTTATGCCATCATGTGCCAGAAATGCCCCTTGGTTTATATATTGGACAAACAGGACAGACTCTGCACATAAGAATAAATGGACACAAGTCTGACATCAGAAATCGCAACTTTCAAAAACCAATAGGGGAACATGTCAATCTAACCTTAACCCTGCTCATGCCATTGACGACTTCTTAAGCGTGGTGCTCAAGTAAATGAATAACAAATTGCAGCTTCAAAGAGAAACTGCTGAATTAAAATTAATATGTAAATTTGACTCTTGCCTCAGAGTTAAACAGAGACTACAGATTTTTTTGTCATTACAACAAATGATTTGACCTCACTTTCCTCCATATACTGTTCCCCAGTGTTTGAATTCAAACACCTATTTTGATTTGCTGTTACAGCCTAACCTGATCCTGTGTCATACACTTCCCTGCATTTAATTTCCTCCCGTTCTGTAAGTTCCCTATCTTCAAAGCATCTGATAAAGTGGGATTTTCTCCCACGAAAGTTCATGCATTAAATAAATTTGTTAGCCTTTAAAAGTGCCACAGGACTCCTTGTTTGTTTTATTAAGAACTTTAGTATTTGTAACCAAGTATCCACTTGATTTATTCCTAGACTGGCTGATAAGGACAATTCTCTTGGTGCCCTGCAGTGGGTGCTCTATAATTCAGCACCCACACATTACATTAAGGTGCTGATTTAGAAAAGCATATAAGTTACACTTTTAACTTTAATATGTGAGAAGACCCATTAAAAATCACACATGCTTAAAGTGCGTTGCTGAATCAGGACTAAATCAGTTAGATTAAATCCTTGCCTTTTTTTTTCCCCCCCAATTTTTATTTCCTTTATTTTTAGACAATTTCCATGAATTTGGTGGCGTTATTGTTATTTCTCTTTCAGAAGCTTTTCTCTTTCAACAATGATCCCAACTTTACAAGTTCCAAAGGGGTAGCCGTGTTAGCCTATTGCAGAAAAACAACAGAGTCCTGTGGCACTTTTAAAGACTAACAGCATCTGAGGAAGTGGGATTTTTTCCCACGAAATCTCATGCGATAAATCTGTTAGTCTTTAAAAGTGCCACAGGGCTCTGTTGTTTTTCAACTTTACAAGTGTTTCAACATCCTCCTGTCACTCTTATCCTTCTCAGGAATTCTTGCTGGCTCTTTCCTGATGTTGCTTTTATCATTGAGGCTATGTCTACACTTACAAAAAGTTATTCTGAATTAGTTAATTTAATTACTTAATTTAATTAAGTTAGTTTGAATTATCTAGCATGGCCCCACTAGAATGCTAGTTTAAACTAAGCAAGTGCCATGCAGGGCACTTGCTTAGTTCGAATTAGTCAGTTGCATTAAGGTCAATGTGCCGGTTAGTTCGAACTAAGCAGTTAGTTCGAACTAATATGGCCACATTGACTTAATTCGAACTAACTAGTTTGAATTAAGGGTTAGTCTGAATTAAAATGAGGTTTTAATAGTTCGAACTAACTTTTCCTTAATTCGACTTGTCCAGTTTTGGGCTCCCCACTACAGAAAGGATGTGGATAAATTAGAAAGAGTCCAGCAGAGGGCAACAAAAATGATTAGGGGGCTGGGGCACATGACTTATGAGGAGAGACTGAAGGAACTAGGCTTATTTAGTCTGCAGAAGAGAAGACTGAGGGGAGATTTGATAGTAACCTTCAACTACTTGAAGGGGTGCTCCAAAGAGGAGTGAGCTAGGCTGTTCTCGATGGTGCCAGAGGACAGAAAAGGAGCAATGGTTTCAAATTACAGCTGGGGAGGTCAAGGCTGGATATTAGGAAAAACTTCTCACTAGGAAAGTGGTGAAGCATTGGAATGGGCTATCTAGGGAGGTGGTGGAATCTCCATCTTTGGAGATATTTAAGGCCCGGTTAGACAAAACCTTGGCTGGGGTGATTTAGTGGGAGTGGTCCTGCTTTTTAGCAGTGGGTTGGACTAGATGACCTCTTGAGGTCCCATCCAGCCCTATGATTCTAAGTGTAGAACCAGAGTACATTAAATCGACTTAAGCCTGCTTAAGTTGACTTAATTTACAAGTGTAGATGCACCCACAGTGCCCAAAAGTAGCTTAATTATGCCCTTTATTATTATTTGTCACAGTAATGCCTACAGGGCCCAGCATCTCTTGTACTAGGCACAATAAAGGCACACAAGAAAACAGACTTCTATTTCATTTACAACCCCAACCAGACAAACTGTGAGAGGAAACAGACAAAGCCCAACATCATCCAGTGAATCATAAGTAGAACTGTGAACAGAATCTAAGGCCTTGTACACACTGCAAAGTTATTGCGCGATAAAGCCCTTTATCGCGCAATAACTAGCAGAGCCTACACACACAAAAGCCTCTTATTGCGCGGCAAGAGCCCTCTTGCTGCACAATATGTAAACCACCAAAACGAGCGTGGTAAGGCTTATCACGGAACAGTTGTTCCGTGATAGCTGCTGTGTGTACGCTTTTCGCGCAATAGGCAGCCTCCGGAAATGTCCCAGAGTGCCCAACCGGGCCACTCTGGGACATTGGAGCTGTCAAATATGTCAATTTCACTGCTCTAGCTGAGCAGTGAAATTGACATCGGGATCGGGTGGGGGCAGAAGCTCCGCCGGAGCTTCTGCCCTCACCCGATCCCCTGGACTGAGCTGGGGGGCTGGCTGGGGTTCGAGCCAGCCCCCGAGCTCAGCCCAGGGATTCGGGTGTCAGCAGGCACCGCGGTGCTTAACCGCTGTGGCGCCTGCTCACACCCGAACCAGCTGGGGGATCGGGTGGCGGCAGCTCTGGCGGAGCGTCTGCCGCCACCCGACCCCCTGGACTGTGCTGCGGGAGCCGGCTCCGATTTGAGCCGGCCACCCCCAGCACAGCCCCCGGGCTCGGCTCTCAGCACGAGCCGCAGCGCTTAAGCGCTGCGGCTTGTGCTGAGAGCTGGGGGATCGGGTGGCGGCTGCAGCTTCAAAGATGACTTAAAACCATCTTTGCTCTCCTCTTTGGTTCTGCTTTGAGCACAATTCAACCAGTCTAGAGAAGCTGACCTTCTGTTGCTCTCACTTGTCGGACATTCTCTTTGCACCCTCATATGAGTTCCTGTAATCTAGTGGACAGGAGATTAGACTAGATGTCAGGAGAGATGAGCATTAGCAGACATGCTATATGACTTTGGCAAGCCACTATACCTGTCTGTACCCTTATATCCACCCCTCTGTCTTGTTCATTTAGATTATGAATTCTCTGAGGCAGGGACCATCTCTTACTATTGTTTGTGTAGCTCCTACACAATGGAGTCTAAATACCATCTAAATACCACTATAATACAAATAATAATAAAGCCAGACAGCTCTGTAATAAAAAACAAGCAATTCAGTGGCATCAGGGATGGGGAGTGGGGGGGGAATCAGCAATTCTAAAGCCTTATTATTATTTCATGAAGATGGAAAACTTCCTTAGGAAACTTCCCTTCCCCAGAAGAAACAGCAGACTCTGGTGCTTTCATCAGTTGTTTTTAATCTGTGGAAGCGCAGAAAATTGAACTTGGCTCTTCAAAAGCCCAAGCTAGCACCCTTATTACTCAGCCACCCTTCATCTCTTCCAATGACTTTCCTTCTATTGTTTACAGCTTGTACCTTTCCAGCTGGACAATGTCAAGCCCATGAAGCATCCCATGCCACCATTCATTGGATGGCTACTCATCTATGAGCGGCAAAAGGCCATAATGCATGATTCCCTAGTTTTACAGACTAGCAGATGCCTAAAAGAAAATGGCTTTAAAGCATGTTTTCCTCTGTGTTTCGCTTAAGAGAAATGATGAGTGCCAAAAGACTTATGTTTGTCAAACTTGGATAATTTAAGTATTGCAAATGCTGCATCTGATTAAGTGTTCCAGCTAACATGTGTGGGTTTTGCATTTCTGGAGGGAGTGTGTGTGTGAAAAAATGGTCCATATTTGTGGAAGTATAGTCTGTGAATAACCAAGTATTTCTACATAGCTATGATAATTGCATGCCTAGAGCACTTTTTATATGAGCAGATACTTTACAGCTATGTCTACACTAGAAAAGTTAAGTTGACTTCTGTTAAGTCGACTTAATAAGGTCGACTTTAAGTCAACTTAAAAATCGACCTTATTAAGTCGACTTAACAAAGTGGCAACATTTTAAGTCGACTTAGTCCACTTTGTTATGTCGACCTAACTGCCCTTAGGTCGACTTAATAAAGTGGACTTATGTCTCCACACTGGGCTTAGGTCGACATAAGAAGGCTTAAGTCGACCTAATGAGTGGTAGTTATTAAGTCGACTTAAGCTTTCATTAAGTCGACTTAAGGAATTTAAGTCGACTTAATGAAAGCCTAGTGTGGATGCGGCTTAATTTAAGTTAACTTAAGCCTCCTTAAGTTGACTTAAATTGCCAGTGTAGACATGGCCTACAGACATTACCTCTCAACCCCCAAGCGAGGTAGGTAGGCATTATTCCCATTGTAAACAGAGACACAAAGATGTTTAAATAATATGCTCAAGGTCATGAAATAAGTTAGTAGGAGCAGTAGAATGAGAATCCTGGCATCGCAACCTCCCGATCTAATCAATGGACTCCAGAAACAGACTTCTCTCCTTTATTGATGCAAACAGATTGGACTTCACTAGAGTTGTTCCAGATCTGCACCAGTTCAAATGAGAAGAAATTTAGCTCTTTAAATTCCAACTATTCCATAGTCTTGAAGTTTAGACTGTGACCCCTGTGACGCTGTCCGGATTTAGGGAACCATTTATGATATTATTTTGTATTAATATTTTATAATCGTTAAAATCCATAGGAACTATGACATGTTTGGTGTCAATAGAAAGGTAATAATTTGTGGGGAATGATTGTGTAGTTTATGTGCAGGAATTGTTTTGGTATTGGAAGTTAGGAATATGATTGTTATATTTTAATTGGTGTGAGTCTGGGGAAATTCCCCAGACTGAATGTCTACCAACCATTGTCCCCTTAATGGCCCATTAAGGAAGCTCCCCAGTACAATGGGCCGAAGGAGAAAACCTGTTGAGCCACTAGGTCTCGAACATGTGACTCAACTCCAGTTTGACTGGAGAGAACTGCACACAGCATGGAGAAGGCCAGAGGAAATAAAAGGCAGCAGCCCCGACTCCATATTGCTCTCAAGTCTCCAGTCTACAGCCAACACCCATCTCTGGAACTATTCCTCTGAGACTGAACAAAGGATTGAGGCCCACCCTGGTGCTGGGTGTTTACCAGAGGAACAAGACTGCAAACTCCAGAGGAATAAGCCTGCAAACTGCTTTTCATGAACTTTAAATCATTTGTATGTATGTGATTCGCTTTGACCCTTTAACATCTCTCATATTTTGCTTCTTTTCTTCTTATATGAAACCTTTAGTTGTAGTTGCTAAAGGATTGGCTATCAGTGTGGTATTTTGGGTAAGATCCAAACCTATATTGTCCTGTGTGCTGTGGCTGGCCCTTTGGGGTCAGAAGAACCTATATCTTTAAGGGACCATGCGGCTAGGTGGGAGCCGGAGGAGCTGGAGTGCAATAAAGGGAGCTGTTTCTATTTTGGGCAGACTTCTTGGTACCCAGTGTGGGGAACCAGAAGCCTGATTGTGACTGATAGGGAGACTGGTTTAAGTACCACCCATCAGTGTGTGGGGAGTTTGGCTCCCGATTTTGCAGCTTGCCCTGATTTTTGCACGTCCAGGAAGGTATCCCAGGAGGCCCCGGTCACAACCCCCATTTCTCCTCTTCTCTTTAAAAATTGTGAGACACCAGGGCCAGAGGGAAGCAGGAGAGTTGTCGAAGGCAGATATATAAGCCCCAGAACGATCCTGGCTTTGTTCCCTGCAGACTGAGCAGGGTTTGGTTCTGGTTAGAGGCACCTGAGACCAGTCAGGGGCCAGCAAGAGTGGTGTGGGACGAGCAGACGAGTGTTGGAGGAAGGCGGAGGAAGTAGAATAGCTACAAGAGAGGTAAAAGAGCACCAAGAGGGGGAAATAGCCTAGGGGAAGGAAGTGTTGCCGGTGGCAGTACCAGCAGCCTGCAGCTGCCTTTCCTAGGGCCCCTAGGCTGGGGCTCGGAGTAGAGGGAGGGCCCGAGCCTCTTCCCCCTCCTTCTCTGTGCTGGCAGCGGAGCACCGACTGCCCAGAAATAGGGGCAGACAGGGCTTCCCTGGGCTCCATAACACGATAAAGCACAGGACCCACAGGGGCAGAGTGGACTGTTTGTCACAAAATGTAAAGAGCAATAAATGGATTTCCTTTAAAGATAGCTTAGCCTTTACACAGTGAATTCATCTTTGTAATGCAG
This sequence comes from Pelusios castaneus, assembly GCA_007922175.1. NCBI lineage: Eukaryota > Metazoa > Chordata > Testudines > Pelomedusidae > Pelusios > Pelusios castaneus. The sequence goes on from ML685782.1 coordinate 3,556,393, forward strand.
GGTCTATAATAAGATGCAGCCAGGTCAGATGCACTCCATGGACAGAGATGGATGTCCAGAGTTCACTATTTTACTGCATTTATGCAGAGACAAAGAAAGAAGATCCTCTTTTCCACATAGTTCAGTTTTTCCAAATTCTCTGTTTGCAGAGATGAACTCTATGCAACATGATAGCAAGTAAGACTTGAGTGCTGAAGATGAATGAGTAATTCAGCTGCTGTCTCTGGACATCTCCCAACATGAATTTTACCCACAGAACAGGGGTTGGCAAACCCTGGCACACATGCCAAGTGTGGCATGCAGGAAGATTTGGAGCAGCACGTGGTGCCCTTTGTGGCACCACTGAAATTGCCACTCTTGCTGCCGAAAGCCACTTTGGGTGGCTCCTTTTGGCAGTGATTGAGGGAGTCCCCAGAAATGCCGCCAAAAACGGTTCTGGGAGATTCCTTTCTGTGGCATGCCTGAGGACTCCCCCTGCCCCAGCTTCTGCCAAAAGAAGGTACCCAGAGCAGCTTTCGGTAGGGGTGGGGACACTCCAGCCATGGCCACCACGATTTTCAGGAGGGGGCCGCCTGCACTGGCTGAGGGTTGGGGCGGAGGGGCCGGCATGCAGGACAGCAAATGTTGCCAGAGTCTGCCATAGAACATATGACCTGTGACACAGACTTGGGGAGAGGAATGGTGATAGGTTGAGGGACAAAACTGACAACTGGAGTGCTCCCAAAATACATTAGATGAATCTACATTCTATTAGAAGGAACATTGGACTTGCCCTAAGGAGAAACTAAATACTCTACCCCCAGCATTGTCTAATCCTGGGTGCTTCCCAGGAAGATGTATAACCCTCATAATCCACCTAAAATTTATATAACACTATCTCCTGAGTGGCAATTCTTCTGGACCCGTTCCTGTCAATCCATCTGAAGCCCTGAAGGATTGCTGGCCTTTGTGGGTTTCCTCCAAACTAGGGTCCATTACAGCTGCAAGTTTTATTCATATAATTTTTTCCCTCTTTATTTTCAATGTGTGCGTAGTTTTGCTCTTCTGTTTGCTTTAAAGAAAGAGTGAGCAAATTGTGTTGGGGGAAGGGTGGGAGGTGGGTAGAATTAAGAACTGACTTTCATGGGCTCCACTGATGAGAAAAATGAGAGGTTGTGAAATACCAAGACAGGAGAATTCATTGTTGTAAAGCGGGAGATAAGACAGGAAAATAATGCTACTGGGAAATTAACAAGGCATGGGACCATCTGACATCATTGGAGTTACACCAGGGATAATTCAGGCCCACTGATTTCAGAATATTACCATGAACTCCAGGCGTGTTTAAAAGAGGTCAGGTACCTTAGTGTGCTTTCAGGAATAATACAACTGCTGTTCTTCAAAATCAAAGGCACTGGCTTTTCCTTCCTTCTGTACTGAGAGCAGAAAATACCATCAAAGTCTAAACTGTTTGTTAAAAGGATTGCTCTGAGACTAATTAGTTCATAAACAACATACTGCAGCAACAAAGTGAAGACGTCTATAAACATAAAAAAGAACATTTCCCAAAGATCAGGGTTGAGCGGAGGAAGAAGCATGCCTTCCAATAAAGACCGGCCCCGTTCTCAGCCATGAGCCCCCACTCTCAGCTGCGACTCCTCCCCCAGGCCAGTGCGGCACACACACATTCTACTACTAGTGAGGAACGGGGAAAGAGGCATGAGAGGAAAAGTTTGGGGACCCCTGGCAGAGATACTGACAGGCAGAGAGAGACGTATCAATTAGAAAAAAGGATAGCCATGTTCTCAAGGCACCGAACTGGCATTAGGAGATTCTAGCCTTCCTCTGTAACCTAGGCGAGAAACTTGGGGTTGGATTTTTAAAAGCACTTTAAATGAACTGGAAGAACAAGTCCCGTGGACTGCTACTCAGAAGTTATTTCCTGTATGTTTGAACTGCCTCTGGGAGCGAGTCGCCCAGCTCAAGGACACAGACTCGTGCTAATGAGTCTCATCTGGCTTCCCTAAAAGCAGGGGTGTAGACTTTACGACTCAGGCTAGAACTCACACTCTGAAGCCACGGGTTGGAGTAGAGCATTGAGAACCCAAGCCCCAGCCGTAACACTGGAGGACTATTTTCACAACTATTTTTAGCTAAGGAGGATTGCTCTGAAATGCAGTGCAGATTTACTTAGCTTAGGTGATCTGGAATATTCCTCCTTTTCCTCTGAAGAATCTCTTTGTGCCTCACTTCCCTGGTTTAAAAAAAGAATAACCAAAACAAAACACCACTTCTTGCAAGCATCTGTCTGGCATCTCCACTTCAGTGTTAGCTCTTCATGGCAAGAGTCACCCTTGCTCAGAATATGCACAGCGCTTGATACAATGGACCCTGATCTCATTCGTGGCCTCTGGCTGGTACTGAATATAAATAAGGGGAATGCTGTAAACAGCAGTGTGGTAAGTGGGAGGCAAGTCTAATGTCTGTTAGTCAGCAATTGGTCTCAAGAGCTGAGTCTCCTGAACATTTTGAAAAGCATTCCACTCACAGATCCACTCAGACAGTCTCCCCCCTCTTTCTTTGCTGTCTATGACTAAGGACATTTGCATCCTTATTTATACAGAGTCCATCTGCTCCTGCACCTGAGAGCACCATAATCCTCTTTCTGTGACATCACAGTCATTTCTTTCCAACAGCCAAAGTCATGTGGAAAAAAAAAAAAAAGGATTATAACTTCAGGTGGAGAAAATAAAGCAGCAGGAGCAGATGGACCGTTAAGGAACAAAGATCCTGTTTTCATGCAAATGTTCCAACGATCTAAAGAACAAGTGGGGAAAAATGAAGAGAAATATGCAGTTCCATCCCCAGTGGGGAGACTGCGTAACACATCTCAAACCTTCTGCTGGGGTTTAGGCAGAATCTGAGGGAGAAAGAAGTTGGGAGAAATGGAGAGTGGAAACAGCAGTCAGGGTAGGAAGTAATTTAAGCAAGGCCTCTGGGTCTAGATACACAGCTGGTGGAGATCAGCACAACTCAGTTGACATCAATGTGTACGAGCAGAAAATCTGGCCCTGGGCTCTAGCTAGTTATCATCAGAATAAAGATGGCCAGTTGAATACTGTTTAGAATCTGGGCATTTCTGAGGAGAATGATGATGAGGGTGGGAAAATAAACCTTCTTCAAATCCTGCTCATTCCATTTTCCAAGTGGATGAGATTCCACTACTGGAACCAGGCTAAATAGTGACCAGTACAAGCCCATCAACCAGAATCACCCATTACCTAAAGTCCAGTTATGTCACCCAGTCCTGTAGGCAGCAACTCTGCATCCACTTTGATATATGGTCCATTTCTCCCTGCATTTAGAGAACACTCTTGTCCTCAGTGCTGATATGCTCTGGAAAAGCCATTCAACATTTCTTCAAATACTAGCCTGCTGGGAGAAAGCTGGTGTGGATCTATTTCATTGTGTTCTTCATCTTCCTTGCCCCAAGTAGAAGTTTCTTCTACATTTCTGGTTGGCCTCATTCATCGACTGGTCTCCAACTCTCTTTGTGCTGGTCTTTTGGGATCTAGAGTGCAACCTGTCAGCCATGGCAGTGGCCAATCATGAGGAAGCCAATCCAGATTTGGGAAAAGCTGAACCTGCTCCTTCGGGGAAAAAAACAGTTGGCATTCACCTCCCTGCACTTTGGGCTTCAGGAATCTAATACATGGGGAGCGGATCTATACTGCCTACCTTTTTAGTGGGAGGCGAACGGAGATGTACTTAAAATAACTTCCAAAAAACTTGGATATCTCAGTTCCTACTCCCAGCACATCCACTGTGCAGATCTGAAGGGAGGGGGCTTCCCTTCAACTCAGTGCTATCCAGTTGGCAGAAAGGTGTTTAGAGATTGACTTCCTGATCAGCTGAGCAGGTCTTCACAGGCCTGATCAGTTGATCGGGAAGTTCAAACTGACTGTGGCAAATTGAAAACTATCCCAGAGTTGCTTCCAGCAACAGCATGCTGGCATTTTTCCCCCTGCACTATGGGCTTTGAGAACCAGGAGAGCAGAATTCGCCTCTGCAGCCAGTCTTCACTGCCATACAGGGCGCTGGCCAGCAGGCTATGAACCATTCTGTGTATCAGGGGTCTGGAGGTCCAAAATCCAACATGAGAAGCCTTGCGGGACCCATTTCTAGTTTGGAGGTTTTGGCTGTCCTCCAGCACCTTTGTCTCATCAGAATTTAGCTGTCCTATTTTCAGAATTCTGACTCATAATCTCAACAAGGCGCTCATATTGCTTATTATACATAAATAAATGTGTATCCGTTTATTTTCCTGTCTGTGAGAAACTGCAGCCCATGTACTGTCAATTTAAATTAGATCAGTTAAGCACATTTTGTCATGTAAAATAAATGATGAAGTGAAGTTCCATGAGGAGGTGGTAATTGCAAATTCTTTTGAGTATCTGTGTTGTATTAGTGATTGACATTTACAGTTATCTTTCCATGTCTGTGTACAGTGCAGTTAGCTAAAATGAGCTATCCTATGCTAGTCCTGGAGGATGGCAGTCTAAGAGCTAACAGCCTAGCTCCCTCCTCTTTGGAGCACCCCTTTAAGTATTTGAAGGTTGCTATCAAATCTCTCCTCAGTCTTCTCTTCTGTAGCCTAAATAAGCCTAGTTCCTGCAGTCTCTCCTCATAAGTCATGTTCCCCAGCCCCCTAATCATTTTTGTTGCCCTCCGCTGGACTCTTTCTAATTTGTCCACATCCTTTCTGTAGTGGGGAGCCCAAAACTGGACACAGCATTCCAGATGCGGCCTCATCAGTGCCAAATAGAGGGAAATAATCACATCCCTCGATCTGCTGGCAACACTCCTACTGACGCAGCCCAATATGCCATTGGCCTTTTTGGCAACAAGAGCACACTGTTAACTCATATCCAGCTTCCTGTCCACCATAACCCCCAGGTCCTTTTCTACAGCACTGCTACTTAGCCGATTGGTCCCTAACCTGTAGCCATACCTGGGATTTTTTCCGTCCTAAGTGCAGGACTTTGCACTCGTCCTTGTTGACTGTCATGAAATTTCTTTTGCCCCAATGCTCCAATTTGTCTAGGTCTCTCTCAACTTAAATGAATTCTTTGCATTAATCTTCATGGCTAAGGATGGGAGAGAGATTCCCACCTAAGTCATTCATTTTAGATTAAAAAAAAAAATCTAAGGACACTTCAATCTGGGACAGTTCCTCAGTGGGGGTTTTGGAACAAATTGATAGATAACACAGTAATAAGCCAGGATCAAATAGTATCCACTCAAGAGTTCTGAAGGAACTCAAATATGAAATTGAAGAACTACTAATTGTGATATATAAAATTTATCATGTACATCAGCTTCTGCACCAGATGACTGGAGGATAGCCAATGTGACATTAATTTTTTTTAAATGCTCCATAGGCAATCCCAGCAATTACATGCTGGTAAACCTCACTTCAGTACCCAGCAAACGGGTTAAAACTATAGTAAAGAATAGAATTATCAGATGTATAAATGAATATAATTTGTTGGGGAAGAGTCACCATGTTTTTTGTAAAGGAAAATCATACCTCACCAATCTACCAGGATTCTTTGAGGCATCAATAAGCATGTAGACAAGGGTGATCCAGTGGATATAGTGTACTTATATTTTCAGAAAACCTTTGACAAGGTCCCTCACCAAAGACACTTAAGCAAAGTAAACTATCAAGGGATAAGGGGGAAGGTCATCTCTTGGATCGGTAATTGGTTAGAAGACAGGAAACAAAGGGTAGGAATAAACTATCAGTTTTCATAATGGAGAGAGGTAAATAGTGGTGTTCACCAGGAGTCTATATTGGGAATAGTACTATTCAAAATACTCATAAATTATCTAGAAACTGGGGTAAACTGTGAATTGGCAAAATTTGTGACAATACACAATCATTCAAGATAGTAAAGTCCAAAGCCGATTGCAAAGAGTTACAAAACTGGATGACTGGGCAACAAAATGGCAGATGGGGTTCAATGTTGATAAATACAAAGTAATACACATTGAAAAAACATAATCTCAACTACACATATAAACTGAGGGGGTTTAAATAAGCTGTTGTCACTCAAGACAGATCTTGGAATCTATGTGGATAGTTTTCTGAAAACATCCATGCAATGTCCACGGGCAATAAAAAAAATAGCTAACAGAATATTGGGAATCATTAGGAAAATAGTAGATAAGACAGAAAATATCATATTGCCTCTTTATAAATCCATGATATGCCCACATCTTAAAAACTGCATGTAGTCATTCTGTCTCAAAAAGAGCTATATAATTGGAAAAGGTACAGAAAAGGGCAACAAAAATAAATTAGGGATATGGAAAAGATTTCATCTGTGGAAAGATAAATAAGACTGGGATTTTTCAGTTTGGTAAATAGATGATAAAGGGGGAATATGACTGAAATCTATAAAGCCATGAGTGGTGTGGAGAAAGTAAAAAGGAAGAATTATTTACTCCTTTTCATAACACAAATAGTAAGGGTCACCAAATGAAATTAATAGTCAGCAAGTTTAAAATGAACAACAGGAAGTATTTCTTTACACCATGCACAGTCAACCTGTGGAACTCCTTACCAGAGCATATTGTGAATGTTAAGATAATCATGGAGTTCAAAAAGGACTAGATAAATTTATGGAGGATAGGTCCATCAATGGCTATTAGCTAGATGGGCAGAGATTGCTGTTTGCCAGAGACTGGGAATGGCCATAGGGATGAGGCACTACATAGTTACCTATTCTATTCATAACCTCTGAAGCACCTGGCATTGGTCACTTCTGGAAGGTAGGATACTGGGCTAGATGGACCCATTGATCTGACCCAGTATGGCCATTTTATGTTCTTATAAAAAAGTCTTCAACAAGCAGCTTTCTGACATCCAGATCCCATTGCTTACTTCAGCCCCAAGAGAGACACAGTCAGACTCCGTCTCCCCCCCCCCCCACCGGACACACACACTCCCCAACTGAAAATTGACCGTTTAAATCCTGAAACCAATGTTTTGTCAAAATTCCACTTCAACAAATTGTTTGAAATTTTGGTCTTTGTTCCAAATGAGGATCCAAAATAAATTTTGAAAACTCAAAATTTGCCAAAAAACTGAATTGTCCTCTGATCAGTTCTATTTGTGATCAAGAACAGATCCTGTACCCAAAGGTACTGTTTAATAGATTTTTATGCTATGTTTTACCATCAAACAGAAAACCAAAGCTGAAGAATTCCCTCCCTTTCAAGGGCCAGACAAATCTATATCATGGTTGAAAGTATGGTTCACTTTTGCCAAGTTCCAAGATAAAAGCCAACCTAGTTTTACACTTTCTCTAAAGGTTCTCCGTTCCTAACTGTCATGTGTGTGTGTGAGAGAGAGAGAGAGAGAGATAACTTCCCCACAGCCGACCCCAAATCCCTTAGCTCAACAAGTAATTGCCTCTGCACCTGTGAAATGGGTCTATCCACTTATTGGGACTATTAAATCATTTAGTCTGATCTCCAGTGTAACAAACATTACAATTTCATTTAGTTACTCCTGTAATGAGTCCAATAACTAGTGTTTGACTAAAGCGTATCTTTCAGAAAGGCATCATGACCTTACAGACAAAATAATACAGCCTCAGTGAATGACTGTCATAAGGCAAAATTAGGCTTTCGCCACTTCTGTCTCTGCACTGATCAAGGAAAAAATAGGTTTCAATAATACGTATTTCATACACGCTGGGAATTCACGTAAGAGTCACTCTTTATATTAGAAATGCTTCAATATTTATGAGCTGAAACATAAGAGAAGCAAACATAGTTTAGCAAGTGAAGTGGTGGGGCGGGGGAGGTAGCAGAATGCAAAGGTTTTGGTTTGCAATGCAACATTCCTCTTGACTGTTATGGAAGAGAAGAGGTGGCAGCTTAACATACTGTGGCTCAAGTATGTGGTGTCAGACTGCAAGTGTGTGTTTCTCTAAAGACTTAATTAGATACTCCTCCTTTGTATGTGTGGGTGAACTGAAAATGGACACATCTCTTTGACATCTTATTTTCAACATGTAGCTTTCCTAATAGTTACGTGTCACAAATACATGTTTATTTGAAGCAGGTTTTCGCTGGTACATAGAAACAGCTGGCTTTTGTAAGTGTGTGTGGGAGTATCATTATACACTATATTTTTGTTTTCAACTTCTCTGGTTCTGACAATAAGTGATTTGGGCACAAGGAATATATGCATTATGAATGGGAGAGTGACTGCATAAATTTGTTTGTGGCAAATCAAAAGCTTTTCCCAACCATTAAACATTTCTAGACTATACTTTTATATCTGAAGTTTTATAGGACATTTGGGTCCAGACCATAACCTAGGATCTGAAGAGCCCATGTTCAGATCAGGCTCAGGTTCACCTCTCATTGTTATTGCTTATTTCATTCAAAAGGATATATATTGGAGATGTGATACCCCAGAGAGTGAGTTTTTGTTCCCTTCCCCATCTCTCACAAATGGTAAAAGTGGCAGTTGGAATGCAGTGTTTTCTCAGTTAAAGGAAATGCAACTGTCACACAACCACAGAGTCCCAAGACTGTAAGGGTATGTCTACACTGGAGGCTCTGTTAAGTCAACTTAACCATGGTCGCCTTTAAGTTGACTTAAGGTCAACCTTGTTAAGGCGATTTAGAGAGTCCACAGCTCTGCGTCCACACTGGCAGGTGCTAGGTCAATGGAGGAGTGGCCAGAAACTCTGTGTGAGGGCCTTGATAAGGTCAACTTAAGCATTAGGTTGACCTTAAGAGTTGGTGTTATTAAGTTGACTTAAGGAAGCACTTAAGTCAACTTAATAAGTGCCCAGTGTGGATGCAGCGGTCTGTAGGTCGACAACCATCCTTAAGGCTCCAGTGTGGATGTACCCTAAGAGTTTCCAGTTCCTTTAAAGGCTCTGAAGGACTTATTCCCCTTCATTAGTCTCTCTTATTTCCTGTTCTATCTGGGATTCCTACTTCCGTACCAAAGAAGAAAGGGGAACATATATACCTCAAAATCAGCAGAGGGAACTCTACATAGTATTTAGCTCAACGCTTACCCAATAACTACTTCTGACTCTCAGCATATTTCCCAAAAGCCTCATTCTGGGCAATGAATCATCACAACTCCATCCATAAGATGGGAGGAATTGTACTAACAGTGATCTACACTGCAGCACACTCAATACCTTGAGTTCTGTTTTTGTGGGAAGGAGATTGCCATAATGAACTAGCCAGCATGTATGTGCATTACGCCTCTCTACTAGAAAGATTAAGAACTGGTCAGTTAAGCATCATTGTCCCTACACTGCTGAACCCTAATTGGGATTCTTCAACTCAAAGGCTAAAGTCCTGAGCTTTTGCAGCAGGAAGATTTGGGTTCTTGCCCTGCTGTCTAACATGGCCACAGTGCACAGTTTAATGAACACCATGAAATCCTATGTGGTAAAAAATCTATTACTATTCTTCAGGCTCTCGAGTGTTTTCCTGTCATTCCTGCTCTCCATTAATCCAGCAGGGCCCCAAAGAACAACTCTGAGTGTACTTCACCACTTCAGATTCCAACACCGTCTGCATCTCAGAAGTTTAGAAATGCATTAAAATGAACAATGCGGAAGATAAATGAACATTTCGGAACCCTTGAAATGGCTTCGTTTGTGGTAATGGGTAACAGTCAAAAGGTTTTGTTTTTCCCTAAAATGGAAAAATATTCCTGGTTATCGTGGTTTCATGTTATCGGTGGAATGTTATAGGTGCATGTATAAGAACATGAAGCCAAGTGCTGCCAGCTTTAATCATGCTGATTAATGTGTCATACTCCATATGTAGTCCCACTGATTTCAATGGCACTATGAATATAGAACTTTTCGACTCAGTGTGCATAAGGGCAGCAGAATATGACCCATAAATACCAAACTGGATTAAATGAAAATCTCACCTCAGGACAAACTCAGATAAATCAGAAACTCTGTGCATTTAAAGTTCAATTTCTCACACCTCTACTTCCTGCTTTGAGCCAAAAGGAGACACCAGTGCCAACCAACATCCAATTGTAAACACCCACTATCTTATGAAAAGTTTGCAGCTCAGGTTTGTCTCTAAACACAAGTGGAAATAAAACACTGCGGGTACTATGGGGAAGATTCTTATCTAGACACAACCAGTAGGCGATCAAAAAAGGACGTCTGCTAGAGTGGGTGAACAACCACATTGATACAGCAAAAATAAGAGTCCTATGGCACCTTCCTCTGTAGCATGCAGCATGGCTCACTTGCTGGTGGATTCTCTGTATCTTAAAGTCTTTAAAATATGATTTGAGGACTTTAATAACTCAGAAATAGGTTAGAGGTTTATTGTAGGAGTGGGTGGGTGAAGTTTTGTGGCCTGCATTGTGCAGGATGTCAGACTAGATGATCATATTGGTCCCTTCTGACCTCAGAGTCTATGGCTATGTCTACACTAGAAAAGTTAGGTCAACCTTATTAAGTCGACTTAACAAAAGTCGACTTAACTTTTCTAATGTAGACATAGCACCTTTTTGACCTTAAGTTGATTTAATACTTTAAGTTGATTTAATAAGGTTGATTTAGGTGCTAATCCCCGTCCACACTGGCTTAAGTCGACCTAATAAGGTTAATTTAAGTGTTAAGTCGACCTAAAACGAGGTGTTAAGTCGATTTAACTTTTCCTTAAGTCGACTTAAGGAAATGCTTAAATTGACTTAAGGGAAGCCTAGTGTGGACATGGAGTAGTTTAGGTCGATTTAAGCCTCCTTAAGACAACCTAACTTGTAAGTGCAGATGAACCCTATGAGCCTAACAAATTTCTTTGGGCATAAGCTTTCATGGGCTGCAACCCACTTCATCAGAGGCATCCTGCAAATGACAAAATGGGTTGCAGTCCATGAAAGTTTATGCTGAAAGAAATTTGTTAGTCTTGAAGGTGCGACAGGACTCTCATTGTTTTTGCTGTACACCGAAAAACATGGCTACCCCTCTGGAACTTGTCAGATTAATATATTTCATAGATAACTATCATAGCACATCTTCAAAGGAAATAAATAAACACCACAAGTAAGAGACTAACACAAAGTAGTAGTTTAAAGGAAAAATCGTTTTACTGGGAATAGTTTATGGCAAAGTTAGTCAAACTCACTAGTGCTTTGCCTACACAGTACTTTATCCTTAAGTAGTAAGCTGAAATATCAGTGGAATTAAAGCTTTCCTCTTGACATAAGTGAAGATCTAGTACATCCAAGTTTTCTTTTTTAAACACCTTACCATGAATCTGAGCGACCTTACAGTGGTTTTGTAGTTCCTTAGATGGTTTGCTAGTCAGCAGGATGCTACAGCTGTGCTCTTCTTTTATAAAAAAGTACTGTGGGAGCAGCACTGGGGTGCAGAGAAGAAGAGTTCTGACAAACCCCAGGCACATCTCCTCAGCACTAAGATAACACTGCTCACACAGCACTTTGTCAGTGGAAGAGGAAGCTGCCAGGCACAATGGGCCCAGGGAGTAATCTGATGAGCCATTAAGGACACAATGGTTGCATTTCTTTTGTCCTTAATAGCTCATCAGGTTACTCCCTGGGCCCATTGTACCTGGCAGCTTCCTTAACATTAAGGACACAATGGTTGTAGACAGCCTGTCTCGGTTGCTTCCACAGAATCATACAAGTTAAAATATAGATATAACAACCATATTCCTAACTTCTAATACAAATAGAATTCCTATACATGAACTATAGAATCATTCCCAGCAAATTATGACCTTTCTATTGATACCAAACATGACATAGTTCCTATGGATTATAGCATATATGAGATATTAATAGAAAATAATATCATAAATGGTTCCCTAAATCCAGACAGCATCACACCCTGTCCACATGCCCTGCCAAGGTCCCTGTCCCCCATTGCCCCATTGCACACAAGGGGTGCCCCCCCCCGCCACCATGGACCTGCCCAAGGTCCCCTTAGCCCCTAGAAGTCGACCTAGGCATCCAGTGTGGACGCTCTAGGTCGACTTTGTAAGTTCCCCTTTAAGTCGACTTTAATTTTAAGTGTAGACACACTAAGTCGACTTAACTAAGTCGACTTAAAATTGCAAGTGTAGACATAGCCTAGGAGTCCTGCAGCACTTTTAAAGACTAACAAATTTATTTATTGCATGTTAGTCTTTCAAAGTGACACAGGACTCCTTATTTGTGTTGCTGAACTAGACCAACATGGTTACCCCTTTGGAAATTCTGACACTAATTATCCAAGAGTTCTGGAGATGAACACAATCTAGTGCTGTGTCCTATGCTGCTAATATTTCTTCCTTTGATTATATGTTTTAAAAAATTTTCTTTCAAGCTCAAAGTGCATTTAGCTCTTTCGTTAGTCTGGCTATGGTATCAACTGTCAGAATGTGCTTTGAAGTTGAAAATAAACTTTCATAAATCTGGATAAGAACGCCATCCTGCAAAATCTATTCTGTTTCCATCCTTCTTTTGTTTTCCTCTTCTAACTAAGATCACCACCTGCTGAGATTCCCATGTCATACCAAAGGCCCGATGAGAGACAGGTTTGTTGTTTGAAGAGGATTCTCCACACTGTGTGAAAATGGTTGTTAAGAATGCTCCTATATTGAGGTGGTTGTAATATATTCCCAGGTGTCATAATCCACCACAGAAATTTCTGCCAACATCTCCCTAGGGATTGGAAAATAATTTATCCTGGTGGTATTTCATTCAATAACTACATCCTGAAAGGTTTCTTGAAGCAGCTGGTGCTACTCAGCCACTCTCAGAGATAGGAATCTAGGCTAGATGATCTGAACCCATGTGGCAATTCCTATGTTCTATAATTGTAATCAGGAGCTACAGAAGCAGATGGTTCTAAAATGCCCTGATGTACAAAAGGACATAAAACCATTCCTGAAAGCAGAGAAGAATACTAGAAAACATACTGACCACCACCAATCTGCACCCACAGTCAAGACACTCATTTTGTGTCTTCTCCTCAGAAATACAACTAAGGATCCTTCTACACACTCCAAGAGACAGTATACATGCCTAAACTTGTAAAGGAAATAGCAGCTTCTTTATGATGTACGCACACTTAATGGAGCTATATAAATAACAATGAGTAAATGCCACCTTCATTAAGTAATAGTCAATAAAAGGTTTGAGATATACACATAAAACCCGGCGAGGCTGCCAGTGAGTGGCATGGATGGAAAAACCCATTCTGTAAATGTTTGACATGCTATTTGTGTTTAGGAACTGGTGGGCACGCTAGGACTACACTTGGAAGTAACACTGCAGTTCCCTGCTCCCATGGACATAATTGGGCAGCCTCATAGAGCCAATGTGCTAAAAGTAGAAGTGGAGCGAGTGTGGTAGAGGTCATGGCAAGCCACAGCACAGGCTCGCAACACCAGGTAAATACCCATAGGTTTCAGGCACGGTTGTGCTTGACCCAGCTCACTCATGCCACTGCTCACAGCTGTCTGCAAGTATTTGTGTATGAGCTGGGACTTGCACCCCTAACTCCAAGTGTAGACATACTCACTGAAAGGTGTACTGTCCCCTGACTCGCTCACCACAGACCTGTTTCACATGTGACTATATTCTCTTTGCTATTGAACCCACAGTGATGTTGGCAGATCAGAGGACAGCTCAGGCCAGAGCTCCTAGGCCTCAACTGAAAATTGGCAAGTTCATAGCTGGAAATTAGTCTGGCTTGCGTGTGTGTAAGTCTTGGTAAAACAGGTATTAGGTTTATAAAACGTGTTTAAACTTGATGAAAGGTTTGTAAGTTGCTGCGTGCATTCATCTCTTATAATCGCTCTACGCCGTGTTATACAGTGACAAGTTCCAGAGGGGTAGCCGTGTTAGTCTGTGTGCAACAAAAACAACGAGAGTCCTGTGGCACCTTAAAGACTAACAAATATCTTTGGGCCTAAGCTTTTGTGGGCTGCAACCCACTTCATCAGATGCATGAAGTGGAAACACTAGTTGAGAGGTGTATATATACACGTGTCAGGATGAAGGAGGGCAAGTGTTAGCAAAGTCAATTCAGTTAGAGTAGATGAGGCCCATTCGCACCATTCACCACATCGCACCATTCACACATCTGGTGTGAATGGGCCTCGCCTACCCTAACTGAATTGACTTTGCTAGCACTTGCCTCCTTCATCCAGGCACATGTATATATACTTCTCAATTATAGTTTCCACTTCATGCATGTGATGAAGTGGGTTGGAGCCCATGAAAGCTTATGCCCGAAGATATTTGTTAGTCTTTAAGGTGCCATGGGACCCCAGTTGTTTATGGTATATGGTAATAGTTCAGGGTTTGCTCTGAGGGATAAACCATGAATCAGAAGAGAAACATTGCCAAGTGTGAAATACTAGTTTACTAGAGGAGGTGTCGTCTCCTACACACAAAAGAAGGGCCATCAACATCAGACAAGTCACTGTGGAACATCAGAAGTGTGTGTGTGTGTGCGTGTGCATAAATCTCAGATTTCTTTTTCTTAGTTAATAAATCTTTAGACAATTTCCAGAGAGGTAGCCGTATTAGTCTGTGTACAACAAAACCCAGAGTCCTGTGGCACCTAACAAATTTCTTTGGGCCTAAGCTTTCCTGGGCTCCAACCCACTTCATCAGGACTCTTGTAGTTTTTAATAAATCTTTAGTTAGTTTATTGCAGGATTGGCTTTAAGCATTGCCTTTGGTATAGTGTAATATCTAACTTGCAGCTGACCTAGGGTAAGTGACTGGTCCCTTGGTACGGAGAGCAACCCGAATATTGTAATCTGACCTGATTCTGTGATTACACTTACTTCATGGCATTTTTCCTTCCTTCCTATACTTTTTCCATTTTCAAGCATCTGATGAAGTGGGATCTCTCCCCTGAAAGCTCATATAAATACATTTGTTAGTCTTTAAAAGTGCCACAAGACTCCTTGTTTGTTTTGCTGAACTAGACTACCATGGCCACCCCTTTAGAACTGAATATTGTTGAGAGTTTTGGTATTAGGGTTCATCTATCAAAGGCAAGCTTCCTTTATCACAAGATAGACCCGAGCACCCAACGCAACTATTTGTGACTCCATATTAAGGAGTTTATAATTGGTTGGTAAAATTTAAGTGCAGCATTCACAGCCAGTTTTGGGTTTGTGCCTTGCTTCTTAACAATTTGCCCTTAAGCTGGTACCCATGCTCTTGAGCCATTCAAGACAACTTGACACCCATCACTTTAGAGCCTTCTCTCTTGTGGATGTGTGGGGATTTACATATAAAGCCCTGAGGCAAGGAGATAAGAAGAAGGTATGTATAAAGCATTTGTATCTTCAGTAAGAAACTATTCTCTAAAGATACTAGATGAGAACAAACAAATCAACCTTCAACAAAAGAAGTGAAAAAAATAGGGTAGAAGGAAATTAATTATTAACTTCGTTTCTCTTTCTCACACACACTGGCAGATGCACATACCTGGCAATGCCTGATTTGACTTTATACTCAGATAAATGTTTCCACTTGGATGTTTTATTAATTCTTCCAATAGGGGTGTTTGTGTTTAAAAGCAATCCCTGTGCCCTCTTCCTTAGAGTAAAAACTGAAGAGACTAGATAACCTATACGTGATCTGCCTCTAGCAAAAAGTTATCATAAAGTGTGTGTGTGTGTTGGGAGAGTCAAAGATGGGCCACAAGTTCAGTTGCTCACATTTGCGTCAGGATGGGAAAAAGCACTGGGAAAGTGCAGTATCCCCAGGAGGCCTAGGTGGAGCATTTTGCATTCTTGCTGCAGCGATCCTTCTCACCGATGGAAGAGAAGGGTCTATCCATTCACCAGAAAACTTCATCCAGCCCCCATTGATTGGACAGATGGCCACCAATTTGCAAAGTTGGGTATGTGAGAAAGAATAAGCAGGGATGGAAGTGAAGGAGAGAAGGGAATCCCAGAAGCAAAAAGGGAACTGAGGAGAGAAATTAATTCCTGAAACTAGGGAACAAATTCCAAGTAACACAGAAAGAGAATATCCTGTAATAAGTCATTGGGTAATTCCACTGCATCCATAAGGGCAGACGCTAAGATAGAATTTTCCCGACATATATAGAATTGTATATCTGAGCTCAGGTCTGCTTACAATAGGTAATGAACATACTTTTCTAATTCTCTGTCACTCTTGCCTGTTTTTCTGCCGCATGAAAATTTCTCCTACTCAGAACCATCATCCCTGACTCAGGTGCTGTTCTGTGACAGGCATAACTATATAATGACTCTGAAAAGTTGAAGCCAGCATTGTTAACAACATGGCAAGCAAAGAATATTGCAAGCCCAATAGAACTATATAAATCAATCAAGTAATATTCATCAAGACTTAAAAACCAATACAAAGGACACACTTCTCCCCACCCACTCAGGAATGTAATTTAACACTTAAACTCTCACGTCTTATTTTAATTTGTTAGAAGGCTACGCACTGGTGCCTGGCAGCTAAATCAAAATCTCACTCCACTCCTAGCTGTTGATAACATTGTTTTCAGGATTCAAGTGTTCACTGCTAGTTTCTGATAACAATTTTTGTGGACTTTGACTATGATAAAAGACTTGTCTGATCTCCTGGGAACCCTAGAGCTCAGATGCTCTAGCACTGGAGTGGGGCGGGGGGGAGGGAGCAGGTTGTTTCTGCCCAGCAAACTCCCCACTCCAAGAACAGAGCTCTCTGCCTCTCTACTCCTCCTGATTTTTATTATGCGTGTACTGTTGTAGCACCTAAGGGATCAGGGCCTCATTGGGTTAGATACCATACAGCAGAGAAACGACCCCTGCTGCAAAAAGCTTGATGGCTAAGCATAAGACCATAGACAACTGGTGGATACAACATAGTTTTCAAGCCCAGCAGGGATCATTATGACAGGGAACACAAGAAAACAATCAAAAAGTATTAGTCTGCGTTATGAGTTGTGACCATAGGTTCCCAGCTGCCTAACCCTGAGCCAGATTCTCTGTTCCCCTACACATAATGTGGTTATTTACACTCCCGCACGGGGCTGGCTCTCCACAAGGCAGCAAGCCCCGGACCGCTCGGCTCCCTTCTGGTTGGGACTGCTCAGGTCCCAGGCAGAAGGGGGCCCTTCTAGCCAGGACTCAGTGGTCCCGGGGAGAAGGAAGCCGTGGGTCCCAATAAAAAGGGAGATGCCGCTTCCTTCTTGCTGGGACCCGTGGGGGTCCAGCTAGAAGGGAGCGCAGGCTCCTTTCTGCCGGGACCCCAGAGGTCCCGGGCAGAACGGAGCCCTGCAGCTCCCTTCTGGCTGGGACCGCACTCCAGCTGCCGGGCAGCCCCCAGGGGCTGCCTGGGATCTGGAGTGCCACCGTGCCAGCAATTGCCAGTGCTCCAGCTACCAGGAAGCCCCCGGGTGCTTCCTGGGATCTGGAGGGCAGCCGTGCCAGCAATTGCTGGTGCTACAGCTGCCAGGAAGCCTCTGGGGCCTCCCCAAAGAGCTGGAGCGCCAGCAATTGCCGGCATGGCGGCGCTTCAGCTGGTGGGGAGACCCCGGAGGGGAGCGTGGTCCCGACTAGGAGGGAATGCGGGGCTCCCTCTTAGCCGGGACTGAGCAGTCCCGGCAAGATAGGACCACGGGGCTCCCTTCTCTCCAGGACCCCCATGGGTCCCGGGAAAAAGGAAGCAGCGGCTCCCTTTTTGCCGGGACCCACGGGGATCCTGGAGAGAAGGGAGCCAGGAGAGCCGCCCGCTGCCCCTTATTCCCGGCAGAGCCAGTCGTGCGCCAGCTGGCTCTCGCTGGGACCAGCCGCCCGCCTCCCGGGCTCTCCAGCCAGGATTCCAGCGGGGGATCCCTTCTTGCTGGGGAGCCCTTCTCCCTGGGACCGCGGCTCCCCTGGCAGGGAAGCCGCAGGTCTGGGGAGAAGGCAGCAGGGGCTCCACAGGGGACAAGGGAGCCATGCGGGGCTCCCTTGTCCCCTCTACTTAGGGCATCTACACTGGTTAAGTCGACTTAATAAAGTTGACTTAGACACTATTTCGAATTATAATGAGGTGTTATTAATTCGAACTAGTTTTTCCTTAATTCGACTTAAAGAGCAGTTTAATTCGAATTAAGGAAAGCCCAGTGTAGACGTGGAGTAAATTAAGTTGACTTAAGCCTGCTTAAGTCGACTTAATTTATAAATGTAGACGCACCCCTTAGGCTGAACCCCCTGCCAATTATATTGTCAATGATATTTGAGCAAGCCTGTTTCCATCAATGGGTTTGCACAAGTGTTGTTGATTGTAATTTGGAAGACTGTGGTGTCAAGGCACAGCAAAATAATCAACTCCAGTTCACTCTCACTTAGGGATAGTCATTTTTCAGGGGTAATAGGAGTAAAAAAATCAATAGAGACTTATTTTTGTCACTAATCTTGGGAGATAAGATTCTGAACACAAGCAGGGAGGAAATCTGTTCAGTGAGAAAGTGTCATGTTCACATAGCCACTTTTCAGGCAAGAATCACACTTCAACCACAGCCACCCACTAGCCAGATCTGTAAGAATGACAACAGTATTAATGAGAATACGTTAGGGATCGTCTGTTCTAGGAATAAGCTGGGGTAAGCAAAAAACAGAAGATGGATTCCTGGTTGCACTCACATCAATGGCTACACCTCAATTGACTTGAGTGAAGCCAGGATTTCACCTAGAAAAGTTTTCCACGTCCCTGGTACTACACAGCAGGGGTGCATTTGGCCCATGATATATCTCTAGTCTCTTCAGTGGAGTTACACCAGGGACGTATTAGGCACTGGCTTTCCTGCAGCAGGCAATATCATAAAGCAACGCAGCTCAATTTCAAAACTAAATGTTACAGGAACTTGTTTTCATCAAGCCCAAACTTCCTTCACTAGACTAGAATTTAGTAGATTTTTGCAGAATCTCGTCAAATTGGCAGTTACTACAAACAACGTGGTTAGCCTTAAATTACTTTTTAAAATGTATTTCCTTCTGTAAGCAAGAAACAATCTATTCCTTTTCTGAAAGAAAGATTAAATTACTTAAAATTGAATTTCTACTGGGTTTAATAACTTCTGCCTCGCCTCCCTGGAGCAATTTTAAAAGACAATGTAAAAGGTTTAACAGACACAAATACAAATGAATAGAAATAGAAACTCTAGGCTACCTTCACATCTCTTCTTGAAATCAGAGGAAATATCAATACTTATTCTACAATTATATTGTTTTAAATGATGCGCCCTTACGAGATCTGATCCAAAACTCACTGAACAGAAAGACTCTCCTTGACTTCAAATGAATGTTGGATTAAGTCCAGCGTGCTGATAAACATAAGCCTATAGCCAGGAAGAAGGACTGTCTTATGGCAAAGGAAGAGTCAAGGCTCTATTTTTCCCTGTGCCTCAGGCTATGCCTACACTTCTCAGCCCATGTCGGCATACTTTTGCCATCATAGCCTTCTAGCATAGATGCTGCCTATATTGACAGGAATTTTTCCGTTGTAGGAACCCCGTGCCAACACATAGCTTTTCTTTTTCTTTGTCATTGCTGCATCCATTAGGTTTTGTCAACATAGCTATATTGATCAGGGGTTTGCTTTCTTTCATACCCCTGACTGACACAGCTATTCTGGTATAAGGGTTAAGGACGCACCAAGCCCCAGACTTTAGCATCACTACTGTTACTTGTTAGCTCCAGCCTCTGTGACTCATGCCCACCCCCTAATCCTCTACTTGAACCAGAAAACAAAAAACAATGAAAAGGCAGTGGGAGACACACCTAAACCCCTTGGAAGAAGGGCGATGGAATTAGGGCAACTGCCCTAGCCTCATCTACAGCGAAGATGTGAGCCATTAGCACACTGAATGGACAGCAGAAACTCCATTTGCATCAAGGATGTAACCAGAATTAGCATGCTGAATGGAGAACCAAGCTCCAAGGCAGGAGTCACACTGAACTCTGGGATTGGTGAAGCAGAGAAGCACTGCATGATGGGGGATCTCTGCCCCTGAGACTAATGAACTCATGTCTGCACACACCCAGCTTAGCAGTTATCAGACCAATTCCAGTCAATAGATCTTTACCTGATATTCAGCATACTGAATCTGCCTGATTGCACTGTGAGTTCCCTCAGAGGAATGTCCCCCATAGCCAGGACTGATCAGCTCCTATTGTCCACCTAAACAAAACAACTCTGGTCTACTCCCTTAAGTCACTATTTACCCCCAAACAACCTTAGTGTTCTACCTTGAACCATTGTTTCTTCCCTACAAAAATCCCTACCCAAGTTCTGAATCTGAATTAGTTCTGACTGAGTCTGTTCTGATGCCTAGACCCAAAAGCTGCATCAGTTCCACCGGGACTTCACCTTCTCCTTGCTGATTGTGGTGGGGGTTCTCCCTGTCTCCAGCACTCCAGACCCTAAGCTGAACAGCCTAGCTACTGGGTACTTTGGGTGCATCTACACTGGCAAGTTAGGTCAAGTTAAGGACGCTTAAGTCAACCTAAACAAAGCCCTGTCCACACTGGGCTTTTCTTAAGTTGATTTAAGGAAAGCTTAAATTGACTTAATAACGCCTCCTTTTAGGTTGATTTAAGCCTTAAGTTGACTTAAGGCCAGTGTAGATGGGGATTAACGCTAAATTGACTTTAAATCAATATAATGGCTATCTCTGCCGTTAAGCTGACTTAAAATCAACTCAAAGTGCAGTCAATTTGTTAAGTCGATTTAGAGTCAACTTAACTTTGTAAGTGTAGACATGGCCTTTGAGTTGCACTGAATGGTGAGATACCTCCCCCCTCACCACCTCACACACACTCCTTTTCTCTCTTTTTCCTCTTAGTCCAAATATAACTCTCTAAACCTGATCTTTGTAATCCACTTGGGCTAGATTTCCCCAATACTACAACTGAAACTGGATAATATTGTAACTGATCATTTCTCTCTCTCTGTATGGTTATTAATATTGTAACTGTTTGAGCATTTTTCTTTCCTTTTATAATTATTAATAAGTTTTATGTACCTGGCAATAAAGTAACTTTTGTAATCAAGCTGAGTTGGCAGACTCTTTCCCTCTCCTTTGCGTTCTTGGCTTCCCTATATTGCTCTGCAGCAATGCTTCTTTTACCTAGCCAGAAATCCCTGTGAGGCCCAAAAGTCCTGGAAGGTTTGCTCTGTATCTTAGGCCAGGTCTACACTATGGACCTACGAGTTACCAGTCAACCAATCAGATATAAGCCAACCTGCCACTGGGAATAAGCCCAATAAACCAAAAACCAGCCAACCCGGATTTTCCCGCCCGACGATGTCACTTGTAGCTGGGAGCAAGGCCCGTGTTACAAGCCAAAATTGGCTTGCTTCTGGGCAGGTTTGGGGCTTGTTTGGGCTTGTCACGGGCTCCACAGCAAGCCACAACGGGGTCCGGGAGAAGCCCCAAAAAAGCCAAGAAATTTTCGGAAGCCAACAATTTCCAAAAGAAGCCCATTTTGGCCCACTGTGAAAAGTCCACACCCCTTGGGGACATCATGATTCCAAACTACCCCACCCAGTATGTCAATAGGAGAGATTCTCTCACTGACATACGTACAGCCTCTCAGGGAGGTGGAGTATCTACAGACAGGAGAAGCTCTTCCGTCGACATAGGTAGCATTTTCACTTACACTACTGCACTGATGTGGCATTTTATGCTTAGACCTGCCTTGGTTATTAACCTAACTTCATAGAGATACTGCAAAACTTAATCAAACACGTGGATAGCTCTTTAAAATCTGTTGATGTCTTTGCAATAATAGATATTTACTAACGGCCTCATTATGCAAGGCGCTGAGCACCCTCATCTTCCATTGAAGTTGTCTGGAGTCAAAGGCACATAGCATCTTGCAGTGTACTCATGTTTCTGCAGAGTGCACAGTTACGATATAAATCACATGTTCAAGGATCTGGGATGGGAACCCTGATTCTCTAGCTCTAAAAAACACAGGCTTCAACCACTAAAAAAAAAGACTTGTGTCACCACAAATATAAGTTCACCTATCAGGAATATCAGGAATCAGCTCTCCATGGGCTGTCCACCTAACATAGGTCAATTTATATTCCTGATAGGTCGTATAGCCCAGCCCTAAAAGAGATTATTTTCTTAGTTGATCATAATAGTGACATAACCCACACACAAAAAAGACAGTGCATTCCAGCAAGTTCAGGCACCAAGCAACACAATATCAGAGTGTGTGTGTAAAACATGCCTTTGGGTGGATCAGCATCAGCAGAGATTGAACCCAAGACCTATAGTTCTAAAAGCACGAGCCATTACCACTGAAGCTAGAAGTGGCAGGTATATTAAGGATACCTGTAGCACTCTCAGTCTCTCCATGTGGCTTAGCCATGACTATTTGGGGATGGCCTGAGTAGGTTAGACTTGGAAAGAACTGCAACTCAAAAATACTATTGATGCACAGATAATAAAATCCAGAAGGAACCTCTGTGATGACTGAAAACCTGTATAAATAAGCCACAGAACTTCCCCAAAGTAATTCCTGTTTGAACTAGAGCATATCTTTTTAGTAAGGCATTAAAGATTAATTTAAAAGTTTCCAGTGACGGAGAATCCACCACAACTCTGGGTGTAACATGGTTTGATTCACTGCCCTGGCACCTCCTGCTGGCTAACTGAGGAATCAGCTTTGACCCAGGCAGATGCCCTTCTATGCAGTGTCACCCCCTCCATCCTGTCTCTGCTGGACTCTCCTTCTTTTGAGTCAACCGTCTGGCTGCATCACAACGCATGTCCCCCACCACCACTTTCCAGGGAATGCTGCAGTCTATTCTAGTCACTTCCCATTGTGGTCATCAAAATCCCGCCACCACTTCAGTGGTGACCAGGTACAGGAGTGAAAGTGGGGAGAAACCCAGGGCAGCCCATTAACTCCATCCTGGACCAAGGCCCCTGTGTGTACGGCAGCCTTCTACTGCATCTCCCCCCAACTCCTCTGTGGATTTCCTTCAGCCACTTCACGACCCTTGCTTCAGGGCATTTGGCTCTGTCAAATCCTAGCAGCCAGCCACTGCCCTGTCCAGGGTGCTGACAGACCTCGTTCTCCGAGCTCCTGAGAATTATTGTCCTTGCTCTGCTCTGCATTTTATACCAGTCTCCTGGGCCATGCATCCCCTCCTACTGGCTCTCTTAATCCCTTCCAGGCTAGCATGGAGCAGGCACCCCACCAAAAATGCAAAACCTAGTGGTTAATTGCCCTCATTGTTAAAAATATTCACCTTATTTATGGTTTGAATACATCTTGCTTCAACTTCCAGCCATTGGGGCTTATTATACCTTTATGTGCTAGACTGAAGGGTGCTCTTATCAAATTTCTGTTCCCCATGTAGGTACTTACAGACTTCTTTTTAGTACATTAACCACACTGAGCTCCTTCAAACTGTCACCAGAAGGCATGTTTTCCAATGCTTTAATCACTCTTGTGGCTCTTCCCTGAACCCTCTCCAAATTATCAACATCCTTTTTCAATTACAGACACCAGAGATATGGTATTCCAGCAGTAATCACACCAGTGCCAAGTACAGAGGTAAACTACTCTAATTCTACTTGAGATTCCTCCTTTTCTGTATCCAAAGATTGCATCAGGTCTTTTGGCCACAGCATCACTCTAGGAGCTCTTGCTCAGCTGATTAACCCCCAGGACCCCCATTTTCATAATCACTGTTTCCTAGGACAGCATCCCCCATCTTGTAAGTCTGGCATACATTCTTGGTCCCTAGGTGCATGACTTTACAATTAGCCATATTAAAGAGCCTCTTGTTATTTTCAGTGGCTCATACCCCTGATAATGACATAATTGTATGGCACTTTGAAGAGACTTCTTGAAATGATCAGAATATATTTAAGATCCCTAGTGGCAGTGACTGAATAACCTAGCCAGGGATCAGCAACCCCCGGCACGCCTGCCAAAGCTGGCAAAGGTTGCTGACTCCTGACCCAGCCATACCCTGTTGTCATCATACACATTAATAAGCCACAGCACAACACTCCTACCATCAGAAGTTAAACAATGAGGCTTCATTTCACTTATATTTCTACAAATAGACGCACTGATGTTTTGCAGTCAGGGGTGTGCACAAGGTCAAGCACGGGCACAAGCCTCCTCCTCCTCCCCCTGCCATAACCATTGGCCCACAGAAGGTCCTGTGGCCCTTGAGCTGCAGTGGTGGGGAACGGGGAGAGTGAACTCCTCCTGGCCACTGGTGGGGATGGAAGAGCAAGATCCTGCCGGGGCAGAGTGGAGAGGATACAGAACATATCCCCCTCCCCCCCGCCCTAAAAGGGGGTCAAATTTAAATTTCTGTACATGCCACTCTTTGCACTCATACTTTAACGCCTCAAAACTCCACCCCCAACAGTCCTCCCTGGTAATTCCATTCTAGATACCTAATACATAGCATAGGAAGAAGATAGGGTCTGGGGAGCCAAGCAACAGCATAGAGCAGAGGCATAGCTACAGGTGGGCCTAGCTGGGCCCTGGCCTGCCCTCTCTGAAGGCAAGCCCCCTCAATTGCAGCTGCTCCACTTGCTACAGCAACTGGAGCTTCTCAGGAGTCAGCAGTTTCCAGCTGCTTGCCTAAATGGCCAAGTGACCAGAAGCCAGACTTTAAGGAAGCAATGGGGCAAAAGCTGCTCAATGCGCCGGTTGCTAGGTAGCAAGTAAAACTACCTAGCAACTGGAGAGTCAGCAGCTTCCAAACTTCCTGCTTCCAATCACATGACTGAAAGCAGGAAGTGGCCCAGGCCCACACAGACCCTGCCTGAAAATCAGGTCTGGCTACACCTCAGCATAGAGATCTCGTCCCACAGACATCTCCCATTTCCCCTCCTCTCCCTTACACAATGGCACTGTCCCTATGCACAGAGCTTCCAGAGAGAAAAACCCCATCAGAATTGGAAGAGAAAAGTCTTATGGGCATATGCAGATACAGATGGCTAAAGCCTCTTTTATGCATGCAATCAAAAATATTGTCCCTTCCCCTATGTAAATGCAAAGAAAAGAAAAATCCTGCACCCATCATGCCAGGTCTCCTCCCTGTTAGCAGCTTGCCTAGCATTGACAATGCTGGTCCCATTGTTCTACAGGTAGCTATGTTCCCCATTCGGATCAGCCATACTGTGTCAATGGTCATATTATCCAGCATTATATGGAGACGGTCCATTCAGTAGCACAACAGATCATTATGTAGAGAGCAATCATATATTTGGACCCAGAACAGAAAAAGCCCCTGGTCCAGTGGGGAAGGTGATCGTAGGCAGTCTGGCCTAGCAGTCACTGTTGGAATGGCATTCAGATATCACGGATGGCCACAAGATAGTCATTCGAGAACAGAGGTCAGAGGAATTGCTAAAGCCAGATTTAATAAGCAAGAGTCAGAGACTGGAGATCAGAAGACAAGATGTGGCCAAGAATCACAGCAGGCCAGAAACTTGTATGGTTACCTAGCCAACTTCCTGGGGCACCCTTCAGGATTAAACAGAGCAGCTTGATCCATCAGAGGACCACAAGGTATTGTCACTCTGGACCTTTTTGGCAGTACTTCCTGCAATGCCTACTCTACACAGCCTCTGCCTGCCCTCCTGACGGAAATGTAGAAATGGCATCTGTCCCAGGTGCTACACACCTAGGCTCTAGCCCCATAGATCCTTACAGCAACAAAGGAACCTGAAGGGGAGAAAGCAAGAAAGAAAAAGTAGAGAGTATGATGGATCCCAATTTGTACACCAGGATTAGTTTAGCAATTGACTGACCTTGGACTACAGCTGGAAGCTAGGCCAAAGGCCTATGATGGATATTTGATGGGTTGGGTTCTGAGTTATTACAGAGAAATTTTTCTTGGTTTTCTGGCTGGTGAGTCTTGTCCACATGTTCAGGGTTTAAATAAAAGTCATATTTGGGGTCAGGAAAGAATTCTTCCCCCAGAGCAGATTGGCAGACTCGGGATTTTTTGCCTTCCTCTGTAGCATGGGGCATGGCTCACTTGGCTGGTGGATTATCTGTACTTAAAGTCTTTAAAGCATGATTTGAGGACTTTAATAACTCGGTCATAGGTTAGAGGTTTATTACAGGAGTGGGTGTATGTGGTTCTGTGGCCTGTATTGTGCAGTAGGTCAGACTAGATGACCATATTGGCCCCATCTGACCTTAGTTTTATTTGGTCAACATTAGCAAAAATAAATAAATACATAAAAATTTAAAAAATTGATATTCGTGACATTAGAGAGATCTATACAAGGTTGTGGGTTTTATTTTTTATTTTTTTTAAACAAACCACCTTTTGCTCCCTTAAGAACATAAGAACAGCCGTGCTGGGTCAGACCAATGGTGAGTCTAACCCTGTATCCTATTTTCCGATAGTGGCCAATGCCAGGTGCTGCAGAGGGAATGAACAGAACAGGGCAATTATCAAATGATCCATCTCTTGTCATCCAGTTCCAGCTTTTGACAGTTGGATCATTATGAATATGCTGAACAACACTGACCCTGGTACAAATGCTTTCAAATCTGGGGGCAGAGAGGAGCAACTTTAACCATGCTTCTTAGGTCCCTGAAAATGCTTGGGTTTTTTTTTTTGGGGGGGGGGGGGGGTTGTTTGTAGGTAATAGTGTAGAAATTAGCTGACAGAAGCACTGTACCTAAAGAAACAATATAACAAACACCAATTGAAGCCTTATTTTGTTTACTTGTAAATTTAGAACAATAAAAAGATAATACAGTGAAATAGTCCCAATCTCAAGCTGACTAGGCAGATGTTGATGACAACACTGATTTAGTCCACTACAAATGAAAGAATTTTTAAAAAATGAACGTAGTTGGTGACTACTTAAGTGCTTTACTGTCTGCATTTCTCTAAGTGTAGACAATGAAAAAAAATCAGATCTAGCTTTAATTCATTTCACTTCCAGTGTTCGAATGAATGCTCCAATGTTTAGGTTTCAAACACTGAGCAGGAATCTTCAACTATTTTCAGTCAGATATGTAGTTTTTTTTTAAATTGTTTTGGAACCTATTTTGTCTATGGTTTTATAACTCAATTTAAAAAAAAAAAAAGTCATGGGTGCCAGAACTAGGGGTGCTGGAAGTGTAGCACCCACTGTTTTGAAGTGGTTTCTATCATATATGGGGCCAGAATAGGGCTACATGATGTAGCGGTGCAGTTGCCCCTCTATGGCACCCAGAGGGTTAACTGGGCCTGGTAATAGCAGCCAATAGGGTGGCTGTGCTGCTGGATCAATTAGGGGAAGCAGGCGGTATAAAGCCAGGAGCAGCAGAGTAAGGCACTGGGGAATCTGCAAGGGGGAGCTTCAAGAGAGAAGGTCGATCCCTGGCTAGCAGGCTGCTGGGTGAGGACCATGGAGAGCTCTGAGTGCAATGCCACAGTAGGGGCCAAGCAGAGGCCCGAACGCCTTAACAGAGCGGACAGCGGTAGCAGCTGGAGCAGCAGTCTGAGGGCAGGGAGCAGATGGCAGCTGGACTTCAGGCTGGTGAGGAGTGGCGTGCAATCGGGGGCTGTGGGGAAAGTGGCCCAGGGAGTTTACGCCAACTGTGGTGGAGAACTGGAGGGAGGTGGAAGACCTCACTAGAGGTGCAAAGGGCCTGGAGAAGAGGACAGGCTCAGATCCCTCCCCACTCCCCCAGCATGCCAGGAGTGACACAGGCTCGCTGGCCCATTGACTATTTTAACCTAGTGGGCTGGAACAGGAGCAAGCTGGACTAGACTGCATGGAAGCGGTCAGAGGACTAGGCCCATCCACTGCCGCAAAATGGGCTTGGGAGACTAGTTCTACCCTGGAAGGGGTGGACTTAAGAGACTCAGCTGGAGGGCTGAGATCCCAGAGGCAGACCAGAGGATGGAGTCTGGAGTGTAGAAAATGCAGAGCACTGACAACCTGTAGGGGGACCACTTGAGCATTCCCCAATATCACCAGCAGGAGGCGCCCTACAGGCGGGTCACGTGCAGACTCCTCTACAATGATCTCTAGCTTATTCTTGAGCATGGTGTTTTTGGAGATCTTTCTAATCCATCATGAAAGAAATTTTCAGAATACGTGTTGTAAGGTGATCTTTCATCACTAATAAATGAGCTAATGTTAAACTACAGAGGTTAAGAGAATATTTAAAAGTGCATCAAAGGGAAAGTAGCATTACAGAGAAACTATGTGCATTAATTAAAAAATGAAGGAGAAGTAGTTAATGATGGATCAAAAGTAGCTGAGATTCCCAATTTAAAAAACAAAAACAAACATAAACCTCTCTTTAAAAAAAATCACCATCTAGCACAGTGGTTCCCAACCTCTGGCCCAGGAAAGCAGCAGCTTTCAAAGTGGTCTGCAGCTCCCTTCTTGCTGGCTGCAGAAGGGAACCTCTGCCTAAGGACCCAGGCAGAGCACATTTCTATGGGAATAAAAAAAGCAATCCTTGCTACAGCCAAAGGAAGGGAAGATCAGCACTTCCCTCCTCTGTCTGTAGCAGGGATCATGGCAAAGCACTCCACCTAGGTCCATCGGCACTGGAGTCCCTGCTGGAGCCAGTGGGAGGGGAGCACTGATCTTCCATCCCCCTGGCTGCAGAAGGGAGCTACTGCCTAGGGACTCAGATGGAGTGTGCAGGGCTACAAGATGCACGCCGTTTCCCTGCTGCAGCCAGGGAGACGGAGATCAGCAAACATACAGCTACAAAATGGCTGCTTGAAAGCAGCAGTTGTTTGTATCTTTACGCCTAAAGGACAAGCAAGTCTTTAAAAGGTATTCTGGGGAAAAGGTCCTAGAAAAGTGAAACCCTGGGAGAGATTAGGGAAGATCCAGGCATTCATCGTATTTATGTAACAGCCTATAGGCACCTATCTGATAAATGACCCAAACCCCATTATAGGCAAAGGAAAGATTCTCATAGACAAGTGGCATTAAATGGCAGAATAAATGGCCATGCTGGGGTACTGCCATTCACTAAAAAATTAGAGTTGGGAAAGTTGTAAGTGTAACTTAAACAATATTTGTGGTGGGACAGCGTATGCTTGTTTCTCCACAACCAGGAAAGTTTGCAAGGGGCCATTATTTAGTAATGCTCTTACAACCTGCAATTTCCAAAATGGGGTTTCTGTGAGGGTAATTATCCCCTGATTTTGCCTGGGGCAACTATCCCCTCCTCCCACACCCCAGCAGTTCTTTGTCTACAGGTGTCACAAGGGGGCTTGCTCCTGCCTTTTTAACGTAACGACATGGGAGGGGCAGATCATGGCAAAAATCTGCAGCAAGCATCTTCAGACCTAAGCACAGAGCTTGAGAGCTTCTGTCCTTCCTTCCACCACCTGAGCATGTTTGTTTCAGGAATGAGAAAGTGCTGCAGAGGTGCCCAGCCCTGCTATTGGCTCTGCCAGCTAGACTTCTGCATTTCTTCTTTGCTAGGTAAAGAATAGGCCTATGAGGTGAGTGTGAAAAGGAACAAGTAGTGTCACTCCCAGTTGCTGTTACTGAAATTAGGGGATACTCTAACCTCCTCACCCCAAATGGTGTCCCGGCATGGGGGACACTGCTACTTCTCTCTCTTCATTGTGAAAGCTGGCTGTTTATTCCTACCTTTTGTTTCCGATCTTTTAGTCTGTCACTGATCTGTGAAGGAACCTTCCCCCTTATCTCATGACTGCTTACTTTGCTTAAAAGCCTTTGATGAGGGACTTTATTAAAGACTTTCTGAAAGTCCAAGTACACTATATCCATTGGCTAACCCTTGCCAACATTTGCTGATCCTCGCAAATTCTAATAGATTGGTGAAGTATGGATTTCCCTCTACAACATCAGTGTTGACTCTTCTCCAATGTACTGTGTTTTTCTATGTGTCTGATAGTTCTGTTATTTACTATAGTATCAATCAATTTGCCTAGTGGTGACATTTCTGTGACAATTGTCCTACTGAATACACGAGACTCATTGAGGGCCTGATTCTCTGAAGTACTGAGCACCACTGTAGAACCCACTAACGAAACAGAGCTGCAGTTGTTCAGATGAGTCTCTAAGGACAATTTGTCTGGAAACTACTGTCAGGGATCACCATTTTCTGCTAGACTAAAAAGGAGCCTAGTGTTAAAGAGGCAGACAATGTATACAATAACTCTCCTTCCCTGAAATTATTTTGCAGCTCTATGCAACTATATGTTTGTCAGCTAAATTAAGCATTAAAGAAAAATAATAGAGCAATTTGGTTTCAGATTCTGCAAGTTTCCAATAATAAAAATTACTAATTGATCATTTTGTTGCCTGGGGTAGCTAATTTTATTTTTTTTCCTCATTATAAAGACAATTCACTTAAACTGAAAAGGCCAAGTTCTTTATAATTTTATTAGTACTTGGCCCTTTTCCAGCATGTCTTAATTAAAACTCTTATTATTTGTGCGTGGCTGTTAAAGCAAATCTCATTATTATATGGGCTAGTAAATTATAACCAAAAGGGAGAATTTTGTTTCTATTTGCATTGCTCCTTGTGCACAAAAGGAGAAAAAGTTTTCAGTTCATTGGCCTCAAATCATTTCTAGCTCAGAGTAATTTTAGAAGAGCATGATCATTTCTGCTAATAACAGACATCTAGTCTACACCGCTGCTGGCAGTCAATGGGAGCTATGCAAGATACGCAATGTTTACGTATGTGTCATTGACTTACTTACATTGCTGTACCATGGCATCTCCACTGCACTTCGTTGTTGAGACAGGCCCTCCGGCTGATGCAGTCTTACTCCTTTTGGGAGAGGATAATGAAGTTGACTAGAAAATACTTCTGGGATTGATTAAGTCTGTTCAATCCACAGCCCGCTCAATCGATCCTGCTGCATCGATCCCTGCAGCCCCAGCAGTGTATTTACGTCTAAAGTTCTTTACTTCGAGGGATACCAACTGTTTTTTTCTTCCCCTCTCCTTATAGAGAAAAGGCCTTATAAATACATAAGGCTAAAACACAAAGGCTATGTCTACACTTACAAAAGCTAGTTCGAAATAGTTAATTCGAACTAACTGATTCAAACTAATTTTAGTTAGTTGGAATTAACTTAACTTGTGCAGATGTGCATAGAATAGTCAAAGCTATTCAACATGCCAACTCTCAGATTCATCCATCATAGAGGACACTGGTATGGGCCTATAGATGCTTATTTTCCCTTTCCGCTCCTCAAGTGCCACAGCTATTCGCCACCTCTTACTAGAGTGGAAGAGCAATGTTTGAATCTAATTCTAATCTATTCTGATGTGAAATAGAGAATGTAAATATCTCACATCACTCTGCTACAACACTGTGAATGCTAAAGAAACTGGTAGGTACAAAGATCATATTTTCAAAGGTTTTTAGGTGATCAAAGATGTATATAGGCAGTTTTGATAATCTTGTCCCTAGGGCACCTGACCCCTATTCTTTTCAGGTTCCTAAATACTTGTGAATATCTGGCTCAAGTGTGGTATGAGTTTATCATGCATGATAAAGTCTTTACTTGTGTATGTGCAACTTTGCACAAGTATACACCCACATGTGCACATTTGTGTGCTAGATCCCGTGAGTGCAGCTGGCAGAATTGTCACATGCAAGCTCCTTATAACCAACCTAAACACTAAATTTGCTGACAATATTCAATTAGTCTTTGAGGAGCCTGTTAACTCAATGGGAGGGCTGAAAAATGGGATTTTACTTGGAAAAATGCTGTTATGTGCATAAATATGTTAGTGCACAAAAGTGCATACATGCAAATAGAGTCTGAAAAATAGGCAGCATTGTTCCTACTGATCTGCCTACACGTGAATTTATGCCAGAATATAGACAACATTCAGATAAGTGTAGTCAGGTAGTTACATAGCTATCTGGTGACTCATTTTGTGGCAGAAAGATTAATCTCGTGTTCACTCTGCATTAGTAGTTTGAATTTACAACCATCTCTACTCAATATGGTAGCATTTATCTTTTGATGTATTCCCTGGGCAGTAACAGAAACATGGCAGAGACATGAACTGACACACACAGTTCTCCCTGAGCACCTATCACTCCCCTCTTCACTCAAGTGTGACCCTTTTAAAGCACTTTGAACAAGCCAATTTTTCACAATGAAAATGAAAGGGGTGGGGAAATGAAAAGAAAAACAGATGGAGACCAAATCTATATGTAACCATGTCTGCCTGAGACGGAGCCATGCAGCCCACAAGGACTTTCCAGCCACATCCAGACTGGGGAGGTGCAGAGATATATGGAAGTACAGAGCCTCCCCCACCACACACACTTTGTGCAATCCAGTTAATACTTGTAATGCCATTCAACAAGGGCACAGTTTGACAAACCCCATCCGAAGTGCCATACAAGGACATGACATGAACAGAGGGATAAGGACCAGGCAGATTAGACCTCTGAATATCTGAACCCAGGTATTAGAGGAACCATAGAACTGAATTTCCACCAGAGGAGAGGAGTTAGGAAGTGTTAGACTATGCAAGGATTCTTGAGGAAGGGATAGATTAGCACCGTGGTCTCCTAACTTTTTAAGTTGTGTCCCTCCCCTACACCTAATGGGTGCGTCTACACTTGTAAATTAAGTTGACTTAAGCTTGCTTAAGTCGACTTAATTTACCCTGCGTCTACACTACAGTTTCCTTAAGTCGACTTAAGCAAGCTGCTTAAGTCAACTTAAGAAAAATAAAGTCGACAATGAAAATTAAGTCGACTTTATTAAACCTCCTTTTAGTTCGACTTTAGGCTTAAGTCGACTTTTTCAAGTCGACTTAAGCCAGTGTAGACCTGGAGTAGCCCTAAGTCGACTTAGGGCTACTCCAGGACTCCCCCACTGCCTTCCCTGCCAGGGGGTTGGCACAGGGGGAGCCTGGCATGCACCCCCACAGGGCAGGGCAGAGCCCTGCCCACCATGCCCCTATGCCCTGCCAGGATCCCTGTCCCCCTTTGCCCCACTATACCCATGTACAATGGGGCAAAGGCTGAGCCCCCTGGCAGTGGGCAAGGGGTGCCCCCCCCCCGCCACTGTGGACCTGCCCTAGGTCCCCCTAGCCCCTAGAAGTCGACCTAGGCATCCAGTGTGGACGCTGTAGGTCGACTTTGTAAGTTCCCCCCTAAGTCGACTTTAAATTTAGGTGTAGACATGCTAAGTTGACTTTACAAGTATAGACATAGCCAATGTGATCAGCCTACAAACCTTAGGAGCCATGTTTGAAAGGCGAGACCAGGAGTGAGGCTGCAGTGGGAACCAAAGCTGTGGCTATGGGTGTGGTGTGGAGTGACAGCTGTAGAAAGTGGAGTTTAGATAGGGGTTTATTAAGGGTATTTGCAATAGTTTTTAAGCATAGAGTTAGAACAGATTAGGCCCAAGTAAGGAACCAATTTTCAAAGGTCTCTGCATTCCTTGCCCAGCAACAAACAACTTGCACCTATATTTGAACCTATGCCAAAAACTCAGGCCGCCACAATACCAAAAACTACTTTGCCGTCTCTATACCAAGAATTCGGCTGCCCGCAGACTAAAAACTAGGACGCAAAGCGCCCGTCTGCAAAAGGTGTAAAAACGTCAGCAAAAAAAAGGTGTTAAGACAAAAGTGGGGGCAAGAGGGATTAAAACCCTATACATATAGCCCCGCATCCTCAGGAGGGGGGTTAGCGATAAAGCTCTGTGGTCTCATGATGCCCCGATCTCTGGGCTTGCCCTTGGGTCGCTGGCCAGTGAGGACCATGGTAGCCAGGGCAGAAGCGTCAGCACCCCCGATCCAGACAGGTGACGGGACTGGCATGAAGGAGCGGATCAGAAAGGTCAGACCACGATCCTAGGTGTGACGGACCTGACACGTTGGCGTTGAGCTTGGTGAGTAACTAGTTACAAGCACACAGAAATCTCGGTGAATGTTGGTTCCATAGTAGCTACAGATTTGTGATACAGTAATGGGAAGATTTTAGCACCCCCGGGTCCTGGGGCAAGGACCAATGTAGCTTAGAACCCCGTACCTGGGAGAACAGGTTGGCTAGGGATAAGGTTAGGGACCAAATAGTTAGCACCCTGAGCCTGGGAGGACAGGTTGGTTAGACTGCAGTCCCCTTTAAAGGTAGGGGCAACAGCAGTGTAATAAGAGTAGCTTTAGCATTTAACTTGGGCATTAAGTCCCACATGTAATCTTTGCCTTTAAGACTTGCTGTTATATAAAAAATATAAGGAAACTGCATCACAGCGTAAGGCACACACATAAAGATCTTTGCTCTAAAAACCGCATCTCTGTATCTCTCTCTCTGGTGCCTGTCACACTGTTGCTAGACAGGAAACGCAAGTCTGTGAAAAATAAAACTCTTATCTACTACCCTTTTGGTGATTTCTTTCCTATTCCTCCTGTCACTATTAATCTCTCTTGTGGCCACTTCATTTTCATTCCCTCTTTCATGGGAAAAACACCCAGCCCTATTAATGTTTGTGTGGGTTATCGGCGGGTTCGGTCCCATACTCTATTGCTCATACACCCTGACTTCTTTTGCTTTAATAAAAGCCTCCAAACAGTCACCAGATAAAGGTAGAGGTATAACCTCTACAGCCAAAAGAACCCTGGTCCCCACGCAATTCCCGATGAATAACATCCCGGGGATGGACCTTAAACAGGAGCGTGTCGAACAGCCAAGAGCTGAGCCACATCCAGGAGCTGGAGGCTGAGGCCAGGACTGAAGCTGGGGCCCAGGCTGGAAGTCAAGTCCAGGACCATGGCTAGGGACAGGGACACACTACAGTTGGGACTGGAGCACAAGGCAAAGGGTGGAGTTGGAGTGGAGCAGGAAGCAGAGTGTAGTTGGGTGGTACTTCCTCCCCGCTCCTCACGGGGTCTGGCTCTGGTTCTGCTGCACCATTCCAAAACATTCCTCCACATTCCCCTAGAGGACATACCCCAGAGTTTGGGAACCACTGGATTAGGAGTATTTCTGCATGAACTTCCTCACTTTCCTGTCATGACTGGGTTTAGGATGCCTGTACCACAGCCCCTTTTGGGCACCGCTGCTCCCACCATTGACTGACCCAGTGCACAGCTGTTTCATAGAACCTGCTAGGACCGCCCATCCTGCTGTGTAAACCTGGGTCAGGGTGTATCCCATAGAGCAGAACTATGGTAGGTACTGTAAAATGGAGAAAGGGGCTCCTCTAGCCCAAAAGCCTATTACAGTTTTTAAACTATTTCAGCTATGAGTTATGTTTCTTTGCCAAGAACTTCGTTCCTGCAAGAAAGAGTGCATGAACTATATTTTTCCCATCCTCTTCAGTTCCAAGTGTTAAAAAAAAAAAAAAAAAAAACCAGAGGTCTTGTGAAACCATTGTAAACTTAAGAACCCTGAAAGTAGCTTTTGTTGACCTATTTGTGTTTTATCTTTTATGAATATTTCTTTCACACTCCCCTGTGGCTTCTGCTAAATTAGATAGAAACAAAGTAGTAGTCGCTGGGATAGCATATCTATCAGTGCCCACCTCCTGCAACTGACTGTGAAAGACCACATTGGCCTGAATCTACAGGTGTTCCTTGTTCATTGTCTTAGAAGAGAAAAAAAAAAACAGAACAAACCTGAACCAAAAACCCCTTCAAAGTCTTTGCTGTTGTGCCTTTGGGAACAGAAATCCTTACTGATTCCAGATCGGGTACTCCTGGGCCTGAGCCTTATATGGCAAAGTGTATGATGCTGGCTTGCACAGAAATGAGCACCTTCAACTCCCATTGTGATAAATGTGTGCTATCTGGGTAGCAGCTTTCAGGATTTGGCCCTACGTGTACAAGAATTAGCATGGTCAGGAATGAGATTCATTTACCAGAAAACATCTTTGGAATCCAAATAATGGCATTACCTCTAGGTGAATGATGCCATTAACTCCCAGGACAGAGGATAAAGAAGGGAAAAGGACTACAATAGGACATGATTCTCTTTCGCCTGATTTCAATCCCAGTTTAGACTGCAGCCCCTCAGACACTTATCAGGCAGCTGACTGCCATTGCACAGGTGAAAAAAAAGATGAATGCTTTCAAATTAGTCATAACTTACTGAGAAATGTATTCTGAATAAAAATATAGAAACCCAAGGGGAATGGTAAGTGTAATTATTTTGTGAATCAACTTCTCAGTCATTAGCTTATAGCCATAAAATGCTGTTCTCATAATTCACTGCTACCATTTTGGAAATGGTTCTTTAAAAGTTAAATTAATTGCTGAAAAAGTGAGCTGCATTTTTGATCATGTCTTTGAAGACTCACATCTAAGCCTGTTCTTCAAGAGAAGCGTTATCTGGGTATTTATCACATGCAGCTATGAAGCTACTTTCCCCCAACTATTTTCTGTCGTGAAGTAGATTGAGTCTGAAATACTAGTTATAACAGTACGTGAAGCAAGAACCATTAGTTTATCATTCTTCCAAAAGCTTTATTTTAGTGTAGATCCTTTGAGTTTGACAGAGAAGCCTGTGTGGTTGGGGAATGTAGTTTTAAGGGCTGAGCTACCCAGCGAGAGAGTCTGAGTGGAACACAAGGAGGCTCTTGCTGTTATAGATAGGCTGCCAGCTGGAATGAACTGAACACCGGAAAAAAAAACATCTTAGCACTGAGTGGTCACTAAACACCACATGGTACTAGTGTAACCCATATGCCTAAAAAGGGCTGTCTCTTTGAGAGACCTATTGAGGGTGGGTTACAGTTGCTGGGCTGATTAGCTACCCACAACCAGAAACTTCTGGAAGCAGGGTGTGGTAGCATTTTGAGCATGCTCCACAGGGTGCCCTGCTGGTGTGATGTGGTGGGATCAGTCAGATGACATGGGAGCAGCAGTCTGTGCAGACAGCAGGCAGGAGCTGCTTTGAGAAGAGACCATGTGCTCAATTTTCAGGAGAGAAGCTGAGCCAGGAGTGAACAAGATGTTTTCTCCCTCTAATGGAGTCATCTGCAACAGATTTTGCAGACATGCATATGGAATTGAGAGCTGGTTGCAAAGAAGAAGGAAAAGCCTGCATGGAATGCTACAGAGGATTGCAGCAAAGAAAGAAGAGGACAGCTGTTTCTTGCCACTCAAGCCTCTACACTGGAACAGAGACTGTAGCTGAGAGTTGAGTGAACTCCACCTGGACTTTGGGACTCTTGGGGATCTTTCCTGCAGGGGGTTTCTGTAGGGATTGTTCTTGGTTAATTGTATTTTGTTTTCTTAGGATAAGGTTTATTTAGTTAGTAGTTAATAAAGTTCATTGTTATGTTTGTTTTTAGTAGTATTTTAATGTGGGAGGATAACTCTGAGCAATCTTTGCTATGAATCCATACAGACTGGATCCTGGGTCTCCAGCTGCTTTCTCCATAGGGATTGGGATTAATTTCTGCGAGGCACTGGAGAAAGGCAATTAAATGAATTTTAGCCCACCAGAAGGTTACACTAGCAGCAGGGTGGAACAGAAAAAGTGGAAGAATTGAGTATTTAAAAGCTTCATTACAGCTCAAACAGGAAGTGTGGACAACAACTGGCAAAGGTTTAAACAGCCTTTCAATTGTTATTTGGAAGCAATGGGTTACAGCACAAAGGAAAACAGTCGGAAGGTAGCCTTTTCTCTGACAATAGCTGCTTCTGAAGCACTTAAGGTGTTGAGTGGGTTTTTAATTAATTCAGGCAGAGGATGCTATGTATGAAGCTATTACAGAAATCTGAAGTCTACACTCCAGACTTAAGAAGAAATCAAACATTATGAAAGATTTCTTTTAAACAGAGCACAGAGTTGAAACCATAGAAAAGTTTATGACTGCACAAATGATGAAGAGCTAATCTTGCAGTTTCAAAGGTCTCTGAGTCTATTTTGCCCATGAGGATCTAAGACAGGCAGCAACCACAACAGGCTAAGGCAATGGAGAGGGAGGGCATGGAAACACCAGAACACACAGCCTCATTCCTGACAGCAATAAGGCTGATATTCCTGGGGGGCTGGCAGGTCTGAGCCATAGAGCCCCAGTATCAGCCCACCTGTCAAATTCACCTGTGCCTCGAAGACTAATTGAATATTGTCAGCAAGTTTAGTCTTTAGGTTGGTTATAAACATTTATAGTTGTGTTATACGGATGTTGGGTTTTTTTCCCCCAGATATTTTATTAAGTTTTAGCATGGAAGAGAAGATGTGGTATTAGGGACTGTGCCTTTATGGGATGAACTTCCTGGAAAAAATCTGAATGGAGTGTTGCAAAGTTCTTTTGTCACACACAGCCAATGGAAGTAGACACAGAATAAAGCAAAGTTCTTGCAAGAACATTAAGTACTGTGTGATCACTGAACACCATAGCCCTACCCATCTGCAGGACATATACACAGAAACCCATTTAGTGAGAAGTCTGCTAATATATTTCTGTTCTGTGTCCATCCTTTACAAGCAACTGCAACGGATGAATCCATTCAGTATCATCCTTGTATTCTCAGGCAGACATCTCTGCTCTTGCATGTTTTTACCTACACCTGTCACGCTTCTAAATTATCCTAATATCAAAATTTAATCGTATGGATCTGGAACTCCAAATATGGATTACTTGTCTATGTTGGCATATTGCCTACATATACTTTCTAGAGTGACTTGGTTCTGGATATGCCACGGCCATTCTCCAACCCCCGATTAATGCAAGCATGATACTTTTACTCCGTTCAGCAGGACAGAGCACATCAAAGGTGTAGGCAATATTACTCCATAAGTCAGAAGAAACAGGATCCCTTCAAAGAACCAAAGCTTCAACTCTACCTAAACCAGACATACGAAATACTTAGGCCCCCTCACCTAAAGAAGGTGTTTGGAAGTTGCTCCCCATGTGCCGCTGGCTGTACAAATGCTTATCACTAATCTAGTCTGCAATGGAACGATACAGTAGAGCATTCAGTTAAGTTAGCATATTGCCAGTGGCATGACATCTATGTATGCAAGAGTAAGCAGGAGAATGGTCCCTGTATCATGGGGAATTCTCCAGGTTCAGCACTACCCTATTGGAAGACGGACCTCTCCTCGCTTATAGACAGCCCCCAACCTTAAGCAGATACTCACCAGCAACTACAGACCAAACAACAGAAACATTAAAGCAGGCACATATCTGTGAAACAAACCACACTGCCAACATATCTCCACAAAAGACACCATCACAGGACCTTATCAAGCCAGTTATTCCATCAAGGGATCATTCACCAATGTGATTTGTGCCAGAAATGCCCCCTGCCCGCCCCCCACTTTATACATTAAACAAACAGGACAGTCTCTGTGCAAAAGAATAGATGGACATAAATCTGACAACAGAAATAATATTCAAAAACCTAAGGGGAACGCTTCAATCTCTCTGCTCACGCCACTGACAGGATATGTTAATAGTTGTACTTAAATAAATGGATTACAAATCAAAGCTTCAAAGAGAAACTGCAGAATTGGAATTCATATGCAGTTTTGACAGAATTGGAATTCATATGCCGTTTTGACAGCGTTGCCTATGGATTGAATAGGGATTTCTGTTTTCTTCTTATTACAACAGGTGATTTTTGCTGTAACAGTCTGATCTGATCTTATGACTTACACTTCCCTGCATTTATTTTCCTCCCATTCTGTAAGTTCTCCATCTTCAAGCATCTGACCCAGTGGGATTTTCTCCCACAAAAGCTAATGTGATAAATAATTTTTTTAGTCTTTAAAAATGCCACAGGGCTCCTTACTTGTTTCCTTCAAACCAGGAAATCCATACATTACTCTAGAAGGTAAGCTTAAAAAAAATTACTTCCACAAAGCATGCAACCCTTCGCTCTCCCCCACAACAACATAACCTTTA
The DNA here is from genome assembly GCA_007922175.1 of Pelusios castaneus. NCBI lineage: Eukaryota > Metazoa > Chordata > Testudines > Pelomedusidae > Pelusios > Pelusios castaneus. Next base: position 3,596,273 of record ML685782.1, read on the forward strand.
TTGAGCTGACCCTTGTTTCACTACCTTATACTCCCTATTGTCTGTTCCCACTAGTCTATTCTTAGATTATAAAAGCTCCTTTGAGGGAAGAGCCTATTACATGTATTGTGAACTCTAAGACATATAGTGCTGAATAAATGTTTAATGATGTTATGCTGAAAGGTGCTAATGGCTGCCATCAGGTGGGTTTTGTATTCAAAGAAAATCATAGACCTCATTAAAACCAGTGGATATGCGCAAAAGAAGGAGCAATCAAGTCCCTTTATGGAGTAAAAACAGCTGCAGACAATGGGGCTACTGCCTCAGGCAATAGGTTGCATGGCAGGTCACAGCTAAACTGTGTGGATTGAGGGGTTTCCCTGATTGTTAATGCTGGGGTGTGTGGTTATTGGTTATAGGCTGTAGTGGGTGCTGCAAGCAGAAAGCCAGCAAAGTAAGTACCACAAAAAGAAAGCAAAGATAACGCTCATTGAAGTAGCAGACTTGGGGATTTTTATGCAAGAAAACTGCCTGTTTCTACTGCGTTCCAGGAGCAAGACTTTTTACATTACTTGTAAATAAACAGGATTATACAAGAAATATACCTGATTTATATCATTAATTTCTCATGCTTAAAAAAAAAAAAAAAAAACACTACAAAGCCCTAGATCTTGTCTACCTGGTTAGGCCAGTAGAGGAACAATAATTATGATTTCCCAGCTTTCTTTCAACAATCAAACTGGTCTTTAAAATAAGAGGGCGAAGAGGAGATTTTACTGATTGACACCCATTAACACCAATTGGAAGAACTTTTCCAAAATCCTAATTAAAGATAGCAAAAGATGCATTAATTTATCTATATTAGTCTACTGCCAGCATGGATGATTGCGTTTAAGATTTTATTCGGTGCATTTAGAAGTTAGTCAATGCAACTCTAAACCACCTCCACGACAAGATTATTCAACAGTTTAAGACATTCTGCATTCGAATCTACTGGATGAGCAAACACCTCAGACAGGGGATTAAGAGAAAGCAGACAGCCTACAAGGACTGGAAGGTGTAAGAGATCTGCCTCATTCTATTCGGGTTTACATCCTTTATAGAATTGCAGGCTCTAGTGTTTTCTCAAATGAGAGTTAAATCAAGTTATATATATTTAGTTTAATCTTTCTTCATAATCCAGTGCTTCCAGCCACTTCGTTTTTCTCTGAACTCCTAACAATCTTTGTAAATTCCACTATGCTGTGCATTAAGCCCTCATAACATATGTCTAAGCCATTTTTATCTTCCTAAATCTAAGACATGAGTAAAATCCACTTTAATTTTGGTAATAAAAATAAGGAATGATGGAGCAATGTAGTTCTATTGACTTCTTGGAAATAATCCTTATAACTGAAAGGAAAAATTGGACAGTGCTTTTATACAACCTCTGGAAGAAATGAAAAGGAAGAAACCTAGTTCAAATACTCTGGTGATGAGCACAGCGTAAGAACCTATATAGAACAGCGAAAAAAAGCAATTTGATCTTACTCCATTTAGGCTCTTCCCTTGTTTCCATTTTTCTTTCTTCCTATCACTGAAAACAAATGCTGAGAATGACATCAAATGAAAGGATTGCTTCAATACTAAATGTGCCAAATAAGCCACTTTGCAAATACTTGGGCATGAACTCTATTTTCACAGGCAGCAAATGATGACATCCAATAAATAACATTAAAATGGTAATGTTAGCAAGCCTGAGCCTTTAATTGGCTGAACATATCTGCAAGCCAATGAGGGTGCCTGTGTAATCAAGATGCCCATGTGTGTCTTAAAAGCAGAGCTTCTAACAGATGTCTTTAGAGGAAGCATAGGAAGAGAAGCAGGAATTTAAAAGGATTTTGCAAATAGGCTAATCTCAGTCTCTGTATGCATACATGCAAAAAGAAAGACATTCTCCCTCATGTTACTTTGAAGTCTTTTGACCAAAAGAGCATGGGCCACAGGTGGCAGCTTATCCAAATGCCTTTAAGCCGCAAAAAATGAATTTCTGACCAAATCTTTAGTGTAAACATTTTGTTCCTATAGGACTAGTAACAGTTGTTCAGTCTTGCATTAGGGTCCAGAGTTGCTCCCATGGAAATTAATGGGGATTCTGCCATTTGATTTCCATGGAATCAGGATCGGGCCTGAAGTGTATGAATTAGTTCAGTCCAACACATGAGGCAAGCTAAGAGCAAACAAAAATTCAGTTTGTGATCAGTTTTGTATTTCTCCGTTACATCCCCAACATGCCTACATTTCACATTTTGGACATGGCTAACCTTCCTGGCAGAGGAAAATGATTACTTGCACTATTGGACATGAGGTTTTGGGGGCGGGCATTGTGGTGGGGATGGGATAGCAATTTTTGTAACTTCCATCTATTGTCTTTTTCAATTAGGATAAATATGTTCAATGAATACAAACTTCAAAAAAAATTGCCAGGTTTGACTTATAGTGTGAATATGAGCAGAGCAAATTTCTCCTGGCCCTCACAGCTTTACCCATGAAACCCATATGCCATTTGACTAAAAAATGCTCCTGAATTTCCTTTTTTGTTATTTCTAACAATCAGTCAAGACTTCTGGGCCTAGAATTTAGTTCGCTTTTTTCTTTTTCAAGTTTTAAGTTAATTTAGATTAGATGGATGGATGAGTAGATAGAGCCTGTTTTATACAGACATAAATTCCATTGTGCAAGTGGATTCAGGAACCTGGTACTGTACACTGACATATGATTTAAGTCATTGGGCCAAATCCTGAGGTTGTTGAACAGTCCTCATAATATACACTCCACCATCTGTTCCTGTGATTGCACAGCTAAACTGACTTCCCTTTAGGTTTTTTTCATCTCAGAATAGTTTCTTGAGCCTTAGCAAAAGCAAGCATATTAGTGTCACCCAGAATCTCTATGGAAATGGAAATCCCACCAGTGATCATATTGAGTGAGAATAGAACCCTCACTCCTTTTCTTTATTCCCTTAAACATCCAGAAGGTTTTGAAAATTCTGGATGCCTGCATTTCACCTCACTGCCGAATCTATGCATCCAGGAACCTGCCACGATAATCCACTGTGGCCTGCATCACCATTAAATAGTACCCCCCCTCCTGGAAACATATTCTTGGGTTTGCTTGGAGAAAGCAGAGAAAAAGCACCTTGGCTCTACACAGTTTAAGAATTCTAATCTGTCTAAAGAAGATAGACCATTGTAGTTGGGGATTCTACAATAAGAAAAATAGAAAGAATCTTCTGCATGAATAGTCAGACAACAGGAACAATATCCTGTCTCCTGGGAGCTAAAATATGAGATGCGACTCCAGGATCTGATGAGCTTCTGAAGTCAGTAGGAAACAATCTGTTGGTAACAGTATACATCATCATTAACAACACTGCTTTGTGGAATACCTTATAGACTACAGATGACTTCAAGGAATTTGGAGAAGTCCTGAAAGACAAAAAAGTCCATGTGATCTCTTGCAAGCAAAGGAAGACAGCAGGCAGAAGATTATGGAATTGAACCAATGGCTAGGTAAGTGGTATAAAGAACAGGATTTTAGTTTAGTGGAACATTGGTCCCACTGTGAATAAAGGATGCTAGTTTGAATGGCCTCCCTGACAGTAGCAGGGGAACCAATCTTCCCAAGAACAGCCTACCTAGACGACAAAGTGAAAACAAAGAGGATGAAAAGGAGGAACTAGTGAGCATTCATTTAGCACAAAATCAAAATGTCAAGAACAAAATTAATCTAGGCTGCAAGGCTGCGTCTACACTGGTAAATTAAGTCGACTTGAGCTTGCTTAAGTCGACTTAATTTACCCTGTGTCTACACTACAGTTTCCTTAAGTTGACTTTATTAAACCTCCTTTCCACTAGACCTAAGGCTTAAGTCGACTCCCTAGAGTCGACTTAAGCCAGTGTAGCCGTGGGGTAGCCCTAAGTCGACTTAGGGCTAGCCCAGGGCTACACCAATGCCCTCCCTGCTGGGGGGGGGGCACTGGGGGAGCCTGGTATGCCCCCCCACAGGGCAGGGCAGAGCCCTGCCCACCCTGCCCCTATGCCCTGCCAGGGTCCCTGTCCCCCTTTGCCCCAGTGTACCTAGGTACACTGGGGCAAAGGCTGAGCCCCCTGGCATTGGGTAAGGGGTGCCCCCCTGCCCCCATGGGCCTGCCCTAGGTCCCCCTAAGCCCCACAAAGTCGACCTAGGCGTCCAGAGTGGACGCTCTAGGTCGACTTTTTAAGTTCCCCTTTAAGTCGACTTTATTTTTAAGTGGAGACACTTTAAGTCGACCTTTAAGTCGACTTAAATTACCCAGTGTAGACAAAGCCCAAGGGACATGAGGAGAAGAAATTATTTAACTGCTTAAACAAACAAGAACTCTAGTGGCACTTTTAAAGACTAAAAAATTTATTTATCGCTTGAGCTTTCGTGGGAGAAAAATCCCACTTCGACACTTGAAGATGGAGAAGTACAGATGAATGGGAGGAATTTAACTGCCTATACATTAATGCTAGTAGCAGGTGTAAAAAACAAGAGAAATTGTAATTGCTCACCTATGAGCATAAATTCAACCTACCTATTTCTGAAACCAGTTAGGAAGAGCTGCATGAGTGGAATGTTAAAATCAATGGTTATAACCTATTTAGGAAGATCTGAGTGGGAAAAAGAGGTGGGGATGGAGGTAACATTATGTCAAAAATGTCTATCTTTTCAGCCTCTGATAACTCAGGCTCTTGAATACTTATGGATCAGTGTCGAGCCAGATAAAGCACAACATGAGGTAGTACTTGTTGTCTGTTACAGGCCACAAAATCACACTAGAGAACAGGATGGCCAGCTCTGTAAATACCGATCTATAAAGTATCGAGGAGAAAAGTTATTATCCTAGGAACCTCAGGCTCAGTGACATATATGTAGGTCTTATGCTCAAAATTTCTAAAAATTAGAGATGACAGGTTCCTTACTGAAAAACTGTTGCAGCAAACATAAGGGAATTCTATGCTAGACCACATCTTGATACAAAGAAGAAATGATCGCAGAACTAAAAATGAGTAGCAGCTTAAGTGCAAGTGATCATTTCTTGTTTGAACTTAACAAATGTGGTCAAGTAAGTCCCAATCATATATATCTCCAAATCTGCTGGGAGAAAATTTAAACAGAATTTTTCTCATAGACTCTAAAGGTCAGAAGAGACCGATATGATCAACTAATCTGACCTCCTGCACAATGCAGGCCACAGAACTTCACCCACCCACCCCTGTAATAAACTTCTAACCTATTACTGAGTTATTAAATTCTTCAAATCATGATTTAATGACTTTAAAGTACAGAGAATCCACCAGCAAGTGAGCCATTCCCCATGCTACAAAGGAAGGTGAAAACCACCCAGAGCCGTTGCCAAATCTAGAGGGTCACCCTGCTTAAAAATAAAACCCAACCTAACTTACAGAAAGCAGTTATAAACAAAACAATATATGTAACAAATGGGGAAAAGGAGCAGTTGCTAGTAATGAATATCATTTAGAAGCTAGGAATTATTTTTAAAAATTGATAAAGTGAAGCAAAAGGACACAAGAAGAAATGTATGGCCAGTAGAGTTATACTTTCTCATATATGTTAGGAGTAAAAGGAACCTAACAATTAGATTGTCCATTATTAGATGGAAAGAATAGAATTGTCAATAATAAAAGAAAAAAACAAAAAGTGTACAGTAAATATTTCTGTTCTATATTTGGGAAAAAGACATGATGTATTCATATCGTATGTTGATGAAATACATTTGACTTGGTATTACATGGTATTTTGAATAAAACTAGACCAATAAAAAAGTCAGTATGGCACACATTTAATGATCTAAAAACTGGCTAACTGATAAGTCTCAAAGTGTAATGGTAAAGGGGAATCATCACTGAGTGGGTGAATTTCTAGTAGGGTCCCCATAAAGATTGATATTTGGCCCTATTCTATTTAACTCTTGGGTGGATGGATGGATGGATAGATGGATGGATGATGACCCAGAAGAAAACAAAATTGTTGCTGATCAAGTTTTCAGATGAGATAAAGATTGGGGGGAGTGGTAAATAATGAAGACGACAGGTCATTGACACAATGCAATCTGGATAAAGTGTGAAGTGGTAAAGTGGTTACATGCAAACAATATATAGTCACATGAGCTTTCGTGGGAGAAAATCCCACTTCGTGAGCCGCTTTGAAGATGGGAAAGTTACAGAATGGGAGGAAATTAAATGCAGGGGAGTGTATGACATAGGATCAGGTCAGGCTGATTTGATTTGCTGTTACAGCCTGACCTGATCCTATGTCATACACTTCCCTGCATTTAATTTCCTCCCATTCTGTAACTTTCCCATCTTCAAAGCATCTGACAAAGTGGGATTTTCTCCCATGAAAGCTCATGCGATAAATAAATCTGTTAGTCTTTAAAAGTGCCACAGGACTCTGTTGTCTTTCTGCAATAGACTAACACGGCTCCCCCTTTGGAATTTGAATATATAGTCAGTACAGCAAAGTGTAAAGTCACACACCTAGGAACAAAGATTCAGGCCATACATACAAAATGAAGAACTCTACCTGGGAAGCAGTGACTCTGAGAGAGACATTGGGAGTCCTGGTGGGCAATCGAGAATGAGCTCCCAGTGTGACACTGCAATCAGAAAGGTTAATGCCTGACCATTAAAGCAATAACACCCTCTGGTTTTTGTCTCTCTCTTCCTAGGTCCTGTTGGAACACCTTTCTCTGCTTCAAAGGCCTCATGACTTCTTTTCAAAAGCTCCAAAAGAAACATTTCTTTTCCAAGCAAGGAATGAGATCTGAATGTTCATCTTGGACCCCATTTTAAGAAATCCATAGGGAAGGCCATCACTAAGCAGAGATTTACCGGTGGTCCCCTCCACGGAAGAACGGGAGCTTACTGAGTTTTGCTACACTTTTCGGGGGCATCCAGAAGGCATTTCTAAATCTCCCAGAAACCATTGGTTCACAGAACTGCCTCAGGAACTGTGAGAGAGAGATTTGAGGGAGAGTATGGATTTGAGGCAAAACTGCAATCCAAATGGCCTGAGCGGCATGGACACGAGCCTACATCCAGTACTTGTACCAGAGCAAACCCACCACTTCAATTACCAATGCTTCAGTTTTCTAGCATAGACACAGCCTTTGATACCACTAAGACTGTTCCCTCCTTATCAGCTGCCTGCCCGAGTAAAGAAAAATGGAGTGCAGGGGATGGGAGACAAATGGACCATAACAGAGTTACAGACATGAAACAGAATGTCGAATGTGAAATCAGATTTCTCCAGATTGCTGCTGAGAGAGACACTCAGAGATTCTTTCCTTTGGTGATTTATACCCTAATTTGGCCCGATAATGTCTGCATTTGTCTTTATACTGTTAGCTTACTCAAGGAAAGCAAAAAATTAGGAAAGATTCTTTGAAAACTGAGGGAGACAGTGTTCATTCTTTCCCATTTAACAAATATAATATTTATGACATAATTGTAAGGAATAATAACTCCAAATGATAATGCATCTCTCAACAGGACCAGCATGGCAGTCTGAAACCACATATCTCACTGTGCATTTCTTAAAGGACTGTGTACCTCATTTCTAGAAATCTGATAGTCCCCTTTCTCAACCCCTGCATTTTTCATCCAACTTGCAGTTGTCTTTTTGCAGCAGAAATCACTTGACACAACCACAATGATGCTGGAGCGGCTTTCCACAAAACAACTTTTCAATTATTAACTGCTGAAGCAATATGTCAAAACCAGAACCAACTCATGAGAAATAGGAAGAAAGCTTTAAGCTATTTATATTAATTGAAAATCTTTGGAAATCAGTAATTGCTCTATTTGTTCTCTCTCTTTTTCACACACACACACACACACACACACACACACACACACACACACACACAC
>ML685782.1:3604216-3621668 GCA_007922175.1 Pelusios castaneus
CACACACACACACACACACACACACACACACACACACACACACACACTTCGAAACTTTGAAGAAATGCATTCATATATTTACCAATTATCAGCATTTCTCAGATTAGTGGATTCAAAGAGAAATAGATTTGTCTACCCCAATTACAAAAATCCACAATTCTCATTTTCAAAACAAATAGTATAAAATATCAATTGCTTGTATTTGGAGTAAATTAATGTAAGCTCATATATTTACAAATTAAATTACCATGAACTATCTGATGAATTTTTATTTAATTGCTATGAATTACCCATTAGGCATCATGATGAAATTAATAGAACACAGTAATGAATGGTAACTGATTAATTGATTCATCAGCACTACCAGCCATACAGGAATGGGACATAACTGGTTTGGAGTGAAGGTATCTGGAAGTTATCCAAAGCTCAGTGTGGAGCAATATGGGATTTTCCATATATATGGAGTATCTCACCCTTTAAGTATGATGTTGCTCATTAATATAAACAACAAAAGTCCTGTGGCACATTAAAGACTAACAAATTTATTTGAACATAAGCTTTCATGGGCTGCAACCCATTTCATGCATCTGACAAAATGGGTGGCAGCCCATGAAAGCTTATGCCCGAAGAAATTTGTTAGTCTTTAAGGATGCCACAGGACTTTCATTGTTTTTGTTATATACAAACGCACACAGCTACCTCTCTGGAACTCATTAATATATTATCAAGGACACTTCACAGGTGAAAAATAAATCCTTCATGGGTGAATTGTTTGCATTTAATCCATGAGGGTTAATTAAAAATATAGATGGTATTGCATTATGTCTCCTTGGCCCCTGCCAGGACCTAAGAGAAATATTCAATGTTTAAATACTTTAATTTGTGCACTGACCTTTTAGGAGCCTTCTCACTACATAGGAACCTCTCTAGTTAGGACTGTTGCCTAGAACCATGACTTTTCTTTCAAACAATAGCTTCCCTATCAAAAGGCACTTAAGTTAAAGCAGAATGAACACAGAGCAATTTCTAGTCAAATGTTGCATACAGCACCCCAGTGAACAATACCACCCCTGAGCCCTTAAACAGCACTTTTATCCCCAGACCTCAAACCTCTACCAGGCCAGTCATCATTATATCCCCCTTTTACACAGAGACTCAGGGAGGTGAAGTGACATGCCCAGGGTCACCCAACAGGCTGGTGGCAGAGCTGGGACCAGAATCCAGACCTCCTAAGTGCCAGGATAGCATACTATCAGCTAGGCTACGTGGCTTCCCCTTAAGAGCCTTGTATAGCATCTTCTCTTTCCCCCAGCAAGAGCACTGGAAAGTTCCCAGAGCCACAATGGAAGGCCACCTGCTCTTTCTCCCTGTAATGCCCTACGGCCTTACTTCTTGTGTTCCCACCGCCCCATTAATGTAGATTTCACACCAGTGAACAGTCCTTGTGCAGGATAACACAAAGACTGCAAATGCACTCAGCTCCTGTCTGAGAGAAGGGGGAAGATTCACATATACTGCACTGTGCCTCTCTCTTCGCAGGGAAGCATGGCATAGAGAGGATCTGCTCACAGTCAGGAAAGCAGGTCCTTCCTCTCCAGTGCAGAGGACAGCAAGCATGAAGACTAGGGCTGGTCCAAAAAATTCCTGTGAAACACATGTTCATTGGAATTTGCTCATTCATCAAAACTAAATACTCCATGGAGTTAGCTTCGTTTTGATGACGTTTCTGCAGAAGCCTGCCCGGTTTCCTGCCAGCTGCCAACCCAGATCTTTGGCTACCCATTCTTCCAGGGTCCCTGGGTCAGGATAGCCCTGTCACACAGACTGCCTTTGAGTCGTGGATCCCAGTTAGGGTAACCAGGTGACCTGCTTTATAGTGACCATCGTGATATATAAGGCTTTGTCATATATAGGCCCCTATTACGCCCGCACCCTCTGTCCTGATTCTTCACACTTACTGTCCGGTCACTTTAATCCCAGGGCCAGAGCTGGACCTAGGCATAAGCAGACTAAGCAATTGCTAAGGTCCCCACACAGCTCAGAAGAACACTCTATTCACTTGTCACTTTGGCTATGTCTACACTTGTAAATTTAGGTCAACTTTAAGTTGACTTTGTTAAGTCGACTTAGCATGTGCACACCTAAATTTTAAGTCGATTTAGGAGGGACCCTACAAAGTCGACCTAGAGCATCCACAGTGGACGCCTAGGTCGACTTCTAGGGGCTAGGTGGACCTGGGACAGGTCCACAGTGGCAGGGGGGGCACCCCTTGCCCAGAGCCAGGGGGCTCAGCCTTTGCCCCATTGTACCTGGGTACAACGCGGCAAAGAGGACAGGGACCCTGGCAGGGCATAGGAGCAGGGTGGGCAGGGCTCTGCCCTATGGGGGGGCATGCCAGGCTCTCCCTGTGCCAGCCACTTGGCAGTGAGGGCAGTGGGGAAGTCCTGGAGAGCCCTAAGTCGACTTAGAGTTGACTTAGGGCTACTCCACGTCTACACTGGCTTAAGTTGGCTTTCTAAAATCGACTTAAGCCAAAAGTCGACTTAAAATGATGTTTTACAAAGTCGACTTAATTTTTCCTTAAGTTGACTTAAGTAGCTTCTTAAATCAACTTAAGGAAAGTGTAGTGTAGACGCAGAGTAAATTAAGTTGACTTAAGCAAGCTTAAGTCGACTTATTTTACAAGTGTAGACGCACCCTATGTGTTATATAAGGGAGGGGGCAAAATATTCCTGCTTAGGGTCCTCACTGAGCCAGCACTACCTCTGCCCATGTCTTCCAGACTCTGCAACCTGGTGCAGTCAGCCAGGCCGACTGTCCCAGAGCTGGGGACAACAGGGCTTTCCCTTTCACAAAGGATTTCACACTTTTTGGTTTCTGATTTGAATTGGAACAAAAACAAAATGTCAAAATATCGAAATCCTCCATGGGAATCACCCTTCTCCACACCAGTCTAGTGAAGACAACAGCCATAACTGGCTGGTCCACATGCAAGAAAAGAACAGAATCCAAGAGGCAGCAAACTACTTTCCTTCCCATCTGAGACTGCACTTCTGCAATAACGTCAGGTCATCTGAAGTTACAACTGTGACGCTGTCTGGGTTTAGGGAACCGTTTATCTTATTATTTTGTATTAATGTTTTATAATTGTTATGATTCATAGTAACTAGGCCATGTTTGGTGTCAGTGGAAAGGTGGTGATTTGTTGGGAATGATTGTGTAGTTTATCTGCAGGAATTGTTTTGGTATTGGAAGTTAGGAATATGATTGTTATAGTTTAATTGGTGTGAGTCTGGGGAAATTCCCCAGACTGAATGTCTACCCAGCCATTGTCCCTTTAATGGCCCATTAAGGAAGCTCCCCAGTACAATGGGCCGAAGGAGAAGCCTTTTGAGCCACTAGGCCTTGAACATGTGACTCAACTCCAGTTTGATTGGAAAGAACTGCACACAGCATGGAGAAGGCCAGAGGAGATAAAAGGCAGCAGCCCCGACTCCATCTTGCTCTCAAGTCCCCAGTCTACAGCCAACACCCATCTCTGAGACTGAACAAAGGATTGAGGCCCACCCTGGTGCTGGGTGTTTACCAGAGGAACAAGACTGCAAACTCTGGAGGAACAAGCCTGCCAACTGCTTTTCATGAACTTTAAATCATTTGTATGTATGTGATTCGCTTTGACCCTTTAACATCTCATATTTTGCTTCTTTTCTTCTTATATTAAACCTTTAGTTGTAGTTGCTAAAGGATTGGCTACCAGTGTGGTATTTTGGGTAAGATCCAAACCTATATTGTTCTGTGTGCTGTGGCTGGCCCTTTGGGGTCAGAAGAACCTATATCTTTAAGGGACCGTGTGGCTAGGTGGGAGCCGGAGTGCAATAAAGGGAGCTGTTTCTATTTTGGGCAGATTTCTTGGTACCCGGTGTGGGGAACCAGAAGCCTGATTGTGACTGATAGGGAGACTGGTTTAAGTACCACCCATCAGTGTATGGGGAGTTTGGCTCCCAGTTTTGCAGCTTGCCCTGATTTTTGCACGTCCAGGAGGGTATCCCAAGAGGCCCCGGTCACAACAAGGTTGGGGGCAGGATGGTCAGCTGGAGTAGAGAGGCTCTGGACAGCATCACTTCCCCGCAAAAACTCATGGAACTCCCAAACAATTTCCACATTAGCAAGCGAATGCTATTCCTTCTAGTATTAAATCCTGCCTGTACTTTGTACTGCCTCAGAGGGAACAGCTGCCATAGATGGACACAATGCCAATGCCATGGAGAAGGGAGTATTGCAGAAGGGTTGGGCCTTGGTGGGTATTTCAAAGTCTCTTCTGTTGCTTTATTGTCCAGGACAAATCTTACAAAGACCTGTGTGATATCACGATGAGAGACATGATGGGTGAGGTAACATCTTTTCCTGGACCGAAAGGCATGCTTGACTGGACTACCCAGAGCTCTTCACCAGGTCATTGCTATGATTAACACAGCTTATGCTGTAGTCTGGGAGGAAGGCAGTCAAAGGCAACCACAGGATCTGTGACCAGCTGTCTTTGTAAATATCCTCTTGATATGCATTGCCTCAGAGTCCTGTCTCTCCTCTACCATGAGTTAAGCTATGGAGCACAGATGCTCTGAGCGCTACAGGAGTTGGAGCATCTGCATGGCTGAGGGTTCTTTCTCCCCACCCTGATCTTACAGACCCGCTCTGTGCACCATTCGTGGTACATTGTCTGGAACTCCACCCAGGACTGCAGTTTTAAGTGATCCAGAAAAAGTGAGATGTGCAGATGACTTCTCATTGTTACTGTAACAATTTTGTAACCGCACCTGAAAATCTCTGATCAATGAAAGTTTACATCATTCCTTTGACCCTGCTTTGCGCTTTCTTGCTGTGAAGTAATCTTGCAAACAGCTTTTCAGGTTAGTCTAACTTTTCTACCAGTCCTCTGCTCTGGTCACAGCCGTGCTCACTGGCCAGCCATGCAGCCAAGTCCATACCACTGCCAGGCGTTGTGGTGAGCAGGCCTCATCTCCAAGGTGGTGGCTCCAACCCACCTGGGCCCACCTGTGGCTATGCCCCCAACTCAGTTTCAAATAAATGCTTTAAACACAAACTTTTTTGGGGGGAGGCAGGCAAAACCAAATGCTTGGCGTCAAACCCTGAACCCAAATTACTATTAATAGTGTAAGAGCAAAAACAGTAATAGATAAGAACATAAGAATGGCTTTGTTGCGTCAAATCAGTAGTGCATCTATCCCAGTATCCTGTCTTTCAATAGTGGCTGGTGCCAGATACTTCCGAAGGAATGAATGGAACAAGGAAATTATCAAAATGATCCATCCACTGATGTCCAGTCCCAGATTCTGGCAGAGAGAGGCTCAGGAACACTGATCAAGGGGTCATATTCCTGACCATCTTGGCCAATAGCAGTTAATGGATGTATTCTCCAGGAAAGATGGGATATATTAAAAATTACAGCATCCTGAAAACAGTTAGCCAGCCCTTACAATGTTGGAATATTTAGCCTACTGCAAGTAATGCAATTGCTGGTTTTACTATTCTATATCTTTTTCCTGGAAGATACAATTGCTATCCATAATCCATAGAAATAAATCAATTCTTTTTGCTGCTGAGTCATTGTAAGGAGCTGTTCTTTTAGCTCTGTTGGTTAAGCCTCTTTTGCTGCAGGTTGTTGGCATCAGCATCAGATCCTATACCGTACTATCCTCTCTGGTCTCTCCTTAATGCTGCTGGAGTGAACTTTGGTTAGCTGGAGGTAGCAACAGCTGTGCATATCAAATGAACAGATCAGTTGAAATTATTGGATTGTTCAGTTTCTTATGTGCCTATTATAATAACAAAGGAGCACTTTATGCTGCCTTGTGGCATTCAACAATATTTCATTTCTTCAAATGACATTAGCATTCCAGCTCAAATGCTATTTAAACTGCTGTGTACATGAAAAAACTTCCGAGACAAAGCTCAGGAGGACACTTTTCCTTGCTGCTGGAGTGGCAGTCAGGCCCTTGGAGGGACACATCTGTTCCTTATTTCCATTAGATGTTTATGGGGGTTTCCTGAGGCCAACTTTACACTGTGGGTATGGCAGCAACTTAGCTACAATGCTGCAGCTACACTGTTGTGGTATAGAGCCTTCCTGCAGTGATGGAAGGGATTTGCCTGGCATTGTAAGTAATTCACAGTACGTTAACAGAACTTTTCCATCAAAATAGGCTACATCAGAGGCTTAGCCATCAAACTAAACTAGTCTATATCAGGGGCTAAGTTAATATAACTATGGCATTCAGGGATGCAAACTTTTCACCATGAAATTCTGATCACGATGGCAATATCAATCTAGCTTTTAAATGTAAACCAAGCCGGACTATTGCAAGAAATCCAGTGGTTTTCAGCACCTCAGAAGATCACGCCCCAGTCCTGTTCTGCATTTCAAATTCTTCCGTTGGCCTAGCTACCAGGACTCCAAGGCGTAGTAGCTACAGCAATGGAAAAAGCCTTTCCATTGCTGAAGAAAATGTTGATGCTAGCTACAGCATCATAACTGTTCTGTTCCCGTCTATAGTTCTCATCTGTTGTGCTCACAGCATACAGAAAGTGACGTTAGATAAAACTCTACAATACTCTTTCTGAAAAGTTGCAAGGTAACATCACTTTATTTCTTAAAATCCAAAATCTTAGCACACAGGAGACAGCCACAACTCAACTGATCTTGCTCCACTAGACTAGCTCTTTGCACATCCACTTCTGGAAAACCCATCTCACACACTTTGCTACAGAGCATGAAAGCAGGATCAGGAAAATCCTGAGAATTTAAACTGATAGCTTACAATGTTAAATACACCACAGCACCTAATTGTTCTGACTGGCTGACCCTGGGTAAATCACTTCCTCTCTCTGAGACTCTGTTTCCCTATTAGTAAAATGGGGATAATGACATTGACCTCCATGGCAAAGCACTTCAAGTTCTATGGATGGAAAATGCTATTTAATGAGTTTTATTGATGGTAAGAATAGATTCATAGATTCTAGGGCCAGGAAAGACCTCTGTGATCATCTAGTCTTACCACCAGTATAATACACATCGTAGAACTCCCCCCAAAATAATTCCTTTTTGAACTAAGACATCTCTTTTACAGAAGCATCCAATGTTCATTTAAAAGTTGTCATTGATTGAGAACACACCACCAACCTTGGTAACTGGTTCCAGTCACTAACTTTCCTCACTTTTAAAAATTAAAGGATCATCAGCACCCAAGTGAATATTTTTACCACCATTTGATTCCTGAAAAATGTTTTACCTTTTTTTTTGCCTATTACAGATACTAAAACTCACATCCTTAGAACAGTTTTAAGTATCTTTTTTCATATCTTTATCATGGTAGTGTGCTTGACTTTTTTTTTTTTTTTAAACTTGATAGCATTCTTCATTACTGCAGTATTAAAGATGGATACGGAATTACAAGATGGTTACAGTGCACCTACCAAAAATATCAATGTGCTAATAATGAAGAATAACATCTGTTTTCACCTCCTATGCAAAATTCTATAGTACAAAGAGACAAAATGGAAGGTAAATTTAGAATCCTAATGCAATGGTTCACATTTTAGCAGTCAAATAGTGCTCGTATTTTAAAGCATTTATAATAAACACAGTTTTATGGCACTACAGTTACATGAATGATGTGTCTAGCAAGAAGGTTGAAAGCATGAGTTCTGCCATGAGGTAAACATGCCAAGAAGTCCAGTACGAGCTGATGAGGGCAATGTTACTTTATATTGGCTCCAAGAGCTAAATTGTAGTCTTTACTGCATTATTACTATTCGTATATCAGTAATACATAGGGGTGCGTCTACACTTGTAAATTAAGTCAACTTAAGCTTACTTTAGTCGACTTAATTTACCCTGCGTCTACACTACAGTTTTCTTAAGTCGACTTAAGCAACTTGCTTAAGTCGACTTAAGGAAAATAAAGTTGATTTAATGAAAATTAAGTCGACTTTATTAAACCTAGATTTAATTAGACTTGAGGCTTAATTCGACTTTTTAAAGTCGAATTAAGCCAGTGTAGACATGGGGTAGCCCTAGGTCAACTTAGGGCTACCCCAGGACTGCACCAATGCCCTCCCTGCTGCGGGGGGAGGGGCACAGGGGAAGCCTGGCATGCCCCCCCCACAGGGCAGAGCAAATCCCTGCCCACCCTGCCCCTATGCCCTGCCAGGGTCCCTGTCCCCCTTTGCCCCATTGTACCTATTGTGGCAGAGTACTCTCCAACTCGTGCCACCTAATGTCCAATCCCCTGGCATAGTAGGGCCTATGGTAAGTCAGACTCCCTGGCAAGCCCACTTCTCCCTGTCAGGGCCGTGGCTTCACTGCCCTGGACTCAGCCCTTGTAGAAGGGAAATATTCTGCTGCCCCTGCTGCAGTGGACGAGGCAAGCCTCCCAGGCCTTGCCTAGTCTCCTTCCCTTCCTCTAACCTTCTTCTGATGTTGCTCTGGTGTTGTTCTGTTCGGTTCGGTTCGGTTTGGTTCGGTTCGGCTCGCCTCTCCTCCAATCTACTCTAAACTCCCACACCTGAGCTGGTGGAGGTGGGGCTTTTTATTGGGCCAGGAACAGCCCTTAACAAGGCCCAGGTGTCCCTAATTGCCCCACAGCTGTTTCTCCTTTGTCTGCTGGGAATAGTGCTTTCAGCATTCTAGGGCTGACAAACCTGCCTTCAATTACCCTTCTAAAGCCATCTGGCCTGGCTTTGCCACACTATGTACAATGGGGCAAAGGCTGAGCCCCCTGGCACTGGGAAGGAGTGCCCCCCCCTGCCCCCGTGGACCTGCCCTAGGTTCCCCTAGACCCTAGAAGTCGACCTAGGCGTCCAGTGTGGATGCTCTACGTCAACTTTGTAAGTTCCCCCCAAAGTCGACTTAAAATTTAGGCGTAGACTCACTAAGTCGACTTAACTAAGTTGACTTAGCTAAAGTCGACCTAAATTTTCAAGTGTAGACATAGCCTAGGAGTCCCAGTCACAGAACAGGACCCAGTTGTACCAACATGTGTTTTTACACGTGGCTGCTGATGACATGAGTCAATCACCAAAAGCCTGTCCCTGTTTAAATTGATCAGAAGATCTGGATCAAAGTTTAGTAACAAGTTTTTACAACCTAAGGTGTCTGAAGGACTTTTTATGCAGCTCTTTCCACACAGGAATGTGGATCTTATAAAGGTGGGACTTTTCAGACCATTGTCTCCTCAGATTTCACATGCTGACACATCCCTGCTGTCACTCCCAGAGCTTGCTTATGTCAGTGTCACATATAAATATACATTTTAATTGAATGTTAAGGAAGATGGGACCTATCCTATAAAATCAAATCATTGGTTTGTTTAATTCACTGTCCTTTGTCTTGCAGAGGCCCATAACTGACCCGTCAGAGGAAGATCAATCCTTCCACACAGTCCCCCTGTAGTAAATGTAGCCAATTACACATGAGGGAAGATGAGAATGAGTCTTTTTAGACTGAATTTATGCCTTAAGACATGAAGTTTCACTGCTTTAATTACTGTCTTAACTTGCATAGCCACTAATATTAATGGTCATTAAATGAATTTTAAATCCAATCAAAGTCATGCAATATCATTTATGTTTTAGCTGCTAAAGTTCTATTCATAGGCCCTTTCATAAACTTTTTGAACCACTTGCTTTTTAAAAGTAATAATAAAAAATCCCTTTTCCTTCTAGCAGCAGGGCATACCCAGTTCCTGTTCGGCACCTTGTTTGTGCTATCAGGTACTACAGTGATGGATGCATTAGAAACTGGCTAAAATAGATTAGCAAGAAACACTATTCCCTTTCACATCGAGATCCCTCTGTACCAGCCTTCAGTCTGGTTTGCTTACATTTCTCAAAGTGCCAAAATGGAATGTTTGTACACGTTGCATAACAGGGACTCAGACCCCTATAACCTATAATGCTAGCACAGGAAACATCTTGAATTAATTTCATACTCATAATTCTCTACATACTGATCACATTCACTCTCCCCAAATTGATGTAGGTTAGAGGAGACAATTACTTAAAATGGATAATTAATGAACTATACATTTAATTTCTAGTCTAGATCTTGCTAAATTAAATGCAACTTTGACATATGAAGACTTCCCAAACACTAACCTATTCAGTTCAAGATATGGATATAGAGCTGATTCAGAATTCTCTGTGGAAACTGAAATTATCCACAGCAAAGGGTCAGTTTCAAATCTCCTGATTAAAACAAGTTTTACAACTGTCAAAATGGAACATTTCAATATTTACAAAACCAAACATTTCTGTTTTTGATACAAAGCCCTTTTTATTTTGAAAGTGTAGTTAATTTATCCTAAAAATAGTTTTAAAATTAAAATGAGACAAATCAAAATAGACCACTTTAACTGACCCAATCCATTTTTTTAAATGATTGTGCCGTTAATATTTGAGATTTTAATATTTCATCACAATTTAGGATGGGATTTAAAAAAAAATCTGAAAAATTCACAGAGGACAGTAAAACAGTTTCCCATCCAGATCTACAGTGATACAGTTATAGGTCAGTTAGAAACAGAATAAATTCTTGTTACTCCACTATAAATCTGGAATAACTCCATTGATCGATCTCAAAAACAACGAGAGTCCTGAGGCACCTTATAGAATAAACAGATTTTCTTTGGCATAAGCTTTCGTGGGCTATAACCCACTTCGTCAGAAGCCCACGAAACTTTATGCCAAAGAAAATCTGTCAGTCTATAAGGTGTCTCAGGACTCTCGTTGTTTTTGCTGTACACAGACTAACATGGCTACACCTCTGGAAATTCCATTGATCTCAATGAAATTCATCCAAATTCACAGCTACTTAAGCAGAATTTGGCCCAGGGTGGATAAAGTAAATTTAATTTAATACTTAGCTTCTGTTTTAACTGCCAGACTTTACTGTGAACCAGAAATGCACTTCCAAGATTTCACATTAAATTCACTTCATTTATTTTATTGTAACTCTTAAATCTCTAGCTACATCAAACATGCATTGAAGTGTTTTTTCCTCCTCCTCCCCCATCCATTCCATCTGCTTTATTTCCACTTTCTCCTGCCCACTCCCAGTTCAGTTACTCAGAAGAAATAATGCAATAGCTTATCCTGGACAACACAAACAAGCTATGATGCAGAATCATTGTGGCTCAAAGAGATCCCCATCAAAAGAGGGACCTAAAAGCGTCAGTACTAATTTATTTTCTTGGTCTTATGGAAAATATCACAATGAACCCCTGAAATAGGCTGACTCTTTGCCACTAGATCTTCCCTTCCTTTACCTAGTTTTCACTTTTAAAGGCCATTTTATGAGGAAAGAGCACTGAAAGGTTTTGAGGAGTCTGTTCTAATAAAGGGTTGGAGCTTGGTCATGAATGTTAAACCTTCCATCAGTGCCTGAGTGATCCAGAAATCTGACGGGAAATCCTAGGAGGAAAGGTTAGCGTTCCCCAGTGAAACAGCTGCTCAGACATTAAAGCAGCGAAGTAGGACCCTGGGGTTTATGAAAGCAAGTTACAAGGTTTCAAACCAAATGAACAGGAAAAAGAATAAAGCATTTAAGAGGCTTTGCTACAAAAGAAGGGCCTTGCCAAAGTGCTAAACGAACAATACCTATGGGTTAGTGCTGATGTTTAAAAGCTTATCAAACTTCAGTAAAGAGCAGTGAAGCAAAGAGCAGAAGATGTGAGTGAGTTTCTCTTGCTGGGATGGAACACCGGGTGGTCTGGAAAAGGCCCTCAGTAATGTCTGTTGCTGAATCCTGGAGAAAGGCAAGAACTTCTTCCTGAACACAGGTATGTAATGGAGACAAGGGGATTAAAGGTGTTTTCACACAGATCTGATTCTTTTAATCAGGTTGGCACCTAGATACTATTGAGATTAATGCATTTAAAGAATGTTTTAGTTTTTCCTTAGCTCTCCGGAACTAAATGTGATTCATTTACAAACCACCCTGCATTTCTAACCAAACCAAATCTATATCATCATCTTGCCCAGTTTTCTTTTGCCCTGGGAGCAGCTGAAGATGTGGCATCTTAATTTCCACAAGGCAATAACTGTTCTGTCAGATTTTGTCCACTGTACAAAGGCTCACTTATTTGAATTTCGTGCCACCATTTGTACAGACCACATGCCAGATTTGGGTTCCAAAGGTTTGGATTCTTTTCCAAAACTTATTTGAATCTTTGTGAACCTTGCATTTGGAAAGATGAATGACAGAGAGTGGATTTCACAGATGAGTTGCAATGGGCATGAATTTGACCCATTGGCCTGATTTCACTTCCAAACAATCTTTCCCTCATTCTCTCTCTCCCTTAACATCCATCTCCTCTCTGCCGTTTATTTATAATATGAATATTAAGTATGATGAACTGGTTCAGAAGGCAATTGAGTGCTATTCCTACTTGCCCACTCCCTAATTGTCCCCACTTTCCACATTCAACTTATCCAGAACTTCTTTTAAAATTGGGAAATATCTCAGATATTCTCTCCTCCGTAGCATTAATTTCTTCCATGAGAAAAAAAATCCGAATGGTATGCAAGGTATTGCCAACTTCAAGCATTAAAAAAAGAAAATCATGATTCAGGTTCCAGAATTTTTGTGAAACTGGATTAAATATCAGGAACTTAAAAAAAAATACGAGTTTTTTGTCTGCCTTCTGGTTTTTGAGTATTTCTGATTTTCAAGCTTTTTTCCCCACAGCCATAAGTTTCATTAGAAACTGACTTGCTTGGAAGGCAGTGATGCCTCATGGAGAGAGCCCTTGACTGGGTTCCATTCCTAGTCCTATTGCTCTACTTCGCCTCAGTTTCCATATCTGTAATTTGGGGGTGACTCGGAGATTCCAAAGCCAGAAGGGATGACTGTGATCATCTAGTCTGACCTCCTATGTAATGCAGGCCCACAGAACTTCCCCCAGAATAACTTCTTTTGAACTAAAGCAGATCCTTTTAAAAAAGCATTCAGTGTTGATTTTAAAATCGTCAGTGCTGAAGTACCTAACCTTCCCCATGGCCAACTGTTCCAAGGGACAAATATCCTGATCTCATAATTCTCCCAATCTTTCTTTCTTTCTTTCTGCAAGTAAAAGGATTTCAGAAGGTTCTGGGATTCATCTCACAATGATGCAAGAAGAGTCAGTGCTCTTGCGAGGCCCAGCCCTGCTGGAAGCCAGCAGTCGGTCTCTCTCTCCTCCCTTCCCCACTCCTGTGAGAAGCAGCAGAGAGACAAGATTATTCAACAGCCCAGAACAACTCTACTTCGTCTTCTTTCTGTGAGAAACAGGAACAAGACAGAACTTCTGTGGCTCCCCCTGCAGCACCTGGCCTGGGAAAGGGTTGAGTGGAGCAAAGCGCTCTTGAACTCAACTCCCCCGCTTCCAACCTGGGGACGAGGAGTAAGAGGTGAAGAACCCAAGGAGGAGCAGAAGTGAAGCCATCAGGGAGGCTGAATTGATGGGGGATCAAATTTCTGGGCAGGGTCGTGCAAAGTTGTAAATGAGAGCCCCTGACTCGCAGCAGAAGCCAAAATCACCTTATTCATATATTCAGGAAAGTGACCAGCACTAACACACACACTATGGGTACAGAAGTCAAAAGACAAATCAAAACCCCCACAATCTGTTTTTTTGTTTTTTTAAAGAAAGAAAAATCTGGGCTAATTTCATGATTTTAGGTGATCCAACTCATTTTTTATTTCTTGAGGTTGGCAATGCTGAGATCTACTGTTAAACCAGCAGATAGCTTTATTAATTATTATTATCCTAAATGGAACCAGAGATTCTCACATAATCACTTGACTGCAGGAGCTGAAGCTTTAAGACCATCAACAAAAACAATGGGGGTGCGTCTACACTTGTAAATTAAGTCGACTTAAGCTTGCTTAAGTCGACTTAATTTACCCTGCATCTACACTACAGTTTCCTTAAGCAACTTGCTTAAGTCGACATAAAAAAAATTAAGTCAACTTTATTAAACCTAGATTTAGTTTGACTTAAGGTTTCAGTCGACTCCCTAGAGTCGACTTAAGCCAGTGTAGATCTGGGGTAGCCCTAAATTGACTTAGGGCTACCCCCGGACTGCACCCCCCCCCCCCCCTGCGGGGGGGGGGGGCGGAACAGGGCAGAGCCTGGCATGCCCCCTCACAGGGCAGGGCAGGGCAGAGCCCTGCCCACCCTGCCCCTATGCCCTGCCAGGGTCCCTGTCCCCCTTTGCCCCCTTGTACCTATGTACAATGGGGCAAAGGCTGAGCCCCCTGGCACTGGGCAAGGGGTGCCCCCCCTCGCCCCATGGACCTGCCCTAGGTCCCCCTGGCCCCTAGAAGTTGACCTAGGCCTCCAGTGTGGATGCTCTAGGTCGACTTTGTAAGTTCCCCCCAAAGTCGACTTTAAAATGAAGTGTAGACTCACTAAGTCGACTTAACTAAGTCGATTTAGCTAAAGTCAACCTAAATTTCCAAGTGTAGACATAGCCCATGAGAGTTGACAACACTAATTTCTTGTGACAAGATGTAGAAAGGCTGGTAATCTCATGCAAAAGCGTTCTTGGGACATTTTCAGCCCATTTTTTTCAGGCTCAAAGAGAGGTTCAGACAGATTTAATAAGCTTTGGAAAAGGATCTAAACCTTTGGGAACCAATTCTGCCAGGAGATTGATCCATACAAATATATGCACTGCAAGGAAGTCAATGAGAATACACAGTGAGGAATTTAGTCCATTAAAATCATGATGATAAAATAGCTTCCTAGTTTTATCAGTCACTGAAAGTGATCATTGAAAAAATTATACTGATCCCTAGAAAACTGAGAAAGGACTGTGTGTGTTACTCTGACAGCTTCTAAAGGCTGCCATCCATAGAGCCTTGGACCCAAAGAGTCATTCTGCACAATCTATGTGTCAAGCACCCTTCTTCAGACTCAGCAGAAGGAGCAATCAAATCCCTCTCTGTAATAAAGGCACAGCTTCAAATAATGGAGGCCACCACACAAGATGTGAGACTCTATGGCAGGACAGAGTTAATCCATACAGAATGGGGGAATTCTCTGGTTGCAAGAACAGGTACTAGGTCCTAAGACAGGGGTCAACCCTCTTTGCCAACCCCTCCTCTCTGACCCTCAACTGGTCCCTGCAGCTCCTTCTGCCAAAATTCAATGGCAACGTCTGGAGTGCTCCCCACTGCTAAAAACCACTCCAGGTAGCTTCTTTCGGCAGCGTGGGGTTGGACCCCAGGCACACTGTCAAAAGCCGCTCTGGGTGACTTCTTGTGCCACATGTGTGGGTGCGGGGTGGGGTGGAGGCAGGGCCATCTCTGGGGGGGGCGAACAGGGCGATCGTCCCGGGGCCCATGGGTACATGGGCCCTACGTTGTCCCGCTCTCAGCGGAGCAGTGCGTGGCCCGCGCACACGCCGCAGCCCCTCCTCCCATGGTCGCCCCCCTTCCTTTGGCACCCAGCCAAAGGCGGCAGGGCGGGAGGGCTATGTCCGGCCCCTGGGCTGGCCCTCCCCACCCCCAGGGCGGAGCAGGCAGGCCCAAGGGCGTAGCACATGGGGCCCAGCCTCTGGGCCGGCCTGCCCCACACGGCCGGCTCCCTCCCCCGCAGCCGGCTCCAGCTCCACCCCCCCACACAGGCGGCCTTGGCCTCCTGGCTGGAGCCAGCTCCCTCCAGGGCCAGAGCAGGCTCCGACTGCCCCCCCGCAGGCGGCAGCCTTGGCGTCCCGGCCCAAGGCCAGCTCCCCCCACGGGACAGCGCTGGGTCAGGGAGAAGGCATGGGGCTGAAAGCCTATCCAGGCAGCTTCTTTTCATGGTGTACCTGGGGACCCCCACCAGCCACCCCCAAAAGAAGCCACGCAGAGCAGCTCTCGGAAGCAGGAGCAGCAATTTTGGCAGCACTGCAGAAAGCACCACATGCCGCTCCGAATCAGCTCGCATGCTACTTTTCGCATGCGTGCCAGGGGTCGCCAACCCCTTTCCTGGGAGACTGGGTTGGAATCTGTGTATGTTGGAGACAAGAGTACCAGAAGTGTGAGCCTCACCCTGAAAGGGAGAAAAGACAGAGTTTTCTCAGTAGACCTATTTGAATAATTCATTTTTCAATTCACTGGGAAATTAAAAAAAAAATACATTAAAGAATTTTGGGCTGACCTGGGAATGTGTTTTTTTAAATTTTAGGCAATGAAAATGTAAAGACATAATTTAGCTTTCAAGCATTTTTTAAACATTGTAATTGGTTTTTTAATTCTCAACAAAAGTTACAAATTGAAAAGTTTAAATGTTTCATTTTGAAAATGTTGACATGATGCACTGATTTTGACATGAATTGACAAAATCTTTTGATGTAACAGAATCTGCATTTTTCATAAAAAATAAAAAGGTTTTCTCAAAAAATGTTGCTGTTCTTGCATGCAGAGTTTGCTGGAATGGCACCCTTGAGGATTTCTGAGCAACCAAATTCCTCCTTTTGTTTCCACAGCATTCAAAGAAACAGAACTCTGTGTGTATGCTTTGTGAATGAACAAGTTTACATCAGAAACATACCTGGCTCATGTCACCAATACCTCATCCTAATACAAACAACCCTGCAAGGCCCCAATTTTTGTCTAACCATCTAAGCCAAAGGAGCAGCTCTATTTTACGTTCCAATTTACATCCTGAACAATCCCCTGAAGTACCATTTCCCTTCAGTCTTTCTTTCTATACCCTCTCTTCATTCCATCCCAACATTGAACTTTGAAGCATTTCTTCTAACATGGCTATCCACCTATAATATTTCTTCCTTAGCAAACCTTTCGCATTCTTTCCTCTTCCATCCCGGCAAGTGCAAGAGCTCTATTCACAAACAGGCTCCCCCTTACAGCCAGTCAAAGAGAACAAGACTTTCTCCACATGGACACCTGCACAGGAAGGGCTGACCACATACTTAGAAAGAGGGACCACTGACACATTCCTGTTCATGTGTAGCCATGTTCTTGAGTTCTGATAATTGGCACCTGCCTGAAAAGGTGATATAAGATGACTACAGATATACCTCTAGCATTGCCATTTAATTCTTCCAGTGCCCAAACACCAGGCATATTGATTAGAGCAAGGATTTTAAATCTCTTACCAAATAAAATGACTGCTTGACAGTACAGCTATCAAAGATAACTTCCATCCATAAAGATCTGACCATACATTTATATAACACCATTTAGCCCAATGGATCCACAAAACAAACCAACTGAGATAAAGACTACATTCTGGCTGGAAATATAGATGCAAACAGGGTTTTTTATATATATGGTTGTGTTTTTTACCAAAGATAAATTACATCATGACCCAGGCTCCTGGTTCCATAGGCACTTCAGTGAAAGAAAGAAAGAAAGAAAGAAAGAAAGAAAGAAAGAAAGAAAGAA
>ML685782.1:3621678-3669178 GCA_007922175.1 Pelusios castaneus
GAAAGAAAGAAAGAAAGAAAGAAAGAAAGAAAGAAAGAAAGAAAGAAAGAATTCCCATTTAGTTCAGTGCAGTCAAGATTTTAACCCTAAAGAATAATACTCCAGATATGGTCACATTTACAGTTTGTCATCTCAAGGAAGAAAGCATAACAATTATTTATCCAATTTAATATATTATTCCTTTTATTCTTTTAAGCTTCATGCTATACAGCAATTTGTGTGTCACATTTCTTGTTTACTGGCTAATACACCAACAAGCTGTTTGTCAGAACGCCAGGGAAAGCTCACGCAATGGTCAAAACAGAAGTTCCACCCATCTTTGACACAGAATCATCCCCAATACATGCTAAAAGCTTTGTCATTCTTCTCATTGAATGCAGTCCTTGCTCCCTCCTACTTACTGTTCTATGAACATTAGCTTACAGGGTTGGTTTTTTTTTTTTTTCCTGATTACAATCTCTTCCCCCACCTCCATAATTTTATTTACATATTTATTTCTGATTTGATTCCTGAGACCATCACAAACCTGTCAGCAGTCTGTGAACGGAACACAGGCAACTTATTATTTCTATACTGTTAATAGCATAGTTCTCATAATAAATATAGAAAAATGTATGTTAAATGCCTCTCTTTTTATCACCCTACTTATCAGAACATTCAGATATATGCACATTGATTGATTGATTGTATAAGATAAGAGGAAGGAAAATATATAGAGCTAAATAAAGAAGTAGCTACCCATGCTACATGGGGCTATTTAATTAATAAAATGGGAAGTACCCTACAAAGATCTACCACTTTTTATTACTATTGTTTTTCAGCTCAAGTACTGCCTTTTATAGCATTTTTCTATTACTATTAAACATTCTGTTCAAATAAAAGTCAAACAAACAAACAAACAAAAAAACAAGCTTCTACTGCAAGTCATTCCCAGTTCTCATATTATTCCCTTTAGGCTAGTTTCATGGTTTATTTAACATTTCCTATTTTGTATATATTCACACACTTTGTTTAACATTTTGCTAGTGTGTTCTATCTTTTTCTCCTGCCATTTGCTTTATTTGTCTGTCTCTTTAGATTGTAAATTCTTTGGGGGTAAAAATTGTTCCTTCCTCTATATGTGTCCTGTACCTAGCACATTGTGTATATTCTGAGAAACTAGTCCTCATGGGAAGATGCAAGAGTGCAGAAAATTTTTTTTTCATGGAAATATGATATTTTGAAATTTTCAGTTGTAAAACATTTCAACCAGCTCTACTGAAAACAAAATATAGTATCTTGCACACACAAAAACATTGAGGCTGCAAAGTCAATCACTCAAATGTTAGGAAATACCAGAATTAAAGTTGCCTGTGCAACCTTAATTCAGATCCTCTGTGCATGTGTATTATGAACACACACTATTTTTTCCACCAGACCCTTACTCCATTCATTGCACAGGCTGAACACTGAATACAACACATACAACACTGAATTAATAGCTATTGAATTTTATTTTGCCCTTACTGTTCAGTATGTTGTTCCAGGCCTTATTTACTGCACACAGTTCAAGCCTAGCTCTGAAGAAAGAACATTAATTTCTTCATGACTATAGTATCCGAGTTCTTCATTAACATTTGTTTTCACAACACGCTGTGAAGTTTGGGCTAATATTATTCCCATTTTATAGACAGGGAGCTGAGGGACAGAGAGCTTAAGGTCAAAAGTGTCCATTTTGGGTATCCCATTTAAGACACTTAAGAGCTATTAATTCACTATACATGATCCAAAGCATGGAAGTGCTGTGGGTTTACATCCTATCCGCACTTTACTTATCACCCTCTCATTTACTATTATAAGATCAAATTCCCCATCCAATTGGCCCAAGATGCAAGCCTTCATGACCTACTTGTTACATTTTTCAACAAGCACCTTCATGCTTTCTCCCATGCTGCCCCATGACTGGGAGATACAAAATGAAGTCATTATCCTCCTTCAATACCCTCCTTAAAATTCTCTTTTGTCGTGAAGCATACAAAAAATATGACAATGGTTAGGCTGCTATTTTGAGACCACTCTGATTGATTGAATTATGTCATTGTTTCCTTGTCCTCCCCATCTGTCTGTCTGCATCCATCCGGTGTCTCTTGTTTCCTACTTAGATTGTAAGTTCTTTGGGGCAGGAACTGTCTTGGTTTCATGTTTGTACAGCACCTAGCACCATTAGATTTTGATCCATGACTCTTGCTCCTAAGCAGCAAGAATAATGAAAAAATTGTACATTTTTTTAATATGGATAAAAATTTTCCCTCGTCCCATTCTTGAGAATGACCAAACAATTTTTGCTGAAATTTTCCAGTAAAATTCAGTCCAAAGCACACACAGACAGTGCAAAAAAAATTTCAATCCAAATTGTTACAGATTAGCAAAGTTATAAGATGCAACTTGTAAATACAACAACAAAAAAAGGGGGTATTATAATGGCAAGTGTTGGGCAACCTTAATTATGAACCGTGCTATTGTCAGCACTTACCATACAGATTGTTTTCCTCCCAACATATATTGTCCAATTAGGTATTTAAAAACACAAACAAAAAAACCATTGACTCCATTACCAGCAAATAATCATAATAAACAAACAAGCTTTTATATGCCAATACAAAACATTTTTCATATTTGTCTCAGGATACCTTTTTTCTCTCCATGTAAACAAATTGCAATTTTAGCAGGCAGGAAACTTTGATTTTGCAGCAAGTCTGGGCTTGCTTCTACCTGTCACCATTTCTCTTGACGGACAGATTGTAAGCTGTAGTGGACATGGATCGGCAATGTGTACTACTCTGTTTAGATAGTTTAGATAATTTGCTGTTGAAGGGTTCCAGTGCTCTCAGTAAGTGAGATGAAGGAGTGCAGGATTAGATAAACATATTCTGACTGCAAAATGATCATGGACTCAAGGGTCAGCCATGGCTAGAGCTAGGGGATTACTGAAAAGAAATTGTATGCATATTTGTTTTCAAATTCTTTTCAAAAAGGTGTTTATGCCCTTCTTGTGTTTGTTTTCTGGGAATATTCTCAAATAAATTACTGACCAGAAAGTTAATAGGCACAGTAAATACAATACGCACAAAAAGAAACTTTTGCATTTGTATTTCTAAATAGTCAGATTGGAAACTTGATTCTAAGAGTTAGATTCATTCACAAAATTATTATGGGAGGACCTGGAGGTCCTAGCCATCTAACTGTCTTAACTACAAGATCATTCTTGTTTGCTATTTATCATGTGACCATTCCGCCCAGTTAAGGAGACCAAGAATTATTGATAAATACATTCAAAGAAGAGATAAAAATTGAATAAGTTATTTGCCCACCTTTATCCACAACCATAAACAAACAGACTGTACACTAGGATATTGCAACAACACTGTGCCACATCCCAAAAATCCACACACAACACAGGTATTCAGAACTACTGAGGATTTAGCTGTAGGGGCCACATGCTCTCTTCTACTCTATGGAATGGAGCAAAGTGAAAGAGGAGAGTTCTTGTTTATGTGGGAGGGATGAAGAAGTGCTTCAATCTAGCACAAGTTAACCCCAGTCCAGAAATAGGAGTAGTCCCAGTGCGATAGGATACCTGGGACTCTGGATACCTGGAACTATCCAGGAGGCCAAGTCTGCATCATCATATGGAGGTTGCACCTTCCATTTCTAAGAGCAAAGACAGCCATAAGCCATACTGTGGCAACAGCAATGAGGCCAATGGCTGGGGATCACTGCAGGGATTCAAGAAAAAACAGATCTTTAGCTGCGTCAAAATTCAATGTTCTTCAAGTGTCTGACAAAGTGGGATTTTCTCCCACAAAAGCTCATGCAAAAAACAAATTTGTTAGCCTTTAAAAATGCCACAAGTCTCCTTGTTTGTTTTGCTGACCTAAACTAACACAGTTACCCCTTTGGAATTTGTTAAAATTCAAGAGAGGGATGAGTGCAGAGCTGCCTTTACAACATCTTTGCATTCACCCCTGGATTGGACTGGTTGGTTGTCCAAGAAGCAGGAGGATTATTCCAGCTACCACTGGCCAGCACCAGTCCCACGGAATCAGTGCTGTCCAGAAGCCCCCAAGCACATCCTTTTCATCTGGCTGCCAGGATTGTGGGGAGCATATATATGCCCCCCATCATCAGTAATGCAATGCAAAGAGGCTGCATCACAGCACAGATGTGGGACAGAATGTCCTTGTTGATGGGCCTGGGCTCCACAGCATAGACACCTGTAGATTTAGAGGCTGGGGAGGGGTATGATTGAGTAGGAACCTGTGAACAATCTGCCTATCAATCTTAATTGGGCACATCATAATCTTTAAAGTCTTTATCCTCACAACACCTCAGTGAGGTAGAAGCACTATCATCCCCATTTTATAGAATGGAGACAGAGGCAGAAACACACTGGGAGCTAGTTTTCACCGATGGTGGCAAATTTGCCGCCATCAAATCGATCTTCCGAATTGACCGATCGGTTCTGTGAAGACCCGCTCAGCTGACAGGAAGTCAATCACTGAAGACCATCCCAGCAAGTGAAATAGTGCTGCGTCAAAAGGAGAGTATTTCTCTTTGACTCAGCATACTGAAGACACCACGGTAAGTAGGCAGTAGGCAGTTGAGTGGAGATACGCAAGGTATTTTAAGTAATTTACGTATCTCTCTTCGACTGCTGCCGAAATCTTACCATGGTGTAGACCAGCTATAAGAGCTTGTCTACACTTGCAGTTATCCAGGAACAGTTATTCCTGAATAACTCCATGTGTGGATACGCTTAGTCCAAAATGAGAGCTCCTGTTTAGATTAACCCATCTGCAGCGTTTGCACATAGGGTGTTCAGAAAGACCTGATCCTGAAAAAGTATAGGCAAGCCCCATGGGTGGCAGAACAGAGGACTGGACCTAGTTTCTCATATGCTCAATTAGTACTCTAAGTGGGGCTTCCTTCTGCCACATTCCTGCTCTGTGTGTGTTTTTCCCCCATCAGGAATGATCCAATTCTTGGTATCTCTCTATTTAGAAAATCTTTTTTTTTTTAAATAGTTAAATTTGATGGCTACAAACTACTCTTAGCAATCTCAGAAGTACAAAAGATCCAGTTTTAGTAATGAAGGAAATAAAGCTGACTATAACAATACCCTGTAACTTCCATGATTTTTACAGGTAGGGACAACTGTGTTTTCACTACCATGTAAAAATATACTTTTTTCTACACAACATATCTCAGTATTAATGCCACTAGCTGCAATTTAAATGAGGGCATCACTTAATTTTAAAACACGAGCATTCGCCTGGATTCAAACCTGAAAAATAGGAAGGAAGAGACCTGCATTGAGTATTCTGCTCACTGCCATTATTACAAACTGCCCAGGAGCTTATTTTAAACAAATTTTATAACCCATGCTGTATCCATCTCATTTATTAGGAGATCCCTTTTAATTTTTAATGGAAGTCAGGACTTCATTCTGGGCCCCAACATCACAGAGGTTGCAGGTGAAGGCCAGCTGGGGACAGAGCTACATTGTTTTACCATTAACATGGGAAGACAAACCAGGGCCATAGGCCTTTAGGGATGTTCCACTGGGGATTCAGTAACAGCCGTTGTAGCTGTGTTGTAGCTGTCTGTGCACATGATTCCTGGGAAATGAGCCCAATGCAGACTCACTATCATTGAATGATAACATTGTCTCATTAGCTACAGCCTTAACGACCATCTAAAACTAGATTGAAGTAAAATGGTCTAAGATAAACTACAACCATTATTAAAGGGTTGGTCTAGGCAAGCAGGTGAGAAACAGAATCTAAATGTGAGGGGCTATCGTTTCACTATTGTTACTTTCAGTTCCCTATGGACATGCATACATATGCACAAAATGCTCAGAGATTGACCCAGACGAATGGCCATGGCAGTCAGTCCCAGGGATGATACATTTGCTTATGGTGATTTACAGAAAATGGCTGTTTTCTTGTTGTAAATGTAAAAGTAATCAATCTTGTGTCAAATATGACTGCAACAAATCCACGTTGTAGGTTCAATAAATTGCATGTAGCTCCTTTAGCTCAAAAACAAACCTAGAGGGAACTGGTTCAAGCAGGAAAGGATATCCTGCTGAACTAAAAGTAAGTAGTGACTCTGATGTAATTTAAATAGAGGTTTATTTTAAAATGCCTGTGTACATTTCTCTACAGTAAGAATAATATCTAGCTGTTGACAGGAATGGGACACAGTATGAGGAGCTATTTGGATTAAAGGACAAACAGGCAATCTCCACAGTTCTTTCAAATCTCTGTGCCACGAGAGCTCAACTCACATGTAGTATCCAGGTTTCAGTGAGGTTCCTTGTTTTTTTACACCTAGTTTTCTAGCTGGGTTCACTTGGCACAAGGAGGGCAAATAACTTGCAGAAGGCCACACAGTGGCTTAGCATCCCAGATCCTCCTCATTCACCGTCTTTTCCTCTTACCAGTTGGGCACAAAATTCCAAGGGTTTTAAATTTTGTTTCCCCTCTCTTACTGATGAGTCCTGTTTGATAGATTAAATAATTTTAACCAGTTAAGGACCAAATTATGCAAGCTTGACTTTCCCTGAAATCAAAGCATTTCATATATGCAATATGTATGGGAGCAAACAGAGATTTGATTCTCCACGAACACTCTCTCTCTCTCTCACACACACACACACACAATGGTAGCATTTCACATCCACTTTGCCCAGGTGTAAATGAATAAATGAAAGGCACTAAGCGATGCAGGTTCAAGTCCTAGTTATTTTCCCTCTCAAACCTTCCTACACTATAAAAATAAGCAGACTGTGTCCTTAGGAATTGCTCGTGTACTAAAGGAAACAAAAACCAGCACCAGGCGATTGATTCATCCTTGAAACAAGAATAGCACCGCACTGCACCAAGAGAAATAATGAACTGGAGGCATGACTAGAGGCAGAGCAGTCTCGTGCTTAGTATTAGCTATTCACATTTAAATAAGACAAATAAAATACTAATAGAATGCCCCGTGCTGCAGTCTGGAGTCCACAGACAAACCCTGTCTGCTCTTATGCACAGTCTCCTGTGGTCCATTTTAACAATAATTGTGTTTTGGACTGGATGTGATCAGCAAAGGGCCCAGGAATGGACAATAATACTACTAATACAATGAACTGGATGTAAATAGGGCCTTTCATCTGACAGAATCCCCAAACCGCAAACAGACTGCGACTAGCTCTGCAGTGATTTACAAGGCAAATCAGTCACAATCACAGCATGTTCTTTGCAAGGATATTTCTTGCCTTTTTTAATGGAAGCTGTGATTTCATTCAGGGCTCCTAATTCACTTGGACTGCAGATGAAAGCCAGCTGGGGACCGGGTGGCATTTGGTCGTTTTAACATTAGCCTGGAAGAGGTAATCACATCTTGGCCCCAGGCCTTTGGGGATGAAACACGTGGGATTTGGTAGTGGAAGGGAGAGTTCTTCATTTGCACAATGCTATTTTCTTGGGACCTCAGCCCAACACAGACTCACTATCACTGAGTTCAAGTAACAGGTGCCAAGAGATGTGCTGTGTAACATCACTTCACCATGGAGCGCCAGCATGGCCTTTCCACAGAACACAGCCCTTTTACCTCTTCAATTAAAGCAACTTCATTGACTGTAAGAAGCATTTACTGACTGTGTGCACCTGCTTAGATGAGGACATGGCGCACACAGCTGGTGTATCATGCAAGCCACCCTAACTGGACCAGGTGGGGCTCAATGAGCAGCTGTGCATTTGTCCTCATATGTTCCTCCTTTCTTGTTGCCTACCTTTCCCAGCTGTTAGTACAGTATGGATTAGTCCCTGCAGAAGATGATGCTGGTTAGCATAGGCAGCAAGCTTTTGAATTTGGGGAGGCTGGCACTAACCTGAGGCCCTGCCTCCGCCCTGCCTCCCACAGGCCACACCTATTCTCCATCTCCCTCCCAAGCCTGACCCATGCTTCACCCCACTCCACCCCGACTGCTTGCTCAGTTTCTTCCTACCCCTGCTCTGCACCCTCCCCCAATCCAGCCCAGGCTGTCCCTTGCTCCTGTGGGGAGAGCAGGAGAGGGAGCAGGGGTAGGAAGAGACAGAGCAAACATGGGGCCTAGGGGACAGAGGCTGAGCAGGCGCTGGCAGCAGCAATTGTCTGGGGGGCGGGGGGGCTTAGCCTGTCCAAGCCTTTTATACCCGCTGCCCATGCTGGGTAGCCACAACATGCAAACATGACAGTCTCCTTCTTGCCCCACACACTGAGGACTGAACCAGGGATTTCCAGACCTGAAAGCATAATGTGAGCTAGAGAGCCAAGATACTCTAGCTGGGAGCTGTGTGGATTGGCACGGCAGGGGTCATAACTCACCGCAGAGCTACACAAATTTAGCACGACACGCCGTCACTTGCACCTTGTCAAATGGACAACGTAACTCAGATGTGAGGTCCCACCAGAGGCTGGCTTTCATGCCGTGATTTATCTTTATCCCAGTTCTATGGCTCAGTCAGTGCCTGTGCGGGTGTACCACAGGGCTCATGTACTTCTGCACAGCTTCCTTTAAGATATCCGACCTTCCTTGTAGCCCGTCATGGGAGCATGGCCACCTCCCCAATGCAGTGCAATAGCCATTGTGCCTCAGCAACACAAAACACCACTTAATTAATGCATTATTAGGTTGTTCATTTTTGCTCCTCGTGAGGGGTGCCACTGCCCTTTAACAGGTGGCCTCTTGTCTGACACTTGTCACCTGTTCATACACACCATCTCTGAAAGAGCCTGTCATTAATATGTCAGTGAACAAACGGTCCTGGGGGTCAAATGCTATAAAGTACTTCACTGTGCAAATGGCACAGGGGATCGAATGCTGCAAGGCAGATGTAAGCCTGCTCTAGTGTACACACACACACACACACACACACACACCTCCAATTAAAGGCAAAGAACCCAAAACACACACCCACACTTCTCCAATTAAAGGCAAAACCCCCAAAAGCACAAATGTAGTGAATGACACTGTACGGACATATAAAAAGAGACAGCCCCCTATGCCGAAGATCTTGTCAGAAAGACAATGTGACAAGAAGGGATTACTTGTTTGTCTTTGAGGGAGGAACTTTCATTTTGTTCTCTTTGTACAGCTCCTAATACTCTGTGGTCCATGAATGGGGCTCCCAGATGCTACCATGATAGACTAAATCAATTATTATCCTTATTTTATAAATGGGGAACTGAGGCACAGAGAACTTAGGAGTTCACAGCAAATCTCTTGGAGAGCCAGGAATTCAACCATCCTCCTCTTGTTTTGTACATTTTCTTTCTCTTTATTCACTTTTAGAATGTTGCTTTGTTTCTAAGATTGCAAACTCTTCGGGATAGGGTCTTTTCTCTTGGTCCGGACAGCACGTCACAGAATGGAAGCTCTGAGAGAATACTACAAATCAATAATGGGGAAAACAATCTCTTTCCATTGTGTTATAAACTCAGGTTACCAACTCTAAGAGTTAATAAAAAAATACAGTATAGCTAAGATGCAAACCTCTACCACAGAGCTTTATTAAAGACTTGTCATGGAATGCTAGAGGCATGTGTATATGCTGTGTTCTTGCATTCACTGATAATAATCTTGTTGCACTGTGAATATATTTGTGTTATACAGTGCAGAAAATCTACAATGTAGTTGTTTCTTCATTACTTTGCAGCATCACGATAATGAATCTGTTATGGTATTCGTATTTTGAAGCCAAGTAATTGGCCATGTAAGTCTACACATGCTTTAGAAGATATTTTGAACTTCTTTACAGTACTTTCATATTTAACACTATAAAATGGTTTCATTTATTTTTTAAAGAGCTATAAAAATACAACATGTAAGAAATCATGTCCAGAACAGTTAATTTGAAGTATCTATCAAATCAGATACAGTATTTCTCTCTCAAAAGATACATCAGAAGACATGCTCATGGTGATAAATATGATACCTGTCCTTGAAAAATACCTAACCTTGAAGCAATTCGGTAGTATTATTTTAAGATACAGTTGAAGATGCAATATAAAATAAGCTTACTGATTAATGTCCACACTTGCATGGTCATATAATAGGCTTCCAGATAATAACAACAGAGTCATTATGATGATAACGGTCTCTAATAAAGGAACAATTTGTTCACTACATCATATTTTTAGGCTCGGATCCTGCAACAGTATCCACTAGCCCTATATCTTTTCAGAGCAGTGTAGTGGTAGGATGCTACTCAGTTATAGACAGGTAGGATGATCCAGTGGTTAGGGCACTAGCTCAGGATTTTAGTGAGCCAGGTTCGATGCCTTTCTTTATCACAGAATTCCTGTGTAACCTCGGACATATCATATTCTGTGCCCCAGTTCTACAGCTGTAAAATGTTAAACAGTAGCACTTCCTTAATTCGAAGGAGTGTTATGAGGATACATACATGAAGAACTGTAATGTCTTTGGTTGTGATGCAAATAAGCTAGCGGGCTCAGTACAAGAGTGACAATGAAAATTAGTGGCCTGTCGATATAGAATCACAGAATATTAGGGATGGAAAGGATCTCAGAAGGTGTCTAGTCCAACCCCCTGCTCAAAGCTAGATCAACCTAACTAAATCAGGACTTTAGTTATGTAGATCTATAGATAGATATGCCAAAGCCTTGACTTTCTACATTCTGAAGCTGCCTTCAATTCCTGTAGTATTTAAATCCTGGATTATAAATAACAAAAATACATTAGCTGTGTTCATTATCCAGGGAGTGTATTTGATTGCGTTTTCCCATTCACCGCTTGTCTACACACAGAAGTTGCACTGATTTAATTTGAACCACCTGAGTTAAGGCACTGCTCCTTCGTGTGCGGACTCTCTCATACCGGTTTAAAACTCATATCCATTTTGCTTGCACCTTTGCATTTACAAATGTAAGATGAATCAATATGACAGGCTCAAAACAAGGTGTGTGTTCACACAGAAAAAGGTGCACCAGTTTAACTAAATCACACCATTAGCTAAACCGTTACAATTTTATATGTAGACAAGTCCATACATAAGCCACAAAATTCACTACCTGGCAGTGTCTCTGTCCACTGATGTAGATTAAAGAAATTGTTCCCTAAATTATAACCCCAAATCCCTGTGGCACAATAACAGGATCATACTTTCCCATTACAAAGGATGCCTCACAACTTATAATGAATGCTTCTGATTAGAACATGAAAGGAATAAATGTACCACATGAAGGCCACAATATCGCTATTATACAGTATTTTAGAGGAATGAGCAAATATAGGGTATAAAAAAACAAGTGGCACTCCAAATTATTATATGACTGGCAAGCAGATATTACCAGAAGAGGGGAAAATAGTCTGAAACGGAGTAAGAATCTTATCTGAAATGTGATTACCTGTAATGACAAACTAACGGCAACATTAAAAACCTCCCCATAACAGAAGGCACACAATGGGGCTTTTATGATTTAAATGAAGGACACTACAAACAACTCTTTGATAGCTTCCCGTCGGGCTATTGTTCTGCTGGAGTCAGAGTTGATTAGGATGCACGGTCCCTATTTTAAGAACACCTGTGTCTAAAGCCCATGAATAATTAGCTTAGCCATACCATTTCACTCCCATAATGGTATAATTTGCCATGCCTTTCAGACCCAGGACAGCTGGTGCTATTGAAAAATCACCTCAGGATTAGGCCTTAACTCTCAGGCCTGACTCTTTGGGGGCTTCTTAAGTATCCATGGCAACATCCTTAGGCTGCAAATTATCACCTCTAATAATAACTGGTAAAGTCTATTTTATTTTCTTCTAGTCATACCTATAATAAAAGAAAACACAACAATTGAATAGAAGTTTTGTGAGCTAAGGATTGAACAGACAGAAGGTCTTTTCATCATGAGTTGTTTTTTTCTTTTCTTTTAAATTTCATAGCTATTCATTTTTTGTTTTACTTCTGGGGGGCAAAAAAACCACCATTCCCTCTGGATATAGTGGGGAAATTACATTAACAACAGGACTGGTCAGTGCTAATTGATGCAGTTGCCTACAGCTGCCCAGTTATAAGAAGGTGGGTAATTTTATGGAAAGATCCTCAGCTGTGAGGAGCTGTGTAAATGTGTTTCCTGCCTCCACTGAATCTGTTCTTCAGCTTAACTGTGGACAGGTGAGCACAAATGCAACAGTACAAAATATTTAACTATGCACATACACTTTGTGGCATTCCTGAATATTTCACTCATCAGGTCAACTTGATTACACTCTAATGAAACAGACCGCAAGGCAGTGAAAGCTACTATAGCGAAAACCACAGCTACAGGGAGAGCTCTCAGCACAGCAGCCCTGAATTGCTGAAGTTTCCCTATCCAGAATCTAGGGAAGAACCTTTCCTAGAGAAATCGCAGACTTCTTTCCTACCCACCAATTGAATTAAGATGCCCCCTCCCCAGTCACCATATGTTTTGGAAGTGGGAAGCAAAGAGAAATCTCTGTCCTCAACAAGCTCCTGTTTTTTCTCCTTTAGAACAGAGCGATTAGGCAGTAGATCTCTTTGTGCCACTTCACTCCATTGTGCCCACCCACTTCTTGGCTGACTGATGCTCAGTACATCACCCGAGATGAACAAATTTAAAGTACTCCCGGATAATCCTGATTCCACACAGAGGGTGTATCTACACTTACAAGTTAGGTCAATTTAAGGATGCTTAAGTCGACCTTAACTACTCTGCCTCCACTCTGGGCTTTCCTTAAGTTGACTTAAGGAAAAGTTAAGTCGACTTAATAACACCTCATTTTAGGTCGACTTAAGCCAGTGTGGATGTGGATTAGCGCCTACATCGACCTTATTAAGTCGACTTAAAGTTTTAAGTCAGCCCCTTTTCAACCTTATTAAGTTATGTCTACACTAGAAAAGTAAGTCAACTTTTGTTAAGTTGACTTAAAGCCAACCTTATTAAGTCAACTTAATAAAGTCAACTTAACTTTTCTAGTGTAGACATAGCCAGAGCTATCAAGCCTGGCTCGCACTACAATTCTGCCCTAAAAGAGGGCAGCATAAAGCCAGGGCAGCTAACACATTCATACCTTCTAATACACAGACTAAATACTCATTTCTAGCAAGTTACAACCTCCCCCTGCTTACTCAGTTTTTTTGCTGTTAAGTCCTTACTGCTTTGTTTCCCTAGCAGAGGGATTGGGAGCCTGGCAGGAGCTGGAAGTGAGAGGGCAGGAACAGTGCAGCAGCCTTCTCTGCCTTTTCAGTTCACTCTATTGTCTTCTCTTTGGCTATTTGCAGGGGAGGCACAAGACAGGCAGCCTGGCTGGCTGGGTCTGCTAGTTTGGTGTGATCCTGCTCATGGCACCACACTGTCAGCCCCAGGCATTCTACCTGCTTGCCTTGTGAATTCCCCAACTTCCTCCACCTGGTTTGCATGCACCTGGAAGCTGGGACCCAGCCAGAGCTTTTTTCAATTTCCTCCCCTGCGGCATGTTCAGGTGTGTGGCCCAGGGCTGGAACAGCATGGGAAAAATGCAGCTGCTGTGCTGCCTCTCCTGGTGCCCATCACCCAGCTGCACTGCTCCCCTGCCACCCTTTCCCTTCTCCCCACTCTCCTGCTGCCACCCTGAAGATTGAGGGTGAGGGCAAACTTTATAGCAAAGTTCATGGGAGGGGTGGGCATTATTTAAAAGCAGTAGGCGTCTCTGGTGTGGGTCAGTAGGATGGCAGATGGAGTTCCTTTATGAATGCACATAACATGCTCTGCAGTATTGCTATAGTATGTTTCCTGCAGCATCATACATGGACTTATGTATATTTCACATGGCTTAGGAGGGGGCCACAGAATCAGAGCTTTCTTCCAGCATGTAGACAGAAAGGATGCATCACTGAGGCTATGCAAAATACCTGCTTCAGTCAGAGAGGGAAAGATCACCTGAGGCCAGGGGGGTGCGTGTTTTGGAGAAAAAAGGACACACTTAGAAATCCAGGAGTGAGCAATTGAGGGGGCAAAGCAGCACACCAGACCAGATAGCAGGAGGGGAATGTCACACATAGTAAATTGTTTCAGGTATGTAAGCACTTCCACTGCAGACTGATGCCTTTAGACATGTGAAGGGGCTGCCTAGGGCACACAGGCCTTGGGGCTTGTTTCTGAGTGTGTGTGTGGGGGGGTTGTGAACTGGAGGCAGGGCCTAGCAGAGGAGGTGGGGAGGCGGCGGTGCACACTGGAGGTGGAGCCTGGTGGGGGTGTGGCCTGTGGGTGGAGCCTATGGGGTGGGTAACAGGTGGTGAGACTGGGGAGGGCCACAGCCCCAGATCTTTTTGCTATCCAGCTATGCCCCTGCCGCTCAGCATCCCCTCATGTGGTGAAGAACCAACTCGGCCACATTTCCCTCCACCGGTGGGGTGGAGAAGGCTGCCTTATCTCACCTGGGCTGCTGCAGGACTACTGCAGGGGACCAGTTAAATCAGCCTCCCCTGCCTCCTATTGTGGTTTATGACCACAACCACCTCACTATAACTCCTGTTTTGGACTTTGGTACAACCTCAACCTTTACCCAAGTATCCAAATACTGCTTTTGGTAAGGAAAAGCAAAATCATTCATTTTCAACAGAATATTACAAGGCATTTTCATTTTTAGAATACAGCAAGAAGGCAGATGCAGTTTTCTCCTTTCCTTGCAAACAGTTTTCCAGTGGTTTCAGAGACCCCACGGTCACTGAAAATTGAGTAAAGGACTGGAAAAATATAGAAGTCAAGCTTCAGAAGCACACACAATCTGCCGTATGCAAGTAATGTTCTGAAAGGTGGCATTTTTTCAATCAGTCAAAAGAAGAGGGCTCTGTACTGGCACAGTTGTCAAATTCTCACATAACAGCAATAAGTGAAGAGAGAAAGAATGCTACCAAAAAAAAAAAAAGTCCCTGTATTGCTGCTTTACATGGCTAAACAAGGAACAGCATTGTGGGGCCATAACAAGAGAGAAGAATCAGCGAACCATGGACACTTTCTCGAATTAAGCACAGGACTGTATCCACCTATCCCTGCCCCCCCCCCCCCCCCCCTGGACTTGTCTTTCCGTGGTCTCCCAAGCTCCCTACTGGACTGGCTCTGCCTTTCTCTGCCCCCCCGGCCTCCCCAACTCTGCTGAGAAAGGCACTCAGGGAAGGTCCTGTAGCAGCTGTTGTGACGGGGAGTAGGGCAGAGGAGGGATCCAGGGCAGGACAGGGGGTCGAGGGGGTTGGGACCTGGGATGGAGAAGGAGTATAGCTGGGGGCATGGTAGTGTGGTGAATGGGGAAGGGGCAAGGCCGGCTGTGGAGCTGCCTTCCCCAGGGAAAGCTCCACCGACCACCCATGCAGGAGGCCATCACTGCTGAAAGGGAAGTACCCAGGCAGAATATAGAAGGCAGACCTACACCAAAGAGGGATTTCGGCAGCAGTCGCAGGGAGATGCAATAAGTACGTAAAATACCCTCCCTTCGACTGCCTACCGCCTACTTACCGCAGTGTCTTCAGTGTGCTGAGTTGAAGGAAAAAGCCCTCCCTTCCATTCAGCGCTACTCCACTTTCCAGGCTGGTCTTCAGAAATCGACTTCCTGATCGGCTTAGCGGATCTTCATAGACCCAATCAATTGATTGGGAAGATCAATCTGATGGCAGCAAATCTGCCACCATCAGTGAAGACAGCTCCAGAGACGCATCTACAACTACATAACCAAGGAACTGACGGGGAGACACAGCCGCAAGGACAGTTTTCTGATTGCTAACATCCTTTGCACAGTGAATAAAGTTTGCAAGGGAGAGTGCAGCTTGCCACTGCTGCTTAACAGCTGTATCTTCTTCTAGGGATGCTTTTTAAAAGAAAGCATATTTATAGAGTAAGGGCTAGTTACTAATATTAATAGGAACACTGGTTCTCTGATCACACTTGAAATACTCATCCCATGGTAGAAGGCTCAAGCTCTAATTTTTATCTGTCATCGAGTATTAGGGCAAGATCCTAGAAAGTGCTGAAGACCCACAATTCCGGCTGACTTCATCTAAAAGGGAAAAGTCCTTTTATCTGGCCGATTCAGGCCCTTAAAGTTGCTCACATCAGGTGATGTGCTTAATATTAGTCAGCGAAGAAAGTGGTTGCTTAGGCAGCAACATGAAAAAATTAGAGACCAGTTGATACAGTTTTTGTAGTTTAGGTCCAGTTGACTATGGCCCCGATTGACCTTTCAATTTGCCGTGGACTGTTGGCAGTCAGACGCAATCCAGCCACATTCCCTTTTTACCAAGAATATCTGCAGTGCTGGGGGACTAGGTAGAGGAAAAGAACATAGAACTGGTTCTATGCCATTTGGAGATCCACCAATATTACAATACAGATCTGTGGAATTTGGGGCTGCTCTGAGCAGAATGTGGCTGAGGAGTAATCCAATCTTCTCAGCCTGTGTGCCAGTAATATATGGAATGGTGAGAATCAGGGCATGTTGAATGTTTGCTCCCACGTGACATCTTCCTCCAAAAATTTGTCACAGTGCTGTAAAGCTATTTCAAATGTTAGAATTATTTTTCCTTGCCTCCACTTAAAGTCTGCACAATATTTTTTTCTAGTATGATCCAAATGTACAGTACGTCTTATTTTAAGTCTTATTTTCCAACCATTTACCACACATATGAAATCAGTTTCCCTTTAAGTGGCAGAATCACAGTTTATTACTGTTTATATTACAGGTGCACAAGGAAATCCCAGATAAGATCAAGGTCTCAAATTCATAATAAGAGCCCTACAAACATACAAGACGACAGTCCGAGCCCTGAGAATTTTATAAAGTAACTAGGCAAGATGGACAAAGTACTGCTAACCCCATTTAAGATATACGAAAGGGAGGAAAAGTCTGCACAAGGAAAGTCTGTGGTAGACCCAGGAATTGATCCAGATCTTCTGAGTCTCAATCCACTATCTTAATTGCAAACTCATCCTTTACTTTCCTGAATGGCTGGATTGTATTCTCCTGTGCATGGGTGGCTCATGAACCGCCCATGTGAGGACAAAGGCTAACATGAGTCTGGACCCACCCCTTCTTCCCAAAGCCCCGCCCCTTCCATCCTCTTTCCTATCAGAGCCCAGCCAGATGGCATAGTCAGTCAGTGCTAGGCAGCCTGAGCACCCCCGGATCTCATGCCCCAGCCCAATCTGGCCCTACACTGGCTGGCTGGTTGGCTGGCCGGCCCACATAGCTGTCCTGCCCATCTAAGCACCTCCCTCCCCTCCCTCACCTCCTTGGAGTGCCAGCCTGGCCAGCACCAGCACCAATCCAATCCAGGTCCGGGCTGGCTGGTCTGCCCCAGCCTCTGCTTCAAGCGCCCTCAGCCCCCAGAGCTCCCCAGATCCTGGAGAGCTACCGGCTCACCCCACATGCCAGTGCAGCAACCGACCCCAGCACTGAGCACCAGCCCACCCCAAGGCCAGGCACTGCCAGACTGTTGGGCCAGCACAACTTACCCCAGTGGTGCAGTGCCAACTTCCCCAGCCACCAAAGCACCGCTGCCACACCGTGCCCCATCCCACACTGCCTCCAGTGCCAAAGTGCCATCCTTACCCACCCCAGCCACACTGATGAAGCGCCATCCTGGCCTTGGTGCAGCAGCACAGCACCAATGCATCCTGGCCCTGGGCTGGGCTGGGCCAAGTGTCTCCAGTCCTGCAAAGATGGCCTGGACCATCCCATCGCAGTGTTGTGATGCCCCAGCTCCCGAGTACCAGCCTCAGCAGCCCTACATCCCTCTGAGTGGGCTCCCACCCACTGCTTCAGCAGAGGGGCATCTGGCTGAAACTGCTTCCTATGCCAGGCTCACACCAAAGGGATGCATCAGGAGGGGGAGGAATGTGAGAGAGACCACACCTGGCTGTCAGGGAAGACTTAGCCCATGTTCCTGTATAAATTTTCATAGAGTGTCTCAGTCTCATAATGGATCCCTGGTCATGTGATCAAATGCTCACCCAAAACGAGTGAGGGAAGGGTGGGAAATTATATAATTCTGCGAGGTGATGGGCAGTGATGGGGAAGTGTGGAGGAGGTAAATCAAAAGGGCAAGTCATACCACAATCACGATAATAAAATATAGAGCCTGTCATAAAAGCCTGGTACATAAGTTCATGCTACCCCTATGATCACCACTGACAAATGATGAGACAGCAACCTTGGCAGCATTTCAAGGATAATATGTTCCTAAGGATGAAATGTTCCCATATGAATGTTTAAGTTTATTCAGCAGAAATAGGCTAACGTCCAACATGTCTGACTCCTGGTTCCTCCTGTTTCTTTGTAAACTTGTTTATAGTGACCAGTGGAAGGACACTGTCAGGGTCAATATATAAAGCAGCATGCACACACACACACGCACACAGGTGACAGATCCTGTCCTGAGTGACAGTCGCTTTTGGCCAATTCTGCAGCACAAAGTTAAAGCCAGCCGATCCTTAGCCTCTGAAGAATTGCCCTAGAGCAGGGGTAGGGAACCTTTTTGTCTGAGAGAGCCATGAACGCCACATATTTTAAAATGTAATTCCGTGAGAGCCATACAATATGTTTAAAACTAAATAAAAGTAAATGTGGGAATTTTATGTTTTAATTAATTGAATTTGAATTACTTTTAATTGAAATTTAATTTTAGAAAGGTTTTTAAAAAACCTTTAAAAAAGGTTTTTAATTAAAATTAATTTTTAAAGGTTGGGGTTTTTTTTAAGAAAGAAAGAAAGAAAACGCCGCCGGCGGGGGAGGACCCTACCGCGGCCCTGGGAAGCCGCCGGTGGGGGGGGGGGAGCAGACCCCAGCCCCGGAGGCTGATCCCGGCCCCGTGCTGGGAGGCCGGGGCCATGGATTAGCCCGGCCCCAGCCCCGGGAAGGAGGCGGTTGGGGGGTGGGAGCCCGGGATCCCGCCGCTGCCGCAGCCACCCCTCTGCCCCGGCTGTGTGAGGCAGGCAGGCAGGCCCGCGCTCCTGATCTGAGCCTGCCTGTCCCACCCTGGGGGCGGGGAGGGCCAGTCCAGAGGCCGGGCGCAGGCCGGGTGTGCCGCAGCCCCGGGGGTTGGAGGGAGCGGCAGGGGCTGCCGGGCTGCGCGGGGGTCCCTCATTGCTGCGCGGGGGGTGCGACGGCCGCTGCGCGGCCACGCGCCCGTGCAGCTTAGAGGGAACACTGGCAGCGAGCCAGATGCAGCCATCAAAAGAGCCACATCTGGCTCGCGAGCCATAGATTCCCGACCCCTGCCCTAGAGAGATGGCAGCAGCTCCCCCCGGGCCATTGGTGCAGTAGATGTGGGGAGGGAGAAGGGGATTGATGCGGGTGTTCCTTTACCTAGGTGCTCCCATCTTACAGAATGGAGCAGTTGGCATAACAATGCAGTACTTGGGCACCTCTAAACTATA
Source organism: Pelusios castaneus (assembly GCA_007922175.1). Classification (NCBI taxonomy): domain Eukaryota; kingdom Metazoa; phylum Chordata; order Testudines; family Pelomedusidae; genus Pelusios; species Pelusios castaneus. Next base: position 3,641,140 of record ML685782.1, read on the forward strand.
AATTTGGAACCAGACCAGAACTTGGTGGCCTAAGAATCAAGTAGCTTAAAGAAACCCTAACCCCCACCACCCTCAAGCAGTGCCAGGCCAACAAAAAACAGACCCAAGAATCTAGCGCTGTACATGGGTATAATTATTGAATTAAAAATTGATATATAGTTTAGTCTCAAAATTAGGGTTAGACTTAACTAAGAAGTTACACTGAGTGACATTGGTAGAAATGTTCCTTTCTTTTATGTCATTGAAGAGAGGTTTGGTGCAAGAGACCATTTTCACAAAGTTAGTTTGTCAGGGGCAGGCGGGGGGCAAAGATAAGATGGAGATTCTAAGAGGACTGTGTGTGTCTCCACGGTAAGCAGAGTGATCCAGAAATTCACATTTGTTACTGGCTTGGTGAAATCTAATTATAGAACACCTAGGGAGCCCAGATGTCTCGGTTTTATAGGAACAATCCAGCTATTCGGAGATTTCTCTTATACAGATGCCTATTGTTCCATTCCCTTTGTCCTGATTTTTTACACTTGCTATCTGATCACCCTAAACATACCATCAGCATGGGATCTCTGTTTCTGACGGTCCGCCCTGCGGTAGGTAGGCACTAACAGTTGCGAGTCACTTCAGACAGTGTGATGCTAACCACTGGGGCTAAAGCAGAATCTTTGCTGGCCATTGCCACTATAACATTTATGAAACTCAGCTGAGCAGTTCCAATTCCATCTAGTATAGGGCAGGAGCACCATTTACTCACTGGTTCTTTTCAATAGAATTTTTAAAGCTGGGGGTCTCTCTCTACATTGGAAAACAGGCAACCATACTTGAAAAATGTGGTCTAACATTAGTCACCTAAAACTAGATTTATGGAAGGCATCTAAATTAGAGAAGCAAGTTTTCAGAGGTGCTGAGTTCATACACTCCCCATTAACTTCACTGGAAACTACAGATGTAGGTATTGCTGGAAAATCAGGCCGCTTGCCCTTACTCAAATTTGAACATTTTATTTGCCCTAACACTTAAACTGAAACCAAAATTGCTTTTACTAAAATGTATAAGATGCCATGAAAACATTTCTGTTCACCTTTTTTTTTCCTTAACAAAGCCTCTGCTGAGAGTCTGACTGGACCACTACTGGTTGAACTTCGCTCCAGAAACAATGCGATTTGTTAACATCTAAGGGGCTTGTCACAGATCATTTTTTCATTAGTGCTCATGGGTCTGTGTGATGTCACCTTTGGCCTGTGTAGCAAAACATCATATTAACTCCTATCCTCAGGGCAAAGCAGTCTCCAGGGTTCTGCCTTACTCGCTGACCTAACTCTTGATTCTAAATGTATCTTGAGGCCTGACCCTGCGGAAGCACTGAGTAACCTTGTTTTCTATTAAAAAGGTGCTGAATAGGCTAGCTCAGACAACAGAATCATGCCCTAACTAGATGATGCAGGGAATTTCATAGCCGCTCTTTAATTAACGTAAGAAATGACATTACTCCAAAAAATTTCAGATTGGTTTAAAACTGTTATTATAAGCCAAGGTCTGAATGAACTCTCTCCTGTCATCTATCAATGAACTGGGGGGAATAAACCTTATGAACAGACTGTATTTGCATAGACAGTGGTTAAAGTATAATTTGATGGGCCCCGGAACCCTCCTAATCTCCAGGCCCCCTTTTCCTACTGTCTGGGCCCCCTTTATGCATGTGTGGGCCCCAGCCCAGGTAGGCATTTGCAACCACTTCTCAGTACCACATGCATCGGTTATCAATCCATAAAAATATTTATAATTGCATATGGTGTTTGTCTATAGCAATTATTGTCACAAACTAACAAACACTGCATAACACAATAAGTATTGTGATTAACAATGGTGGGGCATAGGACCTGCCAGCAGCCAGGGCAGGGCAGAACATGTGTTCCATTCAATTTTTCTATTTTTAGGAGCCCCGGAACTCTGGCTCCTCAAATTTGTGGGCCCCGGAACCGCGTTCCGGTGCGTTCCCCCTTACTTTAACCCCTGCATAGACACACAGATCAGCAGATACACCTGCTTTCCCAAAGTGTTTGATTTGGGCTGTTCTAGGTTAAAATTCACTTTAATCTTGAATATGGGGTAATCAAATATAATTATCCTTATTGTCTTGTATATTAACAAGTAGAGAGTGCTTGTTTCTGCACAGTGATTACTAGAACTGAAATCACTGATGAGCAAATCTGGGTGGTGGGGGGGCTGAACTTTTGAGCAGGTGTGGGAGCAGTGTTGTAATGAGACAATACAAAGAGAGTCTCCTCTAACCCCTGAAATCACTAAAAGCTGGGCTAAATGATGGAGCAGCACAGATAGAGGCAGAAGCAGCAGAGACAGTGGTGAGCAGCAGTCATGGCAACAGTAGCTGCAGAGGTATTGCTCTACCCCCTCCACCCCCCAAGTGTGGGAGGTGAATGTGCCTCTGAATTGTGGGACTTTGCTGACTTCGGACAACACACCATGAGTGGGGTGCAGTGGAGAGAAAAAGGAGTGGCAGGTTAAAGGGGCATTTGTCCATTGGCCTTTCATACCACAATGTGGGAAACTGAGGCAAAGAACTACAGCCAGACCCTGGAATTAGTCTGATTTGCATACTTTAACTCATTGTTACAATGTGCTCCTAAATAAATGCTGCAATCCCTCTCTAGTAATACAATGTTTTCTGTAGTGTTTGCCAGTGGGGCCTCCTGGTGCTGGAGGATGGATTAGTTTTCCAGATTCCTGGGTAGGACTTGAGCTAATTCTGTCTTGCATTGGTAAGAAGAACTTCTAGATATTGAACTTGACCCATGCTGCTGCCAATGCCACCTGGCAATTGAATCATAATATCCTCTTTCATTTACTAAGCATTAACAATGGGTTGGTTATTTTCCAAGCAGAGAGGAAAATACCACCATGGTCCTGAAAAGGTTAATATCTAAGGAACAGATTTTCTCCTTATTAGCACCTTGTTCAATCCTGTTGCATTCAGGGGAGCTGTATGGGATGAAAGAACACAATATGACCCATTATTCCACCCAGATAATGGAACTTGAAGCTTAGAGGAGCAAGATTTTATACTCAGCAACATCAGTGTGAATCAGGAATAAATCTACTAAAGTGAGTAGAATTGCTGCAGATTCACTTAAGCAAAACTGAACTTTGTCTTTTATAGGCCTTATATTTTAAAAGACAAAGTTCAATACCACTGTGCTTTTCTTTAAAAAAAACAAAAAACCTTAAAAACTCATACTTGAGCAGTTTGCTACAGAAAAGCTGCATGAAAAAATGCAGTAAAGAAGAAATTGTGCAGCACAATCATTCTGCTTAGCAGTTAATGGACTAATATGAAAAGATTATAATTAACAGGGTTGAGCATCTGTGGAAAGAAAATGTCTTTAAAGTTCATCATATTCTCTCTGCCTTCATATCAAAAACACTTCCAGGGAGAATAGGCCTTTAACAAGACAACCTTTGAACCCTAGGGTCATCCATACTGTGATGAAATGCAATGTCAACATTTTATTCATGTACTCCATAGCAGAATATAAAGGCAGGTTATTGCGTGGGGTGTGAAGGCTGTCCTCAGTCTATGATAAAACAGATGTGAGATAATGTACCAACTCTTCAAGAATAAGGAAGGAAAACATTACAAGCATTTCAAGGTTACTTACCTGATGAAAGAGAAAAAGCTGGAGCAAGCCACATCAAATTGGAAAATGGTCACTTGAGGGCTGTCACTGAGAGTCTTTGACAAATTTATAGGACCAGCACTTCTCCCCTTTTCTCTCTGTGACAAAAAGAAAAAAAAAACAAAAAAACACATGTTGGAAAGAACTTTCTATAACATAGTGTGATGGGCTGTACTTGAGAGGGGAGCCAGGATGGAAAGTCTGACTGGAGATGGAGCCAGCTGAGAGTGGGTGGGGCTGGTATAAAGACAAGAAGTTGGCAGCAGAAAGATGTTGCAGGTGTAGTAATCTGCAATCGCTCCCTAGGGAAAGGGAGGTGTGTTTGGGGTTACAGTGTCACGTACCCTGTACTTACTCCCTAAAAGAAGGACATTTAGGCTGGCAAACCCATGTGTGGAGGAGGTGGAAGGTAGAGCTGAGAAGTAGGAAGGAGCCTCGGGGTAAAGGAACATTGTGTGGGAGTGAGCAGGTCACCAATGCTAAAGATGGGTCCCTGGACTGGATCCTGGAATAGTGGGCAGACCCAGGATCCCCTAACCAACACTGGAGGAGTGGTAGTGAAGGCAGGCCTGTCATTTTCTATAGAGGGGCCTTGATACCTCAGAAAGAGGGGAATATAGTGATATGACCAGAGGCCAAGTCATGGAGGAGCACTGAGTCCTAGAAAAAGAGAAAGTTTACAGGAAGAGGAACAGAGAAGGGGGTGTAGAACCTATGAAGAACTAATCCCCAAAACAACCAGGAGGAGGTGTCCTAGTGTTAAGTGGACCCAGTGGCACATGGCAATCCTATTCCAGAGGGACGAAGTAGTGTGGAAGGCAGGGTGACCCACAGGTTAGGCTACCAATTTAGGCTTCAGATAAACATGGGTTTGCTTCCTGCTATGCCGAAGAGGTCTTGTATAACCTTAAGCAAGTCTCTCTGTGCCTCAATTCAATTCTCTTCTTCACAAGGATGTTGTGGGAATAAATGCATTAAAGATAGTGAGGTGCAAAGGTAATAGGGACTGCAAGTATGTAAGTTAGATAGTCAAAGGAAAGTGGGTCTTCTGAATTACATGCATGCCCCAGTATGCATTTATAGCACCTCTGACTTGAAAATCTCAAGCAATAAATTCAGCTTCATAATCAGGCTGGAGCAAACAATTCCCAATAAATGGGAAATTAGTTTAGCCTGTCTTTACACTGGTGGAATGCTGCCTGTTACCTGTGTTTCAAATTTATTCAACAAGGTCTCCTCATGAACTTTTTATTGCATGTGTTAATTTTGAAACGTTAGCCCTGCTGCTTAGTTGTCATTTGTGAAATAAGGAATGTGATCCCGTTCCTTGACTGGATGAGGGCACCCTCATTTTCAATGTACAAACTTAGCATTTGGTTTATGGGAATGGTCTTCTATACGACTGTGAAATTTCCTTTCAGACAAAACATTTGTGGCAATGAAACTCAATTGAGTGAGGCAAGTGAGCGGGGGGAAGGGGGGAAATACACACATAGCTGGCACGTGTTCATTTCCAAAGTAGTTTGTGGAATTTCCTCATAGCTCAAATCCAAAAACCACCCCGCAGTAACTGAACCAAACCCCCATGACAGGAAAGGTAGAGGAGGTAGAAGTGGTTGCGTTCTCATGTGACCCATACCAGAGCCAAGGTGAGCAAGGACATTTTGCAAAGGGAGGAAAAAAACAGATGGAGACAAATAAAAACTTCAAAAGAAAAGTTCCAAAAGCAGATAACAGGAAAACCACCTAACACCTTTGAACTCTATTTTTGTATTATATTTGGTGCTTAACCGCATTAAGGAATCCCCCAAAGCCCATTGAAGTCAATGGACTCACTGACTGATTTTTAGTGAGCTTTCTAATCAGGCTATTAGTCAATACAGCCAAATCAATTGTAAAGGCCCTGCCCAGTGATTTTTCCACAGAGCTTGGAGAGCTTCCAGGACTGGATTAAGGGGCAGGCAACTCTCTGGGGTTCTTGGGGTGGTGCTGGGCTCAGAGTGCTGTTTTTGTTAGTGACAAAAGGAAAAATGGAATGTTTGAAGTAAAACGTTTCAGGTATTCTGTACATGGATTCATTTTTTTCACTGATCTCCTAAAACAGTGGTTTTCAAACTGTGGGTCAGAACCCAGTACTGGTTCACAGATGCTCAGGTACTACTTCGTAATGCCCCCGACTCCTGCCACCAGAAGACCGGAATGCACTGCTGAAAGAGGTAATTGTTGGGTTGCAGCCATAAATGATTCTTTTAAACAGGGTCCTGAGAAAAACAAGTTTGAAAACCATTGTCCTAAAATGTTCTGGGACTTTATAGAATCTCATGGAACCTTCCAGACTTTCTGAGAACTACATTTTTCTCAACCATCCTAGAATGTCAGCCATGCCCTTGTGGGTATATAAGGGGTCAGGCATCACCAGGCAGTCAGCAGATACAAGAATGACCTGACGTGATGCGAATACCCAGCAGTGATAGCGTGAACCTTGTTTTATTATATAATTGATACTATACACTTGTGTTTTAAGACTTTGAATAACTAATAAAGGACATAGTTAATGAGGTGCCAGAAATACCTGTTGGATCCCTGTCTACAAACACTATAAAAGAAATAATGTAACTTTTTACCATGCTCAACATGTAATGTTTGGTGACTTTCTAGGTCTGCAGAACATAGCCTTTCGCTCTCCATGTTACTGTCTTTTATGTTATGTCAGGCCAATGAAGTACCCAGTGAGTGAGTTTTACCACACCTGACAAAACTGGCACAGTCCAGTAAAGCCAAGGCCCAAACTGGCTATTAGTAATTACACCAAATTCAATGGGAGTTAAAGGAACCTGTGATAGGAGGATAGATTCCCCCCAGTCCCCAACGTAGCTATTATGACTGCTTCTGGGCTGCAAGGCCTTCCACATTTGGGCAGTAGATCCAGACAGGGCAAAGATCCTTTGAAAACCCTTCTCTTGACTATCACATATAGAGCATGACCCCTGCCCAAATCATAGGTCTGCAATATTCAAATGTCTCTCTGCTACTTTCCGAGAGCACTCATGGTGGGGGGCTAAGAAAAAAGGTGTAGACCATAAAGTGAAGTTATTTTACAGTAGATGGCACTTCACTAACGCCTGATGACCTTTCCTGTCCTAGTTAACAATAGTTTTCCTCTCCATCAATAAGCTTCAAAACCTTCTCTTACCTATCATTTACTTTTTCTTGTGCTTCTAATTCTGAACTCTGGCATTGCACTGGCTGTTTCCAATCACAAATTCTGAAGAGTATGACAATGAGAGGGAACAAGCACATAAAAAAATGAAGGCCATGCTTAATGAAAGTGGTCCATCTCCTTTGTTAAGAGAAACCCAGGGGTAAAGGAGGAGAGGTAGTTAGAGTAACAAACACTACAGGGCAGAGCTTCAATGTTTGTTTTTTCCTGCTTCAGTTGAAAGTCTCTGCGCGGCCTCTCAGGTCAGCAGAAACTACAGGTGAAATGCCAGACTATAATTTCTCTGTCTCCCATTCGCTTCAAGTGAGACAAAGTCTTTGAACAATTAGCATGGAGCAGAGGAATCTAATACAACTAGAAAGATGCAGCTGTGTCCTTGATAAATATTTACATATATAATTATGATATTGATAATAGTGCACTGATTCTTTTTATCTCCAAAGCATTTGACAAGGATTTATTAAACCTCGCATCACTTTTACAAAGTAGGTATTACTATCCCCATTATTTTTGTGACCCTGTGAATAAGCCCACCTACCCCTCTTCAATCATGAGATTTATTTTCAAATATAAATGCTTTTTGTTTGCCTTCTGGTGTCTGAGCTTTTGGGATTCACAATTTCATATTTTTCTCCACACCCGTAATGAGAAACTTACTTTCCTCTTTTAAATAAAGCTAAGATCCTCATGTAAACTCCTGACTCCAGGAGCTGAGGCTTTCAGCGAAATATCACAAGACTTGTAATAAAATTGGATTTAGCAACCCTATCTTCTAGATGTGAAAACCAAAGCTACTCTCCCATGCCTATTTGCAGATCTTCTATGCACATATGCCCATGGAATCTTGGTCTTTCTTGTTATCTTCTTGTGACTCACAGCTTAGCTTCCAGAGGACAAATGTTTGGATCTAAGTAAGGTATTTGGGGTTGTTATAGGATTATCGGGGCAAAATTTGCCACGAAGAGAGGCTTGGCTCTTTCATTGAAGCTGTAAAAGTGCAGGATTTTTAGGGTTACAGCTCTACAGTTCAGCCACTGGTGTCTCACCCTCTGTGGTGTCTGACACACCCTGGATACAATGACAGCTGTGCAATGTACATGTGGAAAGGTGCTAAGAGCACCTATGAGCAGAAGAGTTCATGCAATTTACTATGATTCACGTAATGGTCACGTAAGTAACTAATGAGCCAAGCATCTCATTTGTTTAGTTCCGTATGCACCTATCCTTGTTTGTATTGCTTCTTTGCTTGTACAGTGCTGGATGTTTCTTCACTGGGTCTGCACTACAATCTCATTTCCTCAGCTAGAGCTCTCTTCACATCGCATGTGTGCTGCTGAGTGCAATTTCCGTCCCTATAACAAAACAATATGCAGTACACTGAGAGCTTATAGACCATTAAACTCCTCCTAATCTGACTTTAATGATATACCTACCTGCGGGTCCCTCATTAACGGTAGATTTATTAGCTGGAAGAAGGTTCCAAATTAGTTTGGAGACTACTGATCCCTGCAGTCTCTGGGGGCAGCAAGAACTAACAAATCTATTTACTCAACGTACGTTTGGTTCTTATTTTTTACCCACTGTAATGTCCCGCGTCACTGGCGGGCTCGGAGGGCTCCCCCTTCGGGTGCCTCAGGGTAGCAGTGGCGGGGCACCCTTTTCGGCACAGAGTCAGTTGCCCCCGGCCCCTCAGGCGGGGCGGAGCAAGCAAAGTACAGAGTCAATTGCTCCCGGCCCCTCAGGGTCCCCTTTAAGTCGACTTAAATTTTGAGTGTGGACATGCTAAGTCGACTTAAATTAACAAGTGTAGACATAGCCATAGAGAATGATGGCGATGCAGTTTAATATTGAAAAATCTCAAAACAAAAGCATCTTGGGTCATTCAAAAAAATGGTAATGTCAAAATGTTCCATTTTGATTGTAAGTGCTGAAACCAAACATGGAGACATTTCAAAACTGAAATTTCAGAATTTTGGTTTGGGGAAGAATGTCAGTTTTTCATCTGAAATGGCAATGAAAACCACACATTGAGTTGTCAGTTTCCCACAGCACAGAAATTCTAAGTTTTGCTCAGTTCCTGTTAGCAGTGATTGATAGACCTTTAAAAAAAGGGAACCTTATGATCATCTAGTCTGACCTCATGTATAACATAGGCCATAAAATGCAGACATTAGTGAGTGATATAAAGCCTATAACTTCTGTCTGAGCTATAGCTCAATCTTTAAATCAAGACTGGATATCTTTAAAAAGTATTGAAATGATGGAGAATCCACCATGTCTACAGCCTAAGTAACTTGTTCCAATGTTTAATCTTGCTGTTAAGCACGTGTGCCTTATTTCTAGCTTCAGTTAGACTAACTTCAGTGTCTAATTAACAGAAAAAGGCATAATGCAGTGGTTAAAGAGCTGTTTATCATCAGAAACCTCTTCTCCATGTAGGTTCTTGTAGACAGAGAACAAGTCTCCTCTTAAACTTGTCTTCAATATATCAAATAGATCATTATATGCATGTTTTTCAGACCTCAATGTTGTAGCTGCTTCCTGAACTTTCTAATTTTTCAACATCTTGTTTTGTTAAGGTGACCAGATGTCCCTATTTTATAAGGACAGTCCCAGTATATGGGGCTTTTTCATATAGAGATACCTATTGCCTCCCACCCCCATCCCAATATTTCACACTTGTTAACTGGTCACCCTCTGTTTTAGGCACAAGAACAGGACAAGCCGATCTTCCTAATGCAATACACAAAAGTAACACCACTTCCCTACTCCTATTTGATATTTCTCTGTTTATATACAACAACTGCAGTTGCTCTCTTAGGCCTTGTACACACTGCCAAGTTATTGCGCGATAAAGCCCTTTATTGCGCGTTAAGAAGCAGAGCGTACACACATAACTCACAGTTTTTGCGCGTTAAGAGCCCTCTTATTGCGCAAAATGTAAACCACCAAAACGAGCGTGGTAGCAGCTAACGCGGAATAGCTATTGCACGACAGTCCGTGTGTGTACGGTTACCGCGCAATGTGAAACCCCCGGAAATGGCCCACAATTCCAATCCCATCCCTTCTGCACTTCCTTCTGTACTCGGTTGCCATGACGTCATGTTACCCGCCCTCCCCTTCTGTCCCGCGAATTTTTGAATTCTTCACTCTTCTTTCTGGCTTGCTGTTCAGTGCTGCTGCAGTTGTGTGCTCCGCTAGCAATGGCGTCGCAGCGCAGCAAACGAGCTCCAGCCTGGACAACAGCAGAGGTGCTAGATCTGATAGGCATCTGCGGAGAGTCCGCCGTGCAGTCACAATTACGTGGCAGCTGGAGGAATTTCGACATTTTTAGACAAATCTCAGGCGATGATTGAGAAGGGGTACAAGAGAGACACTCTGCAGTGCCGGTCTAAAGTGAAGGAGTTGCGGATCACGTACCACAGAGCCAGAGAGGCAAACCGGCGCTCCGGCTCTGCACCGGCTACATGCCGCTTTTACAGGGAGTTGGAAGCAATCCTGAGTGGCGATCCCACAACCAGCCCAAATTCTACCGTGGACACTTCAGCAACAGTGTCCGAAAAGGATAGGGGAGCAGACGGCGATGATGCAGTCGTCGACGAGGAAGCAGAGGAGGAAGAGGACGTGGACGGTGATAACGGTGCGACCGACCTCGGGAGCCAGGAGTTATTCAGCACGCCGCCAGACACAAGCTCCGCGGATTCCTTCTCCACGCCTTCTCCAGATGCAGCAGAGGGGAGCTCCGGTAAGTTTCGTTTGCAGTGCTCACTATTCTATCAGCTAAAGCTTAGCGTGTACATGAAGATAAGGCAGTAACTAGTCGTTTTCTGTTTCTTCTTTTCTTTGGGTTAATGATTTGGCGTGGATTTACAGGCATTACATGAACAGCGCATCAATGCATGCAGCAATTGCCAAGTAATCGGTTCCTTTCAAGTCACTGAACGTTTAATCCAAATATTTCCAAAGTCTTCTTTTTAAATTTGATGGTAGAGCAAGCGTTTGCCCTCCCCCATTTAGGGAGACTCTCCCTCTCAAGCTTGCAAGTACGGCCACAGGAACCATGGCCACGCACAATCCAGCAGCGTAAGGTCCGGGCTGGAAGTCAGCGACATGCAGGATATGCATTCTTGCTTGCAGAGGCACTCTAAGCAGCGTGATATTGGCTTCCATTGCTGCGCTCTCTGTCAAAGAATCAGCACAAGCAATGCCAATAGTCCACTGTCCCATGGTCTACTCTCTGCGACCCATCCTTCACTTTGCGAAACTTGTTTCTGCCCCCCGGAATTCCCTGTCCCCTGTAACTTTGGAATGCGTAGGGAGAGCATCTTTACTTCCACCAAACCAGAGTGAGAACAATAGCAGCATTCAAACTGTTTCATTTTTACACAGAAACGACCTTCGCTGGACAGTGGACTGCACCAGCTGACCGTCTGAGACAGATAAGGTGGAGGCCTCGCAGGAGCAAGGAAGATATCTTCCAGGAGCTGATGCATTCCAACGAGGCATCAGCAAGGGAGACTAGGCAATGGCGGCGACAGTGCAGGCAGGAACGGAAAGAGAACAGCGAGAAGAGGGCAAAGCAGAAGGATGCCCTAATAAACATTCTCCAGGAGCAGACCCAGCTGCTGAAGACCATGGTCGGTCTGCTCCAGGCTCCCCCCCGCCCCCAGCAGCCACATCAGCAGTTCCCACCAACCATGCAACACTCGCCTCCCAAACAGTTTTTTGAACCACAGGGATACCCCTGGTATACCGTTACCTCAACCCCTTCCCCAACATATGTCATGGAGTCCCGCACCTACACCCACCTATAGCCCCCTCCCCTTACAGTTTTCGTTCATTCTGTGTTGTTAATAAAGTTGAGTCGTTTGTACATTAAATCTGTATTTATTGTTTTACATTGAAAATCTGCCCTGGGCGTCAGTTATTCAAAAAGTAACAGATAGCGAAGCACACATTCAATAACCACCCAGTTATGTAAGTACCCAATACCGAACGATAACACTGACGCCAAACATTTAAATGCAGCCTATAAGTCCCCATTCAAAAATGCTCCTTCAGTGCCTCCCTTATGCGCAAGGCTCTGAGCTGTGCCCCCCGGATACCCCTGGTGGCCAGTTGCTGGAAGGCAAACTCTAGCCACTCAGCCTCCATGTTCCAGGAGTTGGGAAATCTCTCCCCCCGGTTTTCACATATATTATGCAGGACACAGCACGCAGAAATAACAACAGGAATGTTGTCCTCATTTAAGTCTAGCCGCCCATACAATGATCTCCAGCATGCTTTTAAACAGCCAAAGGCACACTCAACAGCCATTCTGCACCTGCTCAACCGATAATTGAACCGCTCCTTTGCAGGATCCAAATTCCCAGTATAAGGCTTCATAAGCCACGGCATCAGTGGGTAGGCTGGGTCCCCCAGGATAATTATGGGCATCTCGACACCCCCCCCAGACATTTTTTCGTCGGGAAAAAAGGTGCCCGCTTGCAGCTTACGGAACAGTCCCGAGTTCCTGAATATGCGAGCGTCATGCACCTTTCCCGACCATCCCGCATTTATGTCCGTGAAACGCCCCCAGTGGTTCACGAGTGCCTGAAGCACCATGGAAAAGTATCCCTTTCTATTTATGTACTCTGACGCGAGATGATCAGGCGTGAGAATCGGGATGTGAGTGCCATCTATTGCACCCCCATAGTTCGGGAAACCCACGTCTGCAAATCCAGCGACGATCTCCCTCACGTTCCCAAGGGTCAGCGTCCTCCGTAGGACACGGTTGATGGCTCTGCACACTTGAGAAAGTGCTACATCAATGGTCGATCGTCCGACTCCAAACTGGTTTGCGACCGAGCGGTGGCAGTCCGGAGTCGCCAGTTTCCAAAGGGCAATCGCCACACGCTTCTCAACAGTGATGGCTACTCTCATCCTCGTGTCCTTGCACCGCAGGGCTGGGGCTAGCTCTTCACGGAGTTCCATGAACGTGGCTTTACGCATGCGAAAGTTCTGTAGCCACTGATCGTCATCCCACAGCTGCAGAACGATGCGGTCCCACCACTCTGTGCTCGTCTCCCGTGACCAGATATAGCGGTTCACAGTGTGCAGCTGGTCTGCGAAAGAGATCAGCATTTCTGTTCTGTTCTCACGGCTGTCAGTCTCAGAACTGGAGTCATCGGAATCCTGCTCTGAATCTGAGCTGAATGCGTACTGTGCCAGAAGCCGAGCTGAGTTCACAATGCTGAACGCGGCATTCCAGATCAGAGCTGTATCCATGGTGCTGCTGCAAAAGCCGTTCTGGAAAGACGGTCGTTGAAGTTTAAACTTCGCGCTAGTTGCTAGTGGCAACTGCCGTGGAGCGTTGGGAACATAATGAACCATGGGAAATCAAGATTTTTCCCATGATGACTAGCGCAAGCCTTCTTCTTCCCAGGATTCATAGTGCGATTTAGCGCTAGAGGGAACTGTGGGATAGGTACCCACAGTTCACTTTGTTTTCTTGGAGGATTGCAAAAAGCAGGGGGGGGGCTCTGTTCCGTTAGAGTCAGCCGAGTGTGTGCGCGATCTTGCGCAACAAAAACCATGGTACTTTTACAGCGCAACAGGCTTATTGCGCGACTATTCATGTAGTGTGTACATAGCCTTAGATGCAGCACTGCAGTGGCAGCTCAGGGTCAACATGTTATCTTCCCTAATACCCAACTCTTTCTCAGAGCCACTGCTTTCCAGGAGACTCTGGACTTTTTTCCTCTCTCTTCCCCACGTATATGTAGGTCACACAAGATATAGAGGTCATTTTTATATATATAAAAGAATATGGCCTATATTCTTAGATGTATGTTATATTTAGCTGGGTTAAAATGCATATTGTTCAAATTATTTTCTTTAAAAAGCTATTCAGGGTGGTCTGTGTTGACATTGGATGTTTGGTGATCAGTGAGACATGGTACACACAATTTGCAGATCAATAAGGTTAATGTGCAAGGTTTTCTATAGATATACTAATTACATACACAGCCTAAAATTAACTACACTATGTCATACTCACTAAGCCCGTAGAGCTAAGCAGTCACTCAGAAGGCTGTATAGAGGAATAGCTTTCTTCAGGGATCCCACCAGGAAGTCGGTGGATTTTCTGGTCTGATCGACAACACCTCCTGTGCAATCAAGTGTTGATGGAGCATGCCCCTTTATCTATATAATTAATTTTATATCTTTCTATAGATAGCATTCACCTTATTACCTCTCCACTAATTATTATTACATTATTCTATTACTTGGGCTTTCACCCTTGACTACAAGTTCCAAAGGGATAGCTGGGTTAGTCTAGTTCAATAAAACAAACAAGGAGTCCTGTGGCACTTCTGAAGGACTAATCAATTTATTTATTGCTTGAGCATTCATGGGAGAAAATTCCACTTTGTCAGATGCTTGAAGATGGAAAACTTACAGAATGGGAGGAAAATAAATGCAGGAAGTATAAATCATAGGATCAGGTCAGACTGTTACAACAAATCAAAGCAGTCGTTTAGATTCAAGCAGTGGAGAACAGCATATAGAAGGAGGTGAGATCAAATCATCTATTGTAATAAGAAAAAACCCCAAGATGTCTATTTAACTCTAAGGCAGCGGTGTCAATTGGGGTCATCAAAACAACATCTGGTGATGGGAGGGTCAGTGACAAAATATGTTCCTTGGCGGTGGAAAAATGTACTCCCAGACATTCAAGGATAACTTGTTATTCCTTCTCACCATTATCTATGAGTAGCTGAAAGCATACTTGTTATATATTTCATCTTATTACATGCCATGGTATGCAGAAATTGAGTCATCTATAAAGTTACTCAGTGATCCTGTTTGTCTCTGCCAACCAGAAGATGAAAAGCTGCAGAAGCCAGAATGGTCAAGTAAGCAACTTAATCTATGCTAGGCCTCAAACCATAGAAAGCAATTCAAATGGCACTGGGCTTTTCCAACTGCATAACTTGTATGTCCCCACCATTATTTACCATTCCACAAAGCTTTTTGTCATTTGGAAATATGCTTTTTATATTTTTCTTCCAGACAACTAATAAAGGTATTTGAATAGAATTTGGCCAAGAACAAATCCCTGCAGGATCCCACTAGAACCTCCCCTTTTAGATGACTATTTCTTTTTACAATTACTTTTTGTAATCAGTTAACCAGTTTTTAAGCTGTTTAATATAGTACTAAATTTAAAATGTATACATCACCCAGGTTTAAGTCAAATTAGTACAGAAGTCTAAGTATTATATCAATAATTACAGAAGCTTGGAGTCCTTCAAAGATCTTAGGATTAATATAAACATTTTTAGGAATGGGAATGAATAGTACAGTTGCAAAATGAGAACAAATTATAGGTTAGTGAGAATTAGAAGACACTGAGGTACTTCAGAGGAACTTATCAAAACTAGGAGAATGAGCAGCTTGATGGCAGATGAAGTTCAACTGTTGACAAATGCTCAGTAGTGCAGCTCTAAAGGAATGATTTGAACTAGTGAGACACGGAGACACGCTGCTGGTTTCTAAACTAAACCATAACCAATCAGGAAAAAACAAGAACTGGCTGTCACTGGCAACTCTGCTGAAGAGTGGGCAAATAAGCAAGACAGAAGAAGAAAGTACATATAGATAGGATAGAAAGCAATACTGGAAACAGGATAGTATGATTATATAAATCAATGGTGTTCCTCACCTGAAATACTGCGTTCTGTTGTGCTTACGATATCTTTGAAAGGATGTGGCAGAAACTGAAATTTTCTAAGATGGGGAAAGACAGACTTCTTTAGAAGGAGATACTGAAAAGATTAGAAGCATTTATAGAAGAAACAAGTAAACAGGGACATGCTAGAAACAGGTAAATAATGAATGGTCTACTGTCTTGGGATGATACAAGAACAGGAGGTCAGGCAGCAGAACGTGGTATAAGAAAATACATTTTGTATAACACATAATTAACCTTTGGAATTCAGTTTGCACCAGATGTCACTGAGTTCAGGAGCTTAGTATGATTCAGAAAAGGAGTAGACGCATGTGGAAACATCCTTGTTATCCATAACTGCACTAGACAGGGGAAAACCTACAACCAAAGTGCCCTGGAAAACAACAGACTCCCCAGGCAGCATCTCAGCCTTCTGCTCACACCCCTCCTCATATACAGTAAAACCTCAGCGTTATGAACACCTTGGGAATGGACATTGTTCGTAACTCTGAACAAAAGGTTATAGTCCTTTCAAAACTTTGCAACTGAACATTGACTTAATACAGCTTTGAAACTTTACTGCATGGAAGAAAAATGCTGCTTTTCACCATTCAAATTTAAATAAAACAAGAGAGGAACTGTTTACTTACCTTCAAGATTTTTAAATTTTCTCAATTATTTTTAGTTTTTTATATTTAACATAGTACTGTACTGTACTTGCTTTTTCCCCCCTCTTCTGCTACTGAGTGATTGTGTACTTCTAGTTCCAAGTGAAGTGTGCAGTTGACCAGACAGATTGAAATGCTGGTGTTTAACTCTTGAGGTTCTCCTGTACACACCAGAAAAGATGGTCCATGCTGCTTGACCAGAATGAGAGCAAATTTAGGTACTGGCAAACTATCCAGGATAAGTACCATTCCTCTGCATCCAAAAAAACAACGAGAGTCCTGTGGCACTTTATAGGCTTACAGATTTTCTTCAGCATAAGCTTTCGTGGGCTATAAACCACTTCGTCAGATGCCGTGCACAGACTAACACGGCTACCCCTCTGGAAACCTCTACATCCTGACACTCTTAAAACAGGGAGGTGTTAACCTATTCACTCCAGCCTGTTCAAACTTCAGAAGGAGCAGCTCTGACCAAAATTTCAGTTTTCCAGCTGCTCTTGGTGCCGTTGGTCTGACCTGTTTTTTCCAATATGGACTTTGACATAGCCGTCCATGCCTTTGTTAATGGGCAAGAATAATTTCTGAAATGCACTCAGACTACATCGTGACATCCTCCAGGAATATAATACAATGCAGAATGTAACTGCCCACCTATGAATGGTGCTTCACACCAAAAGCCCATTATGCCCGTGTTCTGTAGTCTGCACTGGCTCCCTCTTTGTATCCAGGGCCTTGATCCTGCAAAGACTGCTACATATATTTAATTGTATTCCACTGCGGTTAGTGGTAGTTTTAATCTCTAAAGCCTTCCATTGATTCTGACCTGGCAGCTTGTTCAAATACTACCAGAGCTTTCCATTTTAGAGCCACAGAGGCAGCAATCCCCCTGATCTTATTCTTTGACACTGTGCCAAAATGCATCTTTTGTGCAACCCTAGTGAATAGAAACATTGAGCCAGATTCTGCCCACTGTACTAGAGAAAAAGGAGGAGGCTTAAGTTATCCCTATGGGGAGTAGCTATAGGCCAGCAGTTCCCAAACTTTTTGGCTTGGGGGCCACAGATATCATTTTTACGACCCTTAAGGGCCACCAGTTTCTGCCAGCAGGCTGCCCCCCACTGCAGCCAGACAAAAGGAATTCAGCAAGGACGCTGCCTCCTCAGGGATTTCCTGTCTCCCTGGCTTCAGCAGGCAAACCACATTCATCCTGTAGCTCTGGATGCCTGGGTCCCTAGGCAGTGGCTTCCTTTGGCAGCCAGCACAACAGAAGATCAGTGCTCCCCTACCTCTGGCTGCAGCAGGGACCCAGCACCTATGGACCCAGGTCGAGTGCTTTATTGTGCTATCTACTACAGCCGGGGAATAGGAGCATTGGTCTCCGATCCACTTGGCTGAAGCCAGGAGCCTGCACCAGTCTTTTAGCCTCATGCAACACACTCTGCCTGCATCCTTAGGCACAGAAGGGGAGCCGCTGGCCACTCAAAGTCCCAGGGGGCCACTTTTTGCCCCTCAGGCCACAGGTTGAGAACCACTATGATAGGCAAGTTTGAACTTTTTCCCCAAAAAAATCTTTTGAGGTGATGGACTTTTTAATTGCTCATAACTTGGAGAGAGAGGTGCATTGTATGTATGTATGTATGCATTGTATGTATGTAGCTGGCCAGAAAACACAATTTCCATTTCACAAAAATAGGAAGGTTTTGAAATTTATTTTCATTCCACAGTAGAATAAAACATGACCTCTCCAAGGTTTTCAGGAAAAAAAAAAATAGAATGTGAATAAGAGCATCACCCCAGAAATGCCAATGGTCTGTGAGTTAGGGCTCTCACCTGAGATGCGAGATGCCCAGATTCAACTGCCCTAAAAACAGAACTGTTCTGGCATGTTTGGAAAATCTCTCTCAGTATTGTTTTGACAAGGAACTCCATTCTGGGCCTGAGAAAGTTCCCAGATTAAATTTCCATGAAAACTTTTGATTTAGACTAATCAGCATTTTCTGATGGAAAAGCATTGTCAAAAATTCCTGATCAGTTCTTGTTATAAGTGCAGCTGCACTGTATTTCTTTTCCTTATGAACAGAAAAAGCGTGTTCATTATGACACAGTTATGTAACAGAAAGAAGTCATTGTGTGTGATGTGCTGCATCTTACCATACAACAGAATGTTTTATTTCAGATTTATAAGGGTCTGTGCTCTATCTTTTTTGGAGATTTTTTTTTTTCCTATCTGACTTTTTTTTTTTTTTATTCTAAAATAAGTTATCTAAACTGAGAAACATTTTGCTCTGTTTATGGAAAACACGGTATTCATGTTTATACTATATGCATAGTTCCAAAATTAAGAAGAATTTCTTTCGAAAAGCAGTTAAGGTTGCTAAGTAACAACATTTACAAAACTCATGCATTTAAAGGCGAGGAAAGAACAAGAGTGGTACAGAATATCAAAGTTTATACCACCTGCATAACAAACAAAAACTCATTACTTTTAATCAAGTCTATAGAAATGCGTATTTCACCTCAATTCAGCCAGCGTAACTATGACTTATGGAGTTCAAAATAGTTGATATTTGATTTCAGTCTCTAAATATTTCCCTTTAGAGGGTACAATTAAATTGAAAATAATCAGTTACTAATGAGAGAGGCATGATAGATTAAGTAAGCTCTTTCAGTGGACCAACTGCTGTTTGAGAAAGAGAAGAGTTTTGAGTTGCACAGACACCTTCAACAACAAAAGTTGATCCAAAGAGAGAGAGAGAAAAAAAAAGTAATAGAAACTGGAAGGGACCATGACAGGTCATGGAGTCCAGTTCCCTCAACTCATGGCAGGAACAAGTACCCACATTAAACCATCCCTGACAGGAGTTTGTCTAACCTGCTCTTAAAAACCTCCAATGTAGGAGATTCCACAACCTGCTGAGGCAACTTATTCCAGTGTTTAATCACCCTGGGTACGCCTACACTTGCACCTTAGGTCGACTTAACTATGCTTAAGTCGACCTACAGAATTCCATATCCACACTGGGCACCTATTAAGTCAACTTACCGTATTTTTCGGACCATAAGACGCACCTGACCATAAGACGCACCCAGTTTTTAGAGCAGGAAAACAAGAAAAAATATTCTGAACAAAATAGTATCGGTAAACTAAATAGAAGAGAAAAGGAAGGGAAGACAAAGGAAGAAAAAAAAGAAGGTAGGAAAAGAGAGGTGAATCGGCCCCCCAGCACACTCCAGAGGTTCGGGGGGCGGCAGAGGCTCCTCCAGAGCCTGTGCCGCCACCCGATTCCCCAGCTCTCAGCACAAGCCGCGGCGCTTAAGCGCTGCGGCTCGTGCTGAGAGCCGAGCCCGGGGGCTGTGCTGGGGGGCCGGCTCGAATCGGAGCCGGCCCCCCCCGGCACAGTGGAGGAGTTCGGGGGGCGGCAGAGGCTCTAGGGGAGCTTCTGCAGCCACCCGATCCCCCGGCTGGGTCGGCTCTCAGCAGAAGCCGCGGCTTCAAGCGCCACGGCTCCTGCTGAGAGCCGAGCCCGGGGGCTGTGCTGGGGGGGGCCGGCTCAAATCGGAGCCGGCCCCCCAGCACACTCCAGGGGTTCGGGGGGCAGCAGAAGCTCCTTCAGAGCTTGTGCCACCACCCGATCCCCCAGCTCTCAGCACAAGCCGCGTCTGGACAGCATTCGGACTATAAGACGCACCTTCATTTCCCCCCCACTTTAGGGGGGAAAAAAGTGCATCTTATGGTCCGAAAAATACGGTAAGCATTTCTAGGCAACCAACATGACTAGAAACATTCCTTTGGAGATTTTCACTTGAAATCGAGGAGCAGAGGCTTTAAGGACAACACCAAATAACGTGAGACTTGCCAAAATACTGCAAGAGTTGGGGGCATTGCTTCAACATTGCACACCTAATGGCACAGCACTGAATCCAACCCATAGAGTTGGATGTCATCATCATACTTGAAACACTAAAATTCATGCCTCTTAAACCGACGCTGTCAAAGGCCCTCGTATGCCAGTACTGATCTAGACATGTCATTCCGAACTCTTTTTCTGATGAAGAATGGCTTTTTACACACAAAAGAAATTAAAAAAAAAAAAAAAAAAAAAAAAAAAAAAAATCTACCTCCCCCCACCCCCTTTTGCTTCTTGAAAGAGGGAAGAGGGAGAAAAAGGGAGGGGGAAACCCAACCTCATTTGATGTTTTTGTATTGGAAAATTAGGAAAAAAATAAATAAATAAATAAATAAATAAAATTTAAATTTCTTGATTTAAAGAAACTGTCCATGAATTTTGATGCAACATATGTACCATTTTCCAGTCCAGTCAGCTCCATTGAACACACTGAATCAGAGTGTGCAAACAAGACACTTTCAAACCTTACATGAGAAAACAATGAGGGTAGAAAGCCAGCTACCCCCTGTGCTCTCTGCAAGAGATAGGAGCCACTGAACAGCAGCCCTGTTTGTTCCAATTAGTTTTTTGCTGAGTCAACAACATTATATGATAACTAGCATGAACGACGAGACAACAGTTTCTTTAAACTAGCAACCTGTCTTTTCTAAGAGAGGAGTTGATAATCTCGACCAGCACCAGACCCTTTTCTTCTCCTCTACCTTTCACCAGTCAGAAGGCACACCCATACACTACACCTTGGGATGTGAATATCCCAGTGGCCTAAGCACAAACAGAAATGACTTTTCTCACCAACTTAATTATCACATTGCATCCACAGAAGCAGACACTTCAGTCTGTATCTGTTTTGTTTTGTCTGCATATTAGTATGAGCGATTTCCAGAAGTCAAAAGGGATTATTATTAGATGTATATTGAAAACAGCTTTCACTACGCATCGCAAACCTATGTAAGCTCCACTACGCCAATCTGTTGGTTAAGACTTACCATAGCAGACATAGTGGAGACAAAGAAAATCTTATTTGCCTCCTTCATGGCTACATTATAGATGTGCTAGAATTTTATATGATGCAAAACTGTGCAGAAACATTTTCCTTTGTCTTTACACTAAGGCATTTTTCAAGCCGTGGTCATTTTTCCAAACCAAATTTGGGTAGTGGGGCTAAATAGTGGCTCTGTTGTAGAAGCTGGCTGCATCCTGAACTATGGAGAGGCCACCACCTTTGCACTGAACTGTAAATATGTGCCTTCATAGCTATTCAGGAGATTTTAGGGTAAATATCAAAAGTAGTTGCACAAAAATAAATCTCAATAAGCCTTATATTTTTTCATAAGCAAAGTTATTTTTGCATGCCCTCTTTGTTATTTCCAGTGGTGGAGCTACCCTCCTTAACACTATAAATGCCTTGATGATGAGGTGGTTCAAGTCTAAGCATAGCAGATCTGAAGTTCTCAAGTTTAAATGGAATGCACTATCAAAGTCTGTTTCATGTATATGTTCCTCAGGTATCTGACTCACTTCCTAGGTCATACACATATCTGATCACCCTTAACAGGGCAGGTTCCTCTTCCACTCTGAACACTCTCACAAACAAACAAACAATCTTAGACACGCATCTTCTTTATCAACACTTCTGTGAGTGTTATTAAGGTTACGGCCACCAAGTTCCTGCTACAGTCCCCAACCAGCAATTCTAATTACAGTATCTTACCATTCCCTCTCCAGGAAGCAACCACACTCTCACCAACTGGTAATCTAGGGACTCTACTTGTCCATCCTCTCTTTGAACCTCCTTCCTGTGCTTTTAACTGGCTTCCCCAGATTGTGGGATAATTAACTCCTTAGGTCATCAGTCTAACTTGGGCATTAAGCCCTTTCCATCTCCATCTGGCCATTCCTGGAGGAGTTAACGATGGTTCATGTGACCAGAGTGCTGTGTCAGCTCTTGGTTCTGATCACTGTTAGATTTCCACAGTATGTGAGCATTACAGTCATTAATGTTTTTTTTCCCACACAACACCCCCATAAGACAAATCTATTCTCACCTTAAAGATGGGGACTTGACAATAGATTAAATAATTTGCCCAAGATCACAAAGGAAGTCTGTGGCTGAACTGAACGTTGAAGTCCCAGTCCAGTGCCCTATCTTCTAGACCATCTTTCATTCTCTTAAATTGGTGCATTTCAACTCTCTGCAACTGAGTGGAATATCCCTGCTGCTCCGAGTCATTTCTGAAAACACTTTTCCTATCCATTTGTATGACATTCCAAAGAAAAAGGTACTGTATTGCATCCAGTCCAGCTAGGAATGTACAAAGGCAGCAACTTATTTTTCAGCTATGCCCCTTACTGTCACTTTGTGATAATTTGACCTCCAATTATTGGGCTTGAAGAATAGATTATGGACTGAGGTTGTACTGCTTTGGAGAATTAAATTGCTTAAAAGGTTTGAAATAATTGATTATAATCCATCAATGTCAAGAGCTGCATTACTGAAAAGTGTTATAGCCTCATTTCTGAAATGGAGTGTTCTCTTCCAATTTCAGTGGTTTCACTTTTGTTGAAGTTAAAATTTATAATGCAGTGGTAAAACTTCTACTTGTACTGTTCACTCAACATTTGAAAATATTCACTATACTATATGTAGTGAGGGGACATGGGGCCTCTCTGAGGGGCAGGAGACTGAACCAATGAGCCCCAAGAAGGCAAGATGAGAGTCGGCCCGCCCACCAGGCCGGAAGTCAAGGGGCGGGCCAGGAAGTTTAAAAGAAGGGGCTGACTGGGACCTGGCCCCTGGAGAAAGGCTGCTGGCAGCCTGGAACCCAGAGACACACCCAGCAGCGCTTAACTCCCAGAACCCAGCAGCCTTCCCCAGACCCTGTGACCTGGAGGAGTTACCAGCCATGGAGGATGAAAGGGGGTCCCAGCCCAGGCAGGCACTGACCTGGAGGAGCTATCATCTGCCAACAGCCCCAATGGGCTCCCAAACCTGCCACCTCCGGATGACATTGACGGGTTTTGTAACGTGCCCCTTGGTGACTACCCCAAAGAGGAGGAAGACACCCAGCAACCAACAGGAATGGGGGTAAGCCATAACTTGGGGGGGAGATGACCGATAGCGAACCAGCAACTGAGGCACTGGATGTGGCATCAGCGTGTTGCGGTGATGACCCCATGACCTCGCCACCAACCCCGGCCAGCTTCAGATAGGGGCTGAGACACAGTGGAGTTGAGTGGAACTGCATCCCCCTTCTCCATTCCCAACCTAAACCGAGTGTGCTTTTGTGATGGGATGCACATCGGTGTACCCCTGGAGCATGATCTATGTAACTTTTCTGTTCTACAATTTAATTCCAAATAGGCTATACCAGGTTCCTTTCAGAATGCTTGC
Organism: Pelusios castaneus; assembly: GCA_007922175.1. Lineage (NCBI taxonomy): Eukaryota > Metazoa > Chordata > Testudines > Pelomedusidae > Pelusios > Pelusios castaneus. Next base: position 3,664,729 of record ML685782.1, read on the forward strand.
ACCATATTCTACATAATTACCGTGGTGCCATGTTTCTTACAGCAGCGTGTGTGTACAGATGTGAAGCATGTTACAGGGTTCAGACACTCAGGACTATCTCTAGCACAGAAACTGGCAAATTACATGACAAAGGAAATGCAAATGCTCTCCCTGGCTTAGGTAGAATTCAAGAGAATCTCACAGCAGCACAGAGTGGGAGGGACTATCAGGAATTTAAAATACAAAGACACAGACTCTTTCAGAGAGAAGCTGCAGGCTTTTGCCTGAGAAGACTCCATCTTGCAACCAACTTCAAGCAAGATCTGGGTCCTGCCTTGCAATAGGCAGAGAATGGTTGAAAAACACTGAACAGCTGAACACCTTGCGCATAAACTTGGACTGTGAGGTCAGTTTAGGTAGAGATGTTAAATTAGTATGCAGTTTGTAACTTTTATTTGATAGTGGCCACTCCCGACTCATTTATAGTAAGATTCTGCCTTGATTGGCCATGTTCTCACTTGAAATCATACTCTGATCAATAAACTAGTATTTGTTTTATCTAAAGCTGTGTGATCTTTAGAGGGTGTGGATGTGGGAGGCTGGGCACAATCCACTTTTTTGTTAAGTGGATGGATTTGAGACTAAGGTGATTGGGAGTGGGTCCCAATCCCTGTAAGGCAGTGGCTCCTGGAGTGGTATCTGGGGCTGAGGGTGCTCACTTAGAGTCAATTCAGAGTTAATCTTTTCATGGGGTGGATTAACACAGTCAACTTCTGGATTGATTGAGCAGGTCTCCACCTCTGCTCAGTCTATTTCAAAGAGTTGATCCAGCAGTGCCGAAAGTGCCACTGAGTAAAGATATACCCTAAGACATGTTTTCTAATCTTTAATCAATTTCATAATGGACATAATATTTCAGTAGCAATCACATCAGTGCCAAATACAGAGGTAAAATAAATTCTCTACTTCTACTCAAGATTCTCCCATTTTTGCATCCAAGGAACACATTAGCTCTTTGATAACAGAGTCATGTTAAGAGTTCATGTTCAGCTGATTATCCACCACAACCCCCAAATTATTTTCAGAATCACTGCTTCCAGGGTAGAGTTCCCCCTTCTGTAAATCCTGTTCCTAGATGTATACATTTACCTTAGCCATCTTAAAATGCATTTTCTTTGCTCATACCCAGCTTACCAAATTATCCAGATCACTCTGTATCATTAACTACTCCCTCAATTTTTGAGTAAGTTGAAAATTTTATCAGTGATTATTTTGCTTCCTTACAGGTTATTAATAAAAGTGGTAAATAATGTAGGAACAAGAACCGATACCGTTAGGGAACCTATTTGATACTTGCCATTTGCAATTACATTTTGAGACCTTTCATTTAGTCAGTTTTTAATCCATTTACTGTGTGCGCCATATGAATTTTATATCATTCTAGTTTTTAATCAAAACGTCAAGAGGTACCAAGTCCAAATGCCTTACAGATATCCGTGATATCAACACTATTATTTTTACCAACGAAGCCTGTAATGTTCTTAAAAAAAAATAAAAATAAAAAGTCAACTTAATTTGAAAGGATCTATTTTCCATGAACCTGTGTTGCTTGACATTATTATATTACTCTCCTTTAATTCTTTATTAATGGTGTCTCATACCAATTGCTCCATTATTTTGCCCAGGATCAATATCAGAATGATAATTACCCTATAATTATCCTGTTAACCCTTTAAAAATATTGGCACAAAATTAGCTTTCTTCCAGACTTCTGGAACTTCCCCGTTGCTCCAAGTCTTACTAAATATTGACATTAACAATCCATTGAGCTCCTCAGCCAGCTCTTTACAGCTTTAATTATCTGCTCCTGTTCTTTTTAAAATATCTAACTTGAGTAGACACCAAAGAGGTACTCGTAGATTGGAAAGAGTGCTATCATAAAAGTCATAGATTTCAAAGCCAGAAATGACCATTGTAAACATCTGTCCACTTGCATTACACAGCCAATAGAACTTCCACAGAATAATTCCTAAGGCATATCTTTAAAAAAAAAACCCCACTCCATTCTTGATGGATGATATGACTATATCGTGTATTTTTTCCCACAGATACAAAACAAATATTTATCGTTAAACTCAAATCAAAATATTTCAGCTTTATCAATAAGGTCCATATTAAACTGCCCTCCCCTCAAAAATATTTTACAAAATGTTTACTTTTTCCAAATCTGAAATCTTGGAATTTTCCATATGTTCTGGGTTGATTATCTATTTATTGGAACAGCCCTACTCATTCCTTTAGTTGTACCTGGACTTCGGTCTCTTTCATGGATACACCTAAGTGTATTGCTTTCAGAAACAGCCGATGGACAGACAATTAACCAGTGCTGTATCATGGACAAAAATCTGTGTGATTCATGGCACTTCAAGAACTGTAACAGTGTATGATCACTGCACCGTGAAAGTCTAAAACATCCATTGAAGTAAAGATCAGAGGCAATGGTTAAGTTTCAGCTGGAGTTGAGGAGGAAGACTTAAACCCCAGTAATGGAATAGGGCCAATTCATTTGGTTGTTACTTTATTTTTCTTATTGTTGATATTCTGATCCAAAAAAAAAATCAAGCAGTTAATGTTAAAAGGCATATATTTAAATTATTGCATTTCAGAAGACAGAATTGTCCTCTTCATTTACTGTACTGCATCATATAAAATGGCAACAACATAGCCATTTAATGACCTTAAATAATGGAGATGGGGACCCAGATTAACACCTGATATATGAACATCTTTGAAATTAGATTACATGTTAATGGCAATCTAAATGGATAAATCCAGATTACAGTATGCAAGAAACACCACTTGTGAGTGTCAAGTTTTGGAAGTTCCCACCTTAGTAAACTACTGGTCAGCAGGTTTCTCAATGAGCGTGACTTCGTTTCCCCTTAACATAATGCCACAGTCACCAGGATAAAAGTCGGATCAACTTACGTTTCTGCAGCGTATATTAATAGAAGAAAGTTCAGTGTGTTTAGCTATCAACCAATACACATCAAAAAGAACACGGTCAAACAATAAGCTGAGTATGTTGTTACGCTTAGAGACATCAAAACACTGCACAAGGCCGATTTGAAGACTCACCATATTGAAGGCAGCATTATCAGGAACAATGAAAAAAAGAATGGCTCTCACAGAGTAATGTACGAGTATTTAGGTTGGTTATTTAGAATCAACTCATTAAGGTATCCAGGTAAGGTCAGGTTAGCTTATTCATAGCTACCCGTTTGAAAGCATTTGGAAAAGCTTTTATTTTAATATGTAATTTAGTCTGCTACCACTCACCACACAAATAGGGATATAGGGACTATGAAGAAAAGGCTATGCATGTTTCTTACACTTCTGAATCAGGGTGGGCTGCATTTCATACATTTAATGATTATTACAGCCTGTGTGGTTTCAGCAACAAAACATGATTCCCCTGCTGCAAAATAAAATCATGTTACTCATTCTCCCAAAGCTTTGATCAGGGATGCTATATGGTAGAGTTCCTTGTTAATATTTTACAGAAGTTTACTGGATTTCCATGACTATGGCTTGGAAAACACCAGTCTCTCTCTACTTCATCTGAACTTGAGAAAGCCAGAAGCACCACATCGCTTGTCCAACTGAGACTGCAATAAGAGAGATGCCTTCTGAGCCAGTCACCTTGAATCAGGCAATAGCACTCAAAAGACTCCTTTGAGCATCAGTTAAATGCCAGCGAATTGGAACTAACAAATGCACCGGGAAGCATTCTGGTTTTAAGAACGTCAGAAACAGCTGCATTGGGAGAGCCAAGTTTGAGCTTAACCTTGGGCTTCTGAACATCAAGCTGAGACAGGCTGGAAGCAAGAGCACTGCTTACTCCTGGGTGTCTTGACCAGCCCTCTTAAACAGCTGTCACAGTCTGGAGCAGGGGTCGGGAACCTTTTTGTCTGAGAGAGCCATGAACGCCACATATTTTAAAATGTAATTCCGTGAGCGCCATACAATATGTTTAAAACTAAATACAAGTAAATGTGTGCATTTTATGTTTTATTTAATTGAATTTGAATTACTTTTAATTGAAATTTAATTTTAGAAAGGTTTTTAAAAAACCTTTAAAAAAGGTTTTTAATTAAAATTAATTTTTAAAGGTTGGGTTTTTTTAAAAGGAAGGAAAAAAGAAGGGAGGAAGGAAGGAAGAGAGAAGAAAGGAAAAGAGAGAGAAAAAGGAAGGAAGAGAAAAAAGAAAGAAGGAAAGAAGTAGAAAGAAGGAAGAGGAAGGAAAGAAGAGAAGGAAAGAAAAAAGAAGACAAAGAAGGAAAAAAGAGAAAGGAAGAGAAAGAGGAAGAAAGAAAAAAGAAGGAAAGCAAAGGAGAGAAAGAAGGAAAGAAAAAGGGAGAAAGAAAAAAGAGAGAAGGGAGAGAATGAAGGAAGGAAGAGAAAGAAGGAA
>ML685782.1:3669278-3808673 GCA_007922175.1 Pelusios castaneus
GTGGGGGGGGGGGGGAGCAGACCCCAGCCCCGGAGGCTGATCCCGGCCCCATGCTGGGAGGCCGGGGCCGTGGATTAGCCCGGCCCTGGGAAGTCGAGGTGGTCGGGGGGTTGGAGCTCGGGATCCCGCCGCTGCCGCAGCCACCCCGCTGCCCCAGCTGCGTGGGGCAGGCAGGCAGGCCCGCGCTCCTGACCCGAGCCTGAGCCTGCCTGTCCCACCCTGGGGGCGGGGAAGGCCAGCCCAGAGGCCGGGCGCAGGCTGGGTGTGCCGCGGCAAAGCCGCGGCCCCGGGGCTTGGAGGGAGCAGCGGGGGCTGCCGGGCTGCGTGGGGGGTGCGACGGCCGCTGCGCGGCCGTGCGCCCACGCAGCTGAGAGGGAACACTGGCAGCGAGCCAGATGCAGCCATCAAAAGAGCCACATCTGGCTCGCGAGCCATAGGTTCCCTACCCCTGGTCTGGAGGGAGAAGAATGGTCTTCCTTGCTGTGTGGATTGGGTTCCAATATGCAGCAAAAGACATTTCCATCCGATGGAAGAAGAAGAAGGGAATAGGAAAAAGCTGCATTTGAAAATAATTGGCTAGTATAAATCTCAAAATATGAGCCACAAGAATTCCTAGGAAGAGATGAGACAAACCTCCTTGATATATTCTTTGATCAGCACCTGAGCTAAGCATCTACATAAATGTGAAGCAAAGAGCAACAAGAAGGCGACGGGAGAACAACAGCGTATTACTCTGCAACTAATATAAGTGGGACAATTACTACTAGCGACCGCGTAGCTCCAAGTGGTCCACACAGCTCATCAAACCCATACAGCTACAACCGTGGAAACTTCCTGTGGCAATGTCTGTTCACCTCTTGTGAGCGGCCTCCTGTTAGGTAGGTGAAAACCTGTGCTCTCTATTTTCACTGTGCCCCCTCTTGACTGTTAACCTCATTAAGTGGATTTTCAGTGGCTAACTCCTACAGTTAAACTTCATGAACAAACCCCTTCCAGGGTCACAAAAGTCCATCAGGGCCTCATTGGAATCTGCAGCCCTGTCTCGGGGCTCAGTTTTCAGTCCATTTTGAGCTAATTTTAAGTCTCTCTCTACCCTGATGTAGCACATTGCCCTCAGGGCTTTCTCCCCAGAGACTCTTTGTCCTCACCAGTTTTCATTGATCCAGCCTTCCAGCCAGATCACTGCACACATTCAGTCCCCTTTCTTGGGGAAGGGAAGGGTGCTAAGAAGGTGGAAAAATTTCAACAAAGTTCCTCAGCCCCCATCCTTGAGTCCATAAAATTCTAGCTCCTTTCTTGGGCTTTTAAACAACACTTGTCCACTTTTCAGGGCTTTGGCCACTCTGCCAGTCAGGGGACCAGGCTTACCCACTACTCTGGGTTCCAAACTAGGGACCCTATGAATAGTTGCCATGTGCTGCTTCCTTTAATAACTGCTACTGCTGTTCCCTGGGCCACTCCCCACATAGCCCTTTTCTTTTCACCCTTCCCTCAGAAGTTCTTACTCATGGTATGCCAGTGTCACCAGAACATCTTCTGTTCTCCCTTCAGTTCCAGCAAGGAGCACATTTCTTGCTCCTCTTGTTCCCACCAAGAACTGCCCTGCTCAGGTCTTTTAAACTAGTCTGCTATGCTCTTATTAGCTGCTGCCCTGCAGCCTCTCTAGGCAGTGACCACCATGTTTCCTTATGATTTTTTTTTTTAAGGTATGCTGCAAAAATCCTGCCCAGCAGCTTCTTTTCCTATCCTTAAAGTTGTGAAGGTCACACTTCTAACTTAGTTTGCTGAGCATCTGTCAGTTCAGTGTTCTTATTTTGCATATCTGGATAGACAATTGTATACGAAGACATTGCCACTAATGAGGCAGAGGCTGGCTAAAAATAAAACACTGTATAAGTTTCTTTTAGTGTAGAGCCTAATTTAATCAACATAGTGTAATGAGATCTCTGTCAGCACAATGAATTTATCTGATAAAATAATCTATTTCAGCAAAATCATGGTAATAACTTCTCTGTAATCAGAATGCATTTATAGGGCTACATTCTTAGGCCTCCTTTTATTTTCCAGTAATAGAAAATCAGTCTGGAAGGGACTGAAAGTAGTTCAAGATGCCTATGAATGATCCCAGATCCAAAGGGGCAATGAGACATAGATAGCATAGCCCTAAAAGTAGGTTGTGTTGTAAAGGGAGTGGGCATGGCCTGGGTACTTATGAGATAGACTTATTCATTGCCATTCCTTATAGAACCCCAAAGAAGGGGAAAGTGCCGTAACTAGACCACGTGCCCTGCCCTAACATTAAATTTCTCTAAAGGTGAAATACATCCTACCAGATAGAGGGCTGCAGTTTGGTTTGGACCCTTGGATTGAGAAAAATTAGCCATAATGTCAGGGTAGTATCTTGAATGGTGTAGCACGTTACGTTCAAAATAGTTTTCCCATACGTTTTGTTCTGGTATATTCACTGTTCCACAACTGGTACGTTACCTTTTCTCCAAGTTCGTGGCATTGATTTTATTGAAGACAGAACAAATGATAACAATAAGCCTATACCACAGATATTTTGAGAATAATAATTCACACATCTGTCAGTCTTTTTTCCCCGTTTCATCCTAAAAACTTGTGTAGTTCTATGACATTGCTAAAATCCATTCTTTCTTTTCCTGTCCTATGCTTATAGCCCAGGCCTTGTCTTCATGATAATTGTAATCTTCTCCTCTGACTTCCCATATCACTTCCTTTCTGTCTCTCCATATTCCATTGTTAAACTGGCTTCCTTGGTTCACGTCGTTCTCCTCCTCCTGAAATCTCTTCCCTGGCTTCTTCCAACCTTCATCAAACTCAAATTCAACCTTTCCCTTCAAAGTCCTGCACAACTTTGCTCCTGTCAATATCTCTGCTCTTATTTCTTCCAACCACCTTCTAGTCCTTCTGTTTTTCTCAGGCTCCACATCAAAACCTCCTTTGTGTCCTATTCCCACTCTCTTCTCAGTGATTTCTATGCTGCCCCCTATAGCTGAAATTCTCAATCTTCTCTTGTGCACCAATCAACCATCTTCTTTTCATCAAAATACCTATGTGAAATCCAATGTTCTCATGTACTTAAGTACTGTTGTAATTATTGGACTTAAACATTACCTTAATTTACAGCTCAATAGTAAAAAGTGTGTGAAAGTTCATAAGATGTCACAATAACCTATAACAAATATTGATGAGAAAAGATTTGAAAGGAGACAGAAAATGGAGTTAGTCTAAATAAAATGGCCTACTGATACAATTCAAGGACTATGTTAAAATCATGACTATTTAAAAAAAAAAAAAAAAGATGTGGAACTGGAAATTAATGAACCAAAATGTGTGTTGTATATTAAGCTTACTTGTGGACAAAATAATGGGGGATGGGCAAATCTACCCATCACTTCCTTTTTGCATTTTTAAAGGAAATGTCTTTGGAAAGAAGAACAGAGGAAAGAACAGATGAAGGCTGATGGGGCCATCCTCACCATTGTGGCTACCATGTTCATTGTTTTCTGGGCCTTCAGACCTTCTTTCGCCTAAGCCTATGAGATGCCCTGTGTGGATCAGGCCAGAGAAGGTGAGTCAATTAACACTACTACCTCCACCAGCTTCTGCTGAATCCAGGCCACCACCTTGGATAAAACAGAATCAAACTTTACCACCACCAATAACTCCTGCTCGTCTCAACTAATTTCTCTTTTCCCCAAAAGGAAAAAAAGTTACTATCATCTAAGAGACTGTCAAACAACAGGTTTTTTTCCTTGTATAACTCTCTCAAACTAAAGGGAAAAGGAGTTTAAAAGTTTTGCTAAAATGAAAGGCTAACTTACTGTGACAGTCCAGATTTAGGGGACAATTAATATTTCATAATTGCAATAATAGATAGGAACTATGCCATGTTTAATACCAATAGAAAGCTTGTAATGGGCTGGGAATGATTACATGGTTTATCTGTATTAGAAGTTATGAATATGTTTGTTAAATCTGTGTTTCACCTGCTGTGATTCTGGGAAACTTCCTAGACTAGATGTTACAGCTATTGTCTCCTTAATGGTCCATTAAGGAAGCTCCTACGTATAGTGGGCCAGGAAGAAACCTGTGGAGCCACTAGGACTTGACCATGTGACTCTACTCCATTTTGATTTGCAAAATCTCCAGACAGCATGGGGAAGGCCAGAGGAGATAAAAGGCAGCAACCCCAACTCCATTTTGTCTTCAGTTCAGCCACTGTGGTCTCAAGAGACCGTATTCTGCCCTTAAGGGCCACGAGCTGCTTTCACCAAATGGGCACTGTCACAGGGCTCAGTATCCATGGCCAGGCTGGTGCCAGCTGCTGATTCCCTTGGGGATTAGCTTTAGGCCAATACTCCTGTCCACAGTCTGCATTCCATTCGTCGATCTCCATATTGCATGCCATTAGTCGATCTCTACAGTCTGCCTGGTGCCCTCCCTCAGGAACCACAGCATCGTCTTCATGACTTTGGCCATGTCTCTCTCTGTATTCCCTCCTTCTGGTGGAGTTTAGCTCCTAGTCCAGCCCCCTTCCCCAGTCTCACTGGTGAAGTGGAACACAGAACACCCAGTACTCTGGGTCCTGTGGACTGTAGACTCATTCTGTGCCTCAGTTTCTTCTCACTGCTGCTACATCTGTCTGGGCCACTTCCCCATCACCCAGAACCTTCATTGTCTATATTTTAAGATGAGTTAACTTGAGTGCATGGTTTTAATGAGTGTATTGATATAATGGGCGTCACTGAAATTTGGTGAAATAATGATCAATGTGACAGTAATATCAAGGTATAAAATATATGGAAATGCTGGTGGGAATGGGAAGGTGAAAATGCATAGCATCTAATACAGTAAAAGTCTTATATAATCTCTCTGGACAGAAATTCCATATTTGAGTAATAGGAGTACAACAGTAGACATATACTACCAACCCTGTGAGCAGAACAGTGACAGTAACTGTGAAACAGTGAGGGAGATTAGAGATGTTACAAAAATGGAAAACATACTAATAATAGGGGACTGCAACTATCCCCATATGGACTTGGTACATGTCACCTCATGATGGGATGCAGACAAAGTTTCTAGACACTATTAATGACTGCTTCCTGGAAGTCCTGGAACCCACAAGGGGAAATGCAATTCTTTATTTAGTCTAAAGTGGCACACATGATCTGATCCATAAATATAGCTGAACCACTTGGTAATACTGATCACAATGTAATTAAATTTAACAATGTTGTGAGGATGGAGGAGAAATAGCAAAGAAGCTCACCACAGTAACACTGAAAAGGGGAACTGTGCAAAAATGAGGAAACTAAAACAGAAATTAAAAGGAATAGTCACAAAAGTGAAATGCCTGCAAGCTGCATGGAAAATTTAAAAATATTCCATAACAGAGACTCAAATTAAATGCATACCCTGAATTTAAAAGAAAAAAGTAAGAGGACCAAAAAAGTGCCACTATGGCTAAACAGAGATAGATAATGGCAAAAAAGCATCTTTTAAAAATTAGAAGTCAAATCCTACTGAGGAATGTAGAAAGGCACATACACTCTGGCAAGCAAGTGTAAAAATATAATTAGGCAGGCCATGAATGAATAAAAAGAGCAACTAGCTAACACCACAAAAGATAACCACAACATTTTTTAAGTACAACAGAAACAGGAAGCCTGCCAAGCTATAAGTGGGGTCACTGGATGGTGGAGGTACTAACGGAGCAATCAAAGAAGACAAAGCCATCGTGAAGAAGTTAAATAAACTCTTTGCATCAATCTTATCTGTAGAGGGTGAGGGAGACTCCCACACTTAAGTGACCAGTCTGAAGAATTGTGCCAGATTGAGATATTGATAGAGGAGGTTTTGGAAAAAATCAAATTAAATAGTAATAAGTCACCAGGGCCAGGAGATATTCACCAAAGAGTTCTGAAGGAACTCAAATATGGAATTGCAGAACTATGGACAATGGTATATAACCTATTGCTTATATCAACCTATGCACCAGATGACTGGAGGATAGCTAATGTAACACTTACATTTTTAAAAGGCTCCATAGGCATTCCTGGCAATCAGAGGCTTGTAAACCTAAATTCAGTACCTTGGAAACTGGTTGAAACTAAAGAGCAGAATTACCAGACACACAAATTAACAATCTGTTGGGGAAAAGTCAACACAACTATTGTAAGGGGAAACATCTCAATCTATTAGAATTCCTGGGGGGGCGGGGGAGGGTGTCAATAAATATGTAGACAAGAGTGAACCAGTGCATATAGTGAACTTGGATTTTCACAAAGCCTTTGACAAGTTCCCTTACCAAAGTCTCTTAAGCAAAGCAAAGAGTCATGGGATAAGAGAGAAGGTCCCCTCAAGGGTCAGTAACTGTTTAAAAGACAGGAAACACAGTGTAGGACTAAATGGTCAGTTATCACAATGCAGAGAATAAATAGTGGGGTCTGCCATTGATCTCTACTGGGTCAAGTGCTATTCAGCATGTTCATGAATGTTCTAGAAAGAGGGGTAAACAATGAGGTGGCTAAGTGCAGACAATAAAAATTGTCAAAATAATCTGCTTTAAACTTATCTGTGAAGAGTTACAAAGGGATCTCACAAAATTGGTAACTGGGCAACAAAATGGCAGATGAAATTCAATAGTGATAAATACAAGGTAATGCACATTGGAAACATAACCTCAACTGTACACAAACATTTTGGGGTCTAACTTAGCTGTTACTCACACACCAGTGCACCCCACCTTTACCCAAAACCATAAGGCTCAAGGCACAACCCAGTTAAGGCAACCTCACCCTTTCCCAATCCATAGAGCTCTGGGGAAAACTACCAAATACTCTAGGGCTCAGGGTCACCACTCCCAGGTCATAGAGCTTCAGGTATAACCTAATTAATTGAAGTATCCACCCTTTCCCAGTCCATAGGGCTCCGCGGGTAATTCTCTGCAGGTTTTCAGGATCTTTTACCAGTGAAGGAGTCTTACACAGTAATATCCTTGTTCTCTCTTTGTTACCAATTACCAAAACAGAATGCACACACTAAGCATACAATGCCCACCATACCCAACAAGTCAGACAAACCTCTCCTGATGGCCATTCGAGATTAGATCATCTGGGGACAGTATTTTCTGCACAGTATGTTGGCAGGTCATTGAGGTTTGGCAGCTCTGTCTTGGGCTGTGTCCTGGAGTTAGGTTCCAAAGAATTCTCTTTTGGACTCCAGTTTGTATAGTTAAAACTTAAGTCCTGCTTAGCTTTACCTTAACCAATCATTTTATACTAATGTGCTGCAAAACACCAATCCTAGCCCATTATAAAACAGTCCTTTAACCAATCATATCCCACCAGCTTAATTGATTTAAATAAATGCACCCTTAGTAATGTAATAGATAAAAACAATCAATAACCAGACAAAAAATCTTTTAGATAGCAATAGAGAATTGGGCACCATACAGACAAAATAATAAGTAGTGTAAATTTTACAGCTACAGCTGTTGATAAGTGATTCCCTTCCAGATAGAATACTATCAGACAAAGTTTTCTTTAAGCATCTTAAGATCTGTTTCTTTATCTGGTGATGGTGGGTACTATTAAGACAATAACACCTTAACAGTCTGACATTACAATGTTTTGAAGTAGTTTCAGGAATATGAAGATGTGGCCACCTGCTAATTAGCTTAGAGCTGCTGTTTCTCCTGATATGACTGCTACGCCTTAGTCCAAAAATAAGGCCTCAGACCTTAGATAGCTGTCACCATTCAAGAAACATACTTTGGAGGCATTATGGATAGTTCTCTGAAACCATCCATTCAATGTGCAGTAGCAATCAAAAAAAAGTTAACAAAATGTTAGAAACAATTAGAAAAAGTAGGTAATAAGACAGTAAATGGCATAATGCCACTATATAAATCCATGGTGTGTTCACTCTTCAATACTGTGTGCAGTTCTGGTCATCCCATCTCAAAAAAGATATTAGTAATGGAAAAGATTCAGTTCCATATATGGAAAGATTTAAAGACACTGTTCAGGTTGGAAAAGAGATGATTAAGGGAGAACATGATAGAGGTCTATAGAATCATGAATTGCATGTAGGCAGTGTTATTTAACTCTGCACATAACAGAAGAACCAGAAGTCACCTAATGAAATTAATAAGCAGCAAATTTAAAACAAACATAAGGAAGTACTTCACACAATCTGCTGTCAATCTATGGATTTTGAATACAAGTGCAAAAAGTATAACTGGGCACAAAAAAAGAATTAGATAAGTAGATGGAGGAGAATTCTGTCAATGGCTATTAGCCAACTAAATCAGGAATGCAACTCCAAGTGCTGGATGATCCTAAGACCCTGACTGGTGCTATGACTCCAACAGGAGATGGTTTAATCAGTAATTGCCTTGTTCTCTCTATTCCCTCTGAAGCATCTGGCTCCGACGATTGTCAGAGACAGGATACTGGTCTATATGGACCATTGGCCAGACACAGTATGGCTGTTATAATGGCCTCCTGATTGCCTTCTGCAGCAGGAAATAAAGCAAGGACAACACAAAATAGCTATGATGAGTCATTTCCCAAAGATCATATTTAGCTCAAAGTGACTCAAACAAAATGTTTCACGCAATATAGTCATGAATGGCAAAGAGCTTGGAGATTCTTTTCCTTGAAAGCTGTCTTCTCTGCCCTGACCTTAGATTTTTATCTGACCAAATTCAGATCATTAAGTTCCCCAGGAACCATGCACACTGTGCCTATGTGAAGTAATTGACAGATATAGCTAATTTTTTTCATTCTCCACAGTCCATGGAAACAATTGTACAGAAAAATGTACAACTACATTTTAAGGGCTGTCCATAAAAAGGAAAATAAATTAGACCAAACTTAGGTCTTTGGTCTTTCATCTTCATTTTCCTCTTAGTGAAGAATTCAACAATACAGGAGCTAACAGATTCCTTTTACTAGGAACCTTATTCTAGCATACCTCTTTTCTTGGCAATTTAGAAGTTGACGAGGCATTTAGACATATAAAATTATTATGATCTATACATTTCACATTGATCAAGAGGTGTTCATTACTGGCTGTCCAAATATCCTTGGGGAATTATAGTGTGGTATTAAAATATCTGAATATGTCTCTAATGCTGGAATCATTCAGAGTGAATCATCAGAAATATTCAAAAGTCACTCTCTATTACAGATGTTTTATGGCATAATAAGACCTCAGCAATACCTTATTAAAGATGCTAGTAAATCAACTGTATTGAAAGAACTGTGGAAATTTGAGTTATTTTTCCTAATTGTCATGATAAGCATTTTAATTAGCCAATGTTTAAGGGGAAATGTGACAAAGGACAATAGATTAGGATAATGCCATGTTGATGTGGTATGCAATATTGTAAGGCATTGCTGTGCTTTCATACACATCTACTAGATGGTAAAAGGAAATTAAATGCAGTGCGAACTTGGCTTTTCTTGGGCAATGGAGAGGCTTTCTAAAAGTGGAATTTGAGCTATAAGTGGACACACAATAGAATGAATTTCACCTTTGTGCAGAGGATCCACAAATAATCCCATTTCATTCCCATGGTCTATACACCATGTAAGGTTCAGTAACAGCTGGTGACTCACCTACCTGTGTGAGATTTAACATCATCCTAGGGAGCTGGAGGCTAAATGGATATGAACCATTATTTCAAAGATCTTTGTACGAACATTGTAGCACACACAAGATGGCCAAATTCTCTAGTCCCTACGTTGGTTTTAATAGGAATTTTTCATATAATTAAAAGTCTCAGCAAAGTCAATGGACCTTGACCCACAGTATGTAACCCTCACTCTCACATACTCAGAAGGAACCAATATGATCATCTAGTCTGAGAAACACACCCACGCACTCCTGTAATAAACCTCTAACCTATGACTGAATTATTAAAGTCCTCAACTCATGGTTTAAAGGCTTTAAGTATAGAGAGAATCCACCAGCAACTGAGCCATGCCCCATGCTATAGAAGAAGGCAAAATACAAAAAACAAAAATCCCCAGAACTTTTGCCATTCGGGAGGTAAATATCTTCCCGACCCCAAATATGGCTATTAGTTAAACCCTGATGATGTGGGCAAGACTAACTAGCTAGACAGCCAAGAAAGAATTCTCTGTAATAAATCAGAACCCGCCCCATCTAATGTCACATCTCAGGCCACTGGCATATCTACACCACTAGTAGCCAAAGACCAGTCAATTGCCAAACTAAGCTGCCCCATCATACCGCACCCTCTATAAAACTGATCAATCTCAGTTTTGAAGCCAGCTAGGTTTTTTGCCCCCGCAATTCCCTTTGGAAGTCTATTCCAGAACTTTACTCCTCTGATAGTTAGAAACCTGCATCTAATTTCTCAATGCCCAGTTTATACCCATTTATTCTTGTGTCCACATTGGAACTCAACTTAAATAATTCTGTTCCCTCCCTATTATTTATCTCTCTGATGTATTTATAAAGCGCAATCATATCTCCTTTCAACTTTTCTTTGGTTAGGCTAAAATACCCAAGCTCTTTAAATCCCGTCTCATAAGACATGTTTTCCATTCTGCAGGTCATCCTTGTAGCCCTTCTCTGCACCTGTTCCAGTTTGAATTCATCTTTCCAAAATTGGGGGACCAAAATTGCACACGGTATTCCAGATGAGGTCTTACCAGTGCCTTGTATAATGGCATTCTGCCTGTTTCTGCAGAAAATACCTTGTCTGATGCATTCTAGGACTTCATTAGCCTCTTTCATGCCCACATCACATTGGCGGCTCATAGTAATCCTGTGCTCAATCAGTACGCCGCGGTCCTTCTCCTCCTCTGTCGCTTCCAACTGATGCATCCCCAGCTTCTACTAAGAGTCCTGGTTCTTAGTCCCTAAATGCATGACCGTGCACTCTCCATTATTAAATTTCATCCTATTCCTATTATTCAGAACTGATCAATTTAATTATTTTAAACTTTTAGCACAGTAGCTTAACCTTCTCCCTTCCAAGGCCATTTATCAGAAACCTCAGCTTCTTCATTGTGAAATCACTGGTCTGTACTTGGGCATTAACTCTTCCTTCACTCCCAACAAAGAAGGAATTTATTCAGGTTTTGGTTTCTAGGGAAACTCTCATGTTACATTTACTATTGTTTTTTAACAAATCTAGTGTTTGATTGATGGCTTACTGCCAAAAATGACAACTCTCCAGTCAGAGCAAAGCCTCTGAAGTTTGTAATAGGGTTTTTGGTGACTGGCTGGCCTAGTGGATAGCACTCACCCAATCCTGCGGGACAGTGGAAGGATTGCTGTGGACCATTAATTTCACTGGGCTCCAACCCAAGCTCAAGTAGGGTCAGCAATGTTTGGACCCCAGTGTGGCCTTCCTATCACTGCTTCAATTCCTCAGCTTCTGGTCCCAGATAAGGAAAATGGGGGGAAAAAAGAATCCCTGATCAGGCTCAGCATCTAGTCCTTTTCCCTCAGGGAAACTTCTCCAGCCAGTTTTGGTGGGAGCCTTCAGGATAGCTCTGTACTCCTCTCCAAGCCTCCCTTTTCTGAGCTTCTCCAGGGCTGGAGGTGGGAGGCTAGCTGGACCCAATCCTGCCCTCCGTTCTGACCCCATATGAAATTTGTGTACCCCATCACAATGTTATTCTAAGCCTCAATACCAAGGGCTTTAGAATAAGATCAGAAGAGGTTAATACCAATTATATAGAATATGTTGCTGGATGTGTCAGCAGAATAAGGGTTAAGTTCTCTTCTGATCCAGTGTTTCC
This sequence comes from Pelusios castaneus, assembly GCA_007922175.1. Classification (NCBI taxonomy): domain Eukaryota; kingdom Metazoa; phylum Chordata; order Testudines; family Pelomedusidae; genus Pelusios; species Pelusios castaneus. Next base: position 3,681,095 of record ML685782.1, read on the forward strand.
TATTCACACCCCTACATATTTAAAGAGCCTGACTGACAAGCATTTTTGTGATGCTATAGCTATGGAAAAGAATCTGTTTGACTGTCCAGCTACCCCATTTCAAAACCTGAGGGCACTTTCCTAAAACAAACTGATCCTGGGTTAAATTTGGCCTTTTGAATTCAGTTAGGGCTAGGACTCCATACACATCACACTCTGCCTGAGCTGCCTCTTCCAGTAAAGTAGTAAACAGAAGTGCGTTTATTGACGGGACTCTTTCAAGTCTTGAATGTTCTGGCTTGAGACCATATATATTCGCTTGGCATCTATCTGACAAAGACTGCTTAAGAGTGAGTGCTATTCATTCCTCATACTATATTATTTCTCATTTGTTCCCAAAATAAAGGTTCATTCAAGTCTGTCAGAAAGGGAAAAATTAGTCAGGAATTTGAAGTAGTAATTCCCTCCGTGCACACACGTTCCTCTAATTCTATTCCTTCCCCTGTATTCTACCATGTTATGAAATATAATAAGAAATAAACAGTTTGCCTAATGGATACCTAAATCAGAAATAAGCACTGATGGTCTGGAAGCTAGGTTGGTACATTATACAGTAGGCATTCATAATAAACAGCCTTTCATATACGAGGTCGGATCTGAAATAGACCAGTTTTATGTAAAAGATCTTTGTTTCTATACAACACAATCAAGTTTTTAATTGGGGTCATAGGTATTTTATTATAAGCCATATATAATTACCCCATATATAACTTCCCCAGCTTTATGTTTCTGCGCTATACCTTTTTCCTAACTTAATATATAGAGAGGAGATTAGGGGTTAGAAAAGTTAGTTGTTACATTTTGTCCATGTTAGTCAATATTATTCCAAATCTGATTACTGTATGATACATGTCCACAGAAGTATGAATGCTGAGGGAGTAATGATATCATATACAACACTGTTCATCCCAGTGATCCTTAAGTCTTTCAGAAACTTTTTCCAGGAGCACAGGAATCACTTCAGACACCAGTGCAGTGTAGGTTTGGGATAAAACCTAACAGTTGTCTAGCAGTGCATGGCATCACCACAAAGCTGTTTACTACAGAATGTAAAAAGGCATACTTAATCAAATTGCAATGGAAATTTTAGGTAGGCAGAAGCTAATTTGTCAAAGTAGATACCAGAGTTAACCCCCCTCCTCTTTTGAAAAGTGAGAGAGGACATATAGGGTATGTCTACATCATCCCTATTGTGTTAGTGGGGATCCTGCTAGTATGCTAAAAATAGCTATGTTGATGATGCACCTCTGGCTTGATCAGGAGAGGAAAGAAGTCCTTGAAACCTCAGGTTTCAGCTGAACTGCAATATCAGAGCAACTTCTTCACAGTTATTTTTAGCACACTAGTACAAGCCCCACTGGCACAAAAAAAAAAAAAAAAAAAAAAAAAAAAAAAAAAAAAAAAAAAAAAATCTATGGACCTGGGGAAAGGAGTCTTACTCCCAGATGCAGTGTAGACATAATCCCAGTGGCCGAGTCATTCATTTTACATCCCAGCTAACAGACCTCCCACACCAAAGTGGCTGTTTAGACTACGCTAGGACATTGATACATCCTACCAAAGAACCTTCCTTAATCACCATGCTTCATCTGTGGCCCATTCAGGAGTTAAAACTGCCACCAGAATAGCTCTGTCATTTGGAACACAAAGGTTATGTCTACACTGGCAAGTTCCAGAGGGGTAGCCATGTTAGTCTATTGTAGAAAGACAACAGATTTTCTCCCACGAAAGCTCATGCGATAAATAAATCTGTTAGTCTTTAAAAGTGCCACAGGACTCTGTTGTCCTACTGGCAAGTTAGGTCGACTTAAGGAGTCTTAAATCAACCTAACTTAGTCCCCCCCATCCACACCAGGCTTTTATTAAGTTGACTTAAGGAATTTCTTAAGTCGATTAATGAAAGCTTAAGTCGACTTAATAAGAACCACCTATTAGGTCGACTTAAGCTTTGTTAGGTCGACCTAACCCTTCTTTAGGTCAACTTAAGCCCAGTGTGGATGCTTAAGTCCACTTTGTTAAGTTGACTTAAGGGCAGTTCGGTCAACTTAAAGTGGATTTAGTCCACGTCGATGGACACCACTCTGTCAAGTCGAGTTAATTAGGTCGACTTTAAGTTGACCTGATTAAGTCGACCTAACTTTTTGTAGTGTAGACATAGCCAAAGTGCCCCACCATACCCATGCTTTATTATACAAGTCGTATAGACGAATCCTCTATGTTGTCTGTTGGAGAAGACTCACGTCACCAGAGAAACGACAGTCTGGAGCCGGGAAACCTGTATCCTTTTAGTAGGATGGATTTAGTCTAATACTGACTACTAATTCATGAAAAAGAGAAGAACTCTAAGTGAGACTGTAGTGGAGCAACAGACAGATTTCACACGGGACTTAATTATCTAAACAACATAGACACTTGCCAGCCTTGTTATTTGAAGCCAACTTGGCTCTGCTCTTTACCCTTCAGTCACTTTAACTGTTTCATGGTAGCTCTACTATTTTCAAATTTCTATCAACAGATTTAGTAGAACTTGTGGAAACTGTTCAAAGCCTGCAAACCCAAGCTTAGTCATAGTCAGCCACAGGGGAATTATGGGGGGCGGGGAATGCAGGACATTACTAAACATTTCTCAAAGGACTGACTCTTTTTTAAGTTGGGCAGGTTGGGAAATCTAGGAACAGTTTTGCACTCTCCCCGCCCTCCCCCCCTACAAGGTGTTGCAGAGTGCCTTGTGGAGCACCAAAACCCTCCAGATTCATATGTATAAACTATAGACCATAACTTGAGGGGAGAGCAAGGTAGGACCTTTCAAACAATAAACCCTATGAGCTATCTAGTCCTTGTGAGTTCCCATTAAACACTCAATACAGTTTACAATAAAGCAGCAGTATGTACAAGACCTGGCAAAGAATAAAAGGGTGCAGGTATCCAAAGTGTAAAATCTAAAATCGGTCAAATTATAGAAAGTACTGAATAATTGCTAACCCTAGCTTCTAGAGGGCAGCACAATAGAAGACTTCTAGATTATCTTTCTCTCTCAGAGCTCCTGCAAATCATCTCCCTCTCTTGTAAGGAGATACCGCCTAAGCATTTGCTCCAATAGTCTTGATGTTGGAATCTCTTCTAGTGTTATGTATATTGCCTGACGACTGCAATAGGAATACAACAAAGGGAGGCTCCTATCAGCTAGCCACTTGAGTGGTCCATGACATTAATTTGATATCAGAAAGTTGACTTACAAAATATTATATAATGCTCCCTATTTCCCCTTTGTCCATCTACAATCTACTCCAAAAATGCAAGCAAGTTTTCAGTTGTGAGCTTTCTCAGCTAAAGAGTCATCAGTAAATGTTTTAAAATGCTACCCCATGTTAGAGACCAGAGCTGCACATCTTTATTAACTTCAGTTGTCTCTTCTCAGTGGAGCAAAGATACCTGCATCAGTGGAGACAACTTGTGAGCATATGGTTGGCAAGAGAAGCCCCTTACTTCAGACCAATTAGATGCATCTGCTATAATGTGTCCATGTATAAAGGGGACTCAGACCACAACATGTTATTAAGTTTGCCCTCTTCCTATTAGAAGACCCTACTTCCATTGTTTATAACTTTCTGAAACTTTAACCATTAGGGTCAAATTTTCCATATCGGGGTCTTCAGCCAAAATGAGCCAGCCATTTTCAAAAACAAAGCTAAGGAAAAAAATACAGTGCTTTGCCCATGTTAAAAAAAAAAAATCTTAAGGCTTTTTCTTCCTCTGGTGCCCTTGGGCTTTTGAGCGGAGACTTAAAATTTAGCAGCAAGGTGGTCTTAATGGAAGGGTTGTGCCTTTTTCCTTTCCCATGAAAATCTGCCTACATTTGGCCAGCTTCTAAGCTTCTGATAAACTGTAGTTTACCCTTGTTCAATGGAGACTTTTGATTTTCACAGTTAAATTTTCAAAGATTCTGTCCCCACGGAGCATCTTGCAACTTCTAGTGCACACTAGACTGCACATGCTCAGCCTCACAGAGCAACTGACCATGCTCCGACCCAGGGCTATGGGGCAAAGCCAAACTCCCCCAATAATGGCTGCTTCAGGCAGGGTGGGAGGGCATCAAAAGTATAAGCAGGTACCCTGTCCCTCCTGAGGTCTGGGGGACTCCCTGGCTTACACCCGGGCAGCATGGAGGATGAAGCCAACAGATGGACAACAGTGAGACCAGGGTGAGGGAAAGAAGAGGATTGGGACAAGGAATCTGGTGTGGGCATCAATATGATGCCACATGATAAAAGTTTTATATTTTTCAGTATGTTTTTTAAAATTCTAGGCAATTACACACAAAACCCTATAGTAAAAGAACATCATTGAGGTTGTCATGTCAAGCACTCAAAAGTTAGGCAATGCCAGAATTAAAGCTGTCTACATAGTGCTGCGTAGTATAGGAGGCTGTTGCCTGCAGGATCCCACTTCATTTGTTGTGAAATTTGGAAGGCAGAGGATTGCAGGAAGATAAAGGATGGTCACATGGTTAAGATAGCCTAGCATTACCTTGGAGAACAGGATTCTGTCTCTGCCACTGAGTTCTCATATGAAAAGTCTGGCTTATAGCGACTTGCCTAGGTGTTCATAACAGCATAAGAATGGCCATGCTGGGTTAGATCAATGGTCCATCTAGCCCAGCCTCCCGTCTTCCAACAATGGTTGGTACCAGATGCTTCTGAGGAAATTACTAGAACAGGGGAATTATTGAGTGATCGACCCCTTGTCATCCAGTCCCAGCTCTTGGCACCGAGAGGCTGAGGAACATCCAGCCCATGTGGTTGTGTCACTGACTATCTTGACCCCTAACTGTGTGCCCCTCATTTTCTGTGTGCCCAATCGGAGATGCTGGGGTCTGATCTGCAGAAGTGCTGGGAACTTTCTGCACCTAAAACGTACGAGATCTATGACCTGAAGATATAAAATGCAATACGATTCTAGGAACTCTTAAAAATTCTAGTCACATCAAATCAGGCACCCAAAATTAGTGACAACTTTTTATCTTAATCCTTCTCTCCCTAAACTGGCATTGTAAAATAGATGCTGGCTCCACCCCTTGCAGGGACATTGTGAAGACCAATTAACATTTCTGAAGTACTTACTAGAGAATAATGCAGCATACTACAGTAAAGAGCAACACGGGATATCCCAGGAAACAATGAAAGTGTCTATGCAAATAACCATTTCTCTTAAATCTGCCATTTCCTAACTTTAGAGTCCTCGACTTTACAACCTTAATAACATTCTTTTAATGTAGGTTTTTTATTTTTATTATATCAATATTATGCAGTCTCAAAGTCCCCTGCTCTTTAACCCTCTGTTTAAACATTGGGAGAAGATACTTTATCTACTCTACAGCTCAATCCTGCAGGATAGTGAGCAACTCATGGAGGTGCTGAACACTTCAAATCCCAATGAAATAAAGAGGAGTGGAAGGCACTTGGTATCTAGCAGAATCAAACCCCTGCTACTCAATGCTTTCCCTCTCCACAGTGAGTTGCTGTTTCAAAGCTCTCTGCTGAAGGCTTTCCGTGGTCCCTTGTTTCCTTCATCAGAACATGGGGGATCTCATTTATCTGAGCTTGAGGCATTTTGCCAATTTTTAATCCAGCTAATTGCTGTTTTTGTCTGGCAGAAGCAGGCTTTTCTTTTGGTTTTAGTGTTTCCTTTCCTTTAGTGTTTCTCTGCCACTCTCTTCTTCATTTCCCCAAAGAAAAATGAATCCCAAAGTTCTGGGAGGTGACCTTCTTCTTACATAAACAGGAAGGAAATAATTCATTCAGGTTTTCAGCACTATCAATTTTATCTCTTACTAACATATGTATCTTAAAACTCACACTGACACTGCCTGTCTGTCTCCTTTTTATGTTTCAAAAAGCTTTTGCTATTTCTCCTCATTTCTTGTGCTCCTCTTTCTCTCAGCATTTATCTATTTAGATTACCAGTGTGCTGATTCCTTCTCCTGTGTGATTTGTGAACCCCTCTGTTTTCCTTTTAGTAGAGCAAAGAGCCCTTGTTCAATGAATGATTCTGTATGTTAAGATGAATGCATACAACAGAATCTAAGAGTTTTTTACTGTGCTCATTCCCCATCTGAGCAGACCAGGGTTGGCTCCAGGTAGGGGCTGCAGCCCCAGGCCCTGGACTAAAGGAGGGCCTTGGGCTGCAGCCCCCAATCCCCTTGCCTTGATCCAGCCCTGTCACGCTACCCAGGCCAGCACAATGCCAGCAGCACTTTGAGGGCACTGGAGAGACCCTGCCAGATCTGGTGGGGCAGAGCCCTGGAACCAGGGGCTGCAGCACTCCTGCCCTCCCTCCTGCTCCAGGCCAGCTGTTCCGCCCCTGGGGGCAGGTCAGACCAGCGCGTGTCTGCTGCACTCTGGGGGCAGGACCGGCTGGCATGAAGTGTAGCCTCCACCATAGCTCTCCAGGACCCAGAATGCTGTCAGGCCACCATGCCCAGACCCTTGCAGCAGGCTCTGGAGGGGTGGGTGACCAGCATTCCAGGCCCCAAAGGAACATGCCAGAGGCCACCCTGTGTCCCAGCCAGCCCCACCCCCAGGGCAGATCAGTCAGCCCAGGGACAGGGCAGGATGCTGTGGACCACAACCTCTGGCCACAGGGCCCCAGCCCCTCTAAGCACCAGACTAACCCCAGGCCTCCATGGTGGAGGGCTGTGGCCGTAGGCTGGGGGAGGGGCATGGAAGTGGGCAGCCTGGGGCCCCAGACCCCTTAATCTGGCCCTGGAGCAGACTCCCTGTCACTGTTGACCTTCAATGGCTTGTTCAGTCAGCGCCAGATTCTGATTCCCTTATCATGCTGAATATCTCCAAACACAGCAACGGCTCCCTTGATTTCAATGGGATCATCTATGGAGTAAAATACTGTTCCTCATATGTCAGGTTATCAGCATTTAGGCCTGAGAGGATGAGAGCATCTGACCTCCAAAATGAAGAATAACTTTTCCATCAACTCTCATCAACTCCTACATGCCTCCACAGTAACAAAGCCTATTTTATTTTAATCGAGTTGCAGAAATACTCAAGAATTCTAAGTTCCTGTGTTTTTCCTACTGTTCTATCACTGCTTGTCCACACGAGTCACAAAGTGCTTGTTAGCCGAAAGTCTCCAACACAAACACTTCCCTCTTCCAACTGTCCACTGGTCCCATGTCAGTCAAGTCCAAGGCCTTCAAAGTATCAGCTGCGCACACCATTTCTATACAAGCAAATGCAGCCACTTGTAAATCCTATACAGCAGGTGAATGCTTCATTGTGCACTCAAGTAAGGTGTATGGTTCAGGAGGAAATGTCCAATTTCTTATCAAAATAGAAAGCTTGCTTCTCTTGAACTCATTTGACCTTGTGAAAATGAGGTCTATAATCTCAGTTCTGTTCCCCCTTGTGACTTTCTCCCAAAGAGTTGAATTCCTTCAGCTATGCAGCAGTTCTATTACAATGTCACCCTCTGCAGTGACGATTCATAATTGCTCCCACAGGCAAAGTGAAAGGGTACTTAAATACTTTAAATTGCTGGGGCCTGCGCCTTCATTGATGTAAATCATCATCGTTCCATTGGCTTTGATGGAGCTCTGCTGAATTACACTTACCAGCTGAACAAACAAGGAATCTGGTGGCACTTTTAAAGGCTAACATATCTCATGAGCTTTCATTACCAGCCAAGAGTCTGATGAAATGTTTTTTGGAACTGGCATTTTGCTTAGGTGAACTTCAACCTTATCCCTGGCAACATGCAAAGCTTGCTGTTATGTTCTTGTATCCAGGGCTGGATTAACTGGCCCGGGGCCCCACACTGCACCCCACCCCTCTACCACAGGGGCCAGGCTGCCACCCCCCATCACTGTGGGGGTGGGGGGGCCCTGGGACCAGAGGGCAATCCCTCTCCAGTCCCCCTCTGGCCAATTTGCCTGGGGAGTGGCTGGCTGGTGTGTAGTGTGGCAGCCCCTAATGTGGCCCTGGAAAGGTGTGCCAGAGCAGAGGCTGCACCAGCTGACCCCACCCCCTCCCAGGTGAAGCGAACAGGCACTGCCCCACCCCACCCCCAGGGCAGACCAGCTGGCCTGGGGTGGGGTGGAAGCACAGAGCCCAGCCTCTGGCTCCAAAGCCTCACCCCTCCCCACATAGCTCCAGCAGGACAGGAGCGCTCTCAGTGGGCAGGGGGTACCAGACTATAGCAGAGGTTTTAGGGGCTGGAGGCCAGGGCCCCCCTTTCAGCCAGGACCCAGGGCTTCAGCCCCTTTAGCCCCTGTGATAATCCAGCCCTGCTTGTATCACTCCATCCACAAGAGAATAGTATCTATTAACACTTGAGTCTTCTCTAGCTCCTTCCCAGCATAACTCCACCAGTTACAGTGAATGCTGTTGGCCTAACAATTTTTCTCTCTCTCTTTTTTTTTTTTCATAAATCATTAAGAGAAAAATATTGGCAGAAACTGGCCTAAGGGGTGGAGCAGAATCACTCTGGGATCAAGGTGTGGATCTATTCAAAGGATTCCTTGGTTCAAGCAACAGTTGTCCCTCTCCACTGCCCTCCTGGCAAACACACACAATAACTGGAACTGGCTGCTGAGTTGCAGCCTCTAGCTCTCTCTGAGTTGTGTACAATGTCCAAACTGGAGGAAAATCTCATGTACACATCTCCCACACAGTGTTCCCTCTAAGCTGCGCGGGCCGCGGCCGCACAGCGGCCGTCGCACCCCCCCGCACAGCAGTGAGGGCCCCCCGCGCAGCCCGGCAGCCCCAGCTGCTCCCTCCAACACCCGGGGCCGCGGCACACCCGGCCTGCGCCCGGCCTCTGGGCTGGCCCTCCCCGCCCCCAGGGTGGGACAGGCAGAATCAGGAGCGCGGGCCTGCCTGCCTGCCCCACGCAGCCGGGTGGCTGCAGCAGCGGCGGGATCCTGGGCTCCCACCCGCCGTCCGCCTCCTTCCCGGGACTGGGGCCGGGCTAATCCACAGCCCCAGCCTCCCAGCATGGGGCCGGGATCAGCCTCCGGGGCTGGGGTCTGTTCCCCCCCCCACCCCCCACCGGCAGCTTCCCAGGGCCGCGGTAGGGTCCTCCCCCGCTGGCAGCCTTGGCTTGCTTTCTTTCTCTCTTTTCCTTATTTGTCTTCCTTTTTCTTTCTCTTCTTTCCTTCCTTTTTCTTCTCTTCCTTCTTTTCTTTCTTTCTTTCTTTCTTTCCTCTTCCTTCCTCCTTTCTCTTCCTGTTTCCTCTTTCTTTCTCCCTTTTTTCTTTCTCTTTCTCTCCTTTGCTTTCCTTCTTTTTTCTCTTTCTTCCTCTCTCTTTTCCCTTCTCTTTTTTCCTTCTTTGTCTTCCTTTCTTCCCTTCCTTTTTTCTTTTTCCTCTTCCTTCCTCCTTCTCTCTCTTCCTGTTTCCTCTTCTTTCCTTCTTTCTCTTTCTTTGCTTCCTTCTTTCCTTTCTCTTCCTTCTCTTTTTTCTTTCTTTCTTTCCTTTTCTCTTTCTCTGCTTCCTTCCACCTCTCCCTCTCCCTCCTTTTTTTCCTTCCTTTTTAAAAAAAACTTTTAAAAAATTAATTTTAAATAAAAACCTTTCTAAAAATTAAATTTCAATTCAAAATTCATTCAAATTCAATTAAACATAATTAATTAATTCTATTTACAATTACTTTAACAGAAATTATAGGCATTAATTGAAGTCATGTGAGTTTGCACAAAAATTTTATTCAGAAAAAGTTTTGCACACGGCTTGAAAATTTTGCACACAAGCCACCAAACCTTAGAGGGAACATTGCTCCCACATTCCTGGATAAGGATGGACCCAATCAGCAAACCCTTCCTTCTCTGTAGACAAAGGAAGCATTTAGGTGCAATATAACTAGTCGTGTGAGTGAAAGTTTCTGCTCCATACCATCTCTGCATTATTGGTAACTTCTGTTTTACCATTCACCTGCAGGAATGCATACACTGTTGGACTTGCAGTAAGATTTTACAGCAACCACCCTTTTCAATATTCACTATTACACCATCTAATGTTTGTCGTTTCCCCTTTCTCTAAAAACCCAAGTTAATGAAGCTATGACCCTGGCATCCTGAAGTCCCTCCTTTAAACCTGTCATGTGTAATGTATTACCAAAATTAGGATTTGCACTATGCTGCACATTGAAAAGTAATAATCTAATATTGGATACATAAATCTAGCACCAGCCTTCTCTACTAGTTAATATGCTTGATTATGGGAGGGCTTGAATCACTAAAATCTCTTATTACCCCAACCTCTTTTTCTGGCACATTTAAAGTCTAATAAGTGTAAATTTACACCTTTTGGTGGTGTAAAGCAGCAGAGGCAATCATGGCATTATGGTGATTTACACCAGCTGAGCTTGTGTCATTTACACTACATCCTCTTTTCTACGTACCAGCAGTGTAAAGATGCCCTAGAGTGTCAGTAAATTACCTTTACTCATATTTTGAGTCCCCTTTTCCCTGCCAGTAAGGGTGAAGGGGCTTCATATAAATGATAATGAGTACTTCACTGTTCCCTCTTCTCAAATGTTGTAAGAAATTCTTACCATCATCTTAATCTCCAGAACAGATCTGGTGTCAATTTATCATATGTATACACCATTCCCAGTTCACTTCCCCAGTGTCACATCTGAGTGTATGTAAACCACATGTACGCTTTTTGTCATTAATCCCCACCAGTTATGATGTCCCTGCCAAAGTCTGAGCTTAGCCACAATAACATGTTTGTCTTAAACAAATGCCACCAGTAGATCTATTTTCTTTATTATTATTTCTGGAGACTCTTTAATATGCCTCAGTTTATTAATTTAATTGCTCTCTTGTAAATGCTCATTAATATGAGATACCAGCAGTTATGTTACTTCTGTAGGAAAGAAGTACATGCTTCCCTCTCTCCTTTTGCTAATTTTCTCCACATACTCTGAGGTTGTTTCTTTCACTTAAGCTCTCTGCATATAATTTTCTCTTTCCCATCTAGTTCTCACCAGTTTTTTTCCCCTCAAGAACATAGGTTACCTTTTTTTCAAGTGAATCCCTATCTTGTCTGAACACATTCAATTTATCTTGCAATCCACTTGTAACCTTACACAAAAGTAAAAGCCTTTCTTTCTTAGCACTCTGATATAGCGATAGTGGGAAAGAATGAGGGCCAGATGGCTAAGATGTCAGTGACATGTAACATACACAAACAGGAAAAATAAGCAAGCATATTGTGGGCATTAAATCTATTGAAAGCTTTAGCAACATGCTGTAAGATGTAGTACCTCCATTATCTTTCTGTATGCATCCTTTTCCTCCCTTCCAACATGCCCATATTTACTCAGAGAAATCTCTCTAGCCTGAGTCTATGGTTCTTCTTTTCTAATTTTTCTAGTGTTTAATTACACTTTAGAGTATGAATTTGATTAAAAATGTTTTGCCTGCACATTGATGAACCCATAAACTTTTGTTAGAAAGATTTAGGCTTGTTACTGAACCTTCTTCTAGCTACAGATGTTTGGAAAGATTTCATTGATTTTGGCGAGGGGGGGGGTGTCAGAATTTGCTGATTTGTTGAAATCCAAGTGTTCTGAGGGACCATGTCAATTTAGATGAAATTCTGGTAGCAACCAAGTTTCCAGTAGAACCAGTAGCTGGTTTCCTATCATCTCACCCCCACCAGCTGCTTACAGACCAGGCTAACAGGCTCAATGCTACTCAGAATCCCTTGGAAAGTTAATGGGAACAGTGAACCTGGAAGATCTCCAGCCCTAGTCCCACCAGATGGGCAGCCCCAGAGCCAAGGATCTCAGTAGAGCTGAATGGTGAAGAATAATTCTGTTTCTTAAAGAAATTCAAAACATTTAGTTTTTCATTTCAAATTGGTCCAAAACCTAATTTCAAAATCCACTGCAAAATGGATTTACCCCTCTCTATGCAGCTCTAGTCACAGTACTTTGGAACAAGGATGGCTATAGATTCATATTAATACAAATGACTCTAATAAAGCAGCTTTCATCTAAGATTAATAAATTAAGATTAATTAAGTGACTATAAGGTCTGTACTATCAAGTAGTGGAAACTGCAAGTTCTCATTACCTCTGAAAGTTAGACCACTTAATTAGATGCCCACATATGGATTTGGGTGCTTAATTGTAGGCACTCCTGATTGAAAATTTTGTCCTAATATCTTGTTCAAGTGTAACCACACTAAGGATTGAGCTGAGAATCCTCAGGGCTAAAAGCACATGCTGCCACAACTTGAGCTACAGCTCTGTACACTGTAACAACACAGAGTCACCTATAAACACACAGTGTGTTACCTATTACCTCTTTTCAAAGACCCAGAGCAATCTGAGCCCTGAACAAGTCTCCATTTCTGATACAGGTTGCTGCCATCTTGCTTGACACACTAGTGATTGAACCAGAGACTTCCAGTGCTAAAAAAGCCAAGGCTATGTATTTGGGGGCTGTAATGCATATTTTCTATGCCTCAGCACAGGGAATGACCTGTGACACACACACACACACACACACACACACACACACACACAGAGTTATACAATATATACATCAAAGCCAGTAATCTGATCCAGGAGCCCTTGTATTTACTTATGAACAAAAAAGCTCTGTTACCAGTATGTGGTTAACATAGCTAAAACAAACTGATACGGGAACAGTTATCAATCAGCACCCAGGCAGAAAGCATGCTCCTCACAGAACACACCCCTATAATACTAAGCTCCACTCTCATCAAAGTCCCAAGGAAGGTGTTAAAAGCCCGTAATCAATTGGAAAGCAGATTATATTACCACAGTCACGTATTTTGTTACATCTATGTAGAGGCCAATTTGGGTGATTTTTATCCTGGATGCACCTCAATCTCCCTTGAAGTTTCAATTGATGAGGCTATTTACAGCATAGTCTTATAGACTCAGGGGTATGTCTACACTCAACAAGTGAGGTCGACTTTATGAAGTCAACTTAGTAAGGTTGATTTAAAGTCAACCTTATTAAGTCGACTTAACAAAAGTCAACTTAACTTTTCAAGTGTAGACGCGGTCCCTTTTCAAACTCATTAAGTGGACTTAACATTTTAAGTCGACTTAAGCTCCACTAAGGTGCTAATCCCTGTCTCCACTGCCTTAAGTCAACTTAATAACGTCAACCTAAGCACTAGTTCAAATTAAAATGTGTTATTAATTTGAACTAACTTTTCCTTAATTTGACTTAAGGAGCAGCTTAAGTCGTCTTAAGGAAAGCCCAGTGTAGACGTGGAGTATTTTGAGTCGACTAAGCCTCCTTAAGTCAACAATTTGTCAGTGTAGATGCACCCATGGACTCTAAATAAGAAGGGACCAATATGATCATCTAGTCCCGTGGTTTTCAACGTTAGGGTTGAGACCCAGTACTAGGTCGTAAACCATCAGGTACTGGGTCACGGCATCCCCTGCTGCCACCACCAAAAGACTGGAATGCGTTGCTCAAAGATGTAATTGTTGGGTTGTGGGAACAATGATTTTTTTTTAAACTGTGTTCTGAGAAAAAAAGGTTGAAAACCACTGATCTAATCTGACCTCCTGCATAATTCAGGTCATAGAAACGCACCCACCCACTCCTGTAATAACCCTCTAACCTATGACTGAGTTATTAAAGCCCTCAACTCATGGTTTAAAGATTCTAAGATACAGAGAATCCACCAGCAAGGGAGATGTACCCCATGCTACAGAGGAAAGTGAAAACCCCACAGAAGCTTTGACAATCTGCCCTGGAGGAAAATTCCTTTCTGCCCCCAAATATGGCGATCAGTTAAACCCTGAGCATCTGGGCAAGATTCACCGGCCAGACATCCAAGAAAGAATTCTCCACAATAACTCAGAACCCATCCCATCCCATCTCAGGCAATTGGCTTATCCACACCACCACCAGTCAAGATCAGTCAATTGCCAAACTAGGCTGTCCATCATACCATCTGCTCCATAAATTTATCAAGTTCAGTCTTGAAGTCATCTAGGTTTTTTGTACCCACAGGTCCGCTTAGAAGGCTATTCCAGAATATTTTCATTAATGACTTGGAGAGTATGCTTATAAAAATTTGCAGATGACACCCAGTTAGGAAGGGTTGTAAGCAATTTGGAAGGTTGGGATTCAAAACAATCTTGATAAATTAGAGACCTTGTATGAAATCAACCAGTGAGGTGGTACTACTGTTGAAATGCATCAGGGAGTTACAATAGACCACAAGTTGAATATGAATCAATAATGTGATGCTGTTGCCAAAGAAGGCCAATATCATTCTGGGATATATTAACAGAAGTTTCATATGTAAGACCCAGGAAGTAATTGTCCCACTTTACTTGGCACTAGAGAGCTGGATTTCTTTGTCCAGTTCTGGTGTCCCACTTTATATAAGATGTGAATGAACTGGAGAGTGTCCAGAGAAGAGCAACAAAATTAATAAAAGATTTAAACTTGACCTATGAGGAAAGGTTAAAAAAACAGGGCATGTTTAGTCTTGAGAAAAGAAAACGGGGAGGCGGGGTGGGTCTTATATAAGCCTTCATAAATATTAAATACTGTTATAAAAAGGATGATCATCAATTGTTCTCCATGTCCACTGATGGTAGGATAAGAAACAATGGGCTTCACCTTCAGCAAGGAAGATTTAGGTTAAATGTTAGGGAAGATTCTGTAACAATAAGTATAGTTAAGTTCTGAAATAGGCTTCTGAGGGAAACCGACTCCCCATCATTGGCAGTTGTAACAAAGGGTTGGACAAACATCCATCAGAGATGACATTTGTTTATTTGGTCCTGCCTCAGTGCAGAGGACTGCATTTGATGATTCTCAAGGTCCCTTCCAGCCCTACATTTCAATGTTTCTATGTACTTTTGTACCACTATATTTAAGATCTCTTTTATCTATCTTAGGTATTTATATGTCCCCATATTACCTCAGTATCTTTTACAATATATAATCTTTTAATATATTTATCCTCAATACGCAAATGTGAGATAGGGATGTGCTCATACGCCCCTTTGACAAATGGGAAACTGAGGCACAAAGAAGTTAAGTAATGTGCCCACGGTCATATAGGAAA
Source organism: Pelusios castaneus (assembly GCA_007922175.1). Lineage (NCBI taxonomy): Eukaryota > Metazoa > Chordata > Testudines > Pelomedusidae > Pelusios > Pelusios castaneus. The sequence goes on from ML685782.1 coordinate 3,696,231, forward strand.
TCTGCCCACGGTCATATAGGAAACCTATGTAGAAGCAGGAACTTTAATTCAGGTCTACATTTTTCTAGAACTCCAGTTTCCCTCATGACCCTTCCTTTATCAATAAGGGACACAAGGAAAACAATGAGGATTCTACCAAATTGTGAGAAGTCAGACTCAGGGAAACAAAGTTACACCAATTTTAAAATATTTCAGAGCATATAAAGTGGATAAAATTCAACCTGGAATATTTTCCAAGGCTAAAGACAAGATATTGGATGACTCAATGGTTGCATCTCATCCTAGCTGTCCCAATATTCTCATACAATATATAATTCTGAATTGTTTCTACTTCACAATAGAAAAAAGAGAACTCCTTAGATTGTGACCCATAGACTACTGGTGGTCTGCACCACATTTTCTGGTGGTTCCTCTGATTAGATTCTAGCTGCTGGAGAAACCTCCATAGTCAACCTGTGAAGCTTCTTACCAGAGGATGTTGCAAAGATTATAACGGGGTTCAAAAAAGAACTAGATAAATTCATGGAGGATAGGTCCATCAATGGCTATTAGCCAGGATTGGTAGAGGTTGCTTTTTGCCAGAGGCCAATGGGATAGATTACTTGAGGATTACCTGTTCTGTTCATTCCCTCTGAAGCACCTGACATTGGCCATGATTGGAAGACAATATACTAGACTAGATGGATTGTTGGTCTGACCTAGTATGGCTGTTCTTAAGTAAGCTCAAGGGCATGAATTGCAGAAAAGTAGTGCATCAAAGTGAGGTTTCAGAAATCCTATTCAAGGAAGGCTGAGAAGGAGAATGTTTTTTCAGTCAAAAGAACAGCATAATGACTAGTGACAGCTAATGGGCATGAAAGTGGGGGTGGGGTGGAGGGAAGTGCTGGTTCCATCTTTTAATACTGCCCCATCCAGTAATTTCAGAAGTTACAACCTATGTCAGACCTGTTTGCTCTCTTGATATCTCTTAGGAAACCTGTTTAAAAAGAAACTATAAAGGAATAAAGAATGAAGAAACAAAAAAAAACCATCTCTTTTCAACAAACAGGAGCAAAATTTACTGAAACTTCATTCAAGGTACCTATCTCATTCACAAAAAAGGTGCTGACCGACAAGTCAGAAAAGACAGTCGCCAATGTGACCACATTAAGTTCCAAATGTGTACTATATGGGGAAGAGTCTTTTAAACCCCTGCTCTCCTCAACATTAGGCCACTGACCACCACAGACGTAGCTCTCAGGAGAGAATTCTCTCATTATCCCACCAGGCACTGGTGGTCCAAAAGCTGCCAATGGTTGCAGCTGTGCTGGTGTATCATATTCAGCCATTCATTATTAATTGTGATTCAGTAAATCACTGAAGCACATGGTTAATCCAGCTGTAGTCAATAACTGGGAATGCAATGCAATTTTCCTGATGATCTTTCACATGATACTCCATTCACAAAAAAGTCTTAGATGCAGGGGCATTGCTGGATAGCAAAAAGATCCAGGGCTGTAGCCCACTCCCTGCTAGCCCCCCCCCCCAAGGCCACATCTCCAGACCCCACCCCCAGCTAGGCCCCACCCCCTGGCCAAGCCACTAGGCCCCTCCCCCAGTTCACAACCCCCCACACACACAGAGAAAAAAACCCACACCCCATGCTCCTCTCCATGCTGGGTTACAATACAACTCCTTCGTACTCATCTGTATTAAGAACTAGAACAGAAGCAATCTTTCTTAAAAAGTCAGACCATGTCAGAAGGACACATAAAATGTGTCTCCCTGTCTGACAAGGAACAACATTCCCCATCCCCCTGGGAACTCAGCAAACAGGAGTGGGCAGGAGGGTGGTGGAGCAGGAAAGTGGGGAGAAGGGGAAGGGTGGCAGGGAAGCAGTGAAGCTGGATGGTGGGCACCAGGAAAGGCAGCACAGTAGCTGCATTTTCCCATGCTGTTCCAGCCCTGGGCCACACACCTGAGCATGCCGCAAGGCAGGAAATTGAAAAAGGCTCTGGCCAGGTCCCAGCTTTCAGGTGCACACAAACCAGGTGGAGGAAGTTGGGGAATTCACAAGGCAAGCAGGCAGACTGCCTGGGCTTCCAGTGTGGTGCCATGAGCGGTGTGTCACCAAACTAGCAGACCCAGCCAGCCAGGCTGCCAGCCTGTGCCTCCCTTGCAAATAGCCAAAGAGAAGACAACAGAGTGAACTGAAGAAAAGGCAGAGAAGGCTGCTGCACTGTTCCCTACACTCACCCCACAGCTCCTGCCAGGCTCCCAATCCCTCTCCTAGGGAGAGGAAGCAGAAAGGACAACAGCCAAAACTGAGAAAGCCCGCTCTTATAGGAAAGGAAAGGCAGAGTCCAAACTTAAAATGCAGCATTATTGGGCTGACAGTAATGGGGACAGAACTGAGGGGACAGGGGTGGGGGGACAGATCCTGCACCAGGGGCCAAAATCACCTTTTCCAGTACCTGTCAGAGAGAGGGCAGCCCTAAATTGTCACATACTCAATCCCTAGGATGGGCAGGGGGAACTCAAACATCAACTCCATTTCCTCCAGTCACCCCTCCACCCCCTACTTAATTAACAACAAACAAACAAGAAAACCACATTTCAAAGCACAGAATAAATTTTAGGCACATCATATGGTCTGAAGAAGTCATAAATAGGGTCATCATTGGCACTCCTGGCTGGGGGATGATCCCCAAGCCACCCACCCCTCAGCTGACCTCACTGTACAATCTGGTGGTGACCAATCCCCACCTGCCACCCTGGAGAAGGGGGGGTACAATCCCAAACCTACAATTTGCTGCTGCTCTGGCTGGTCACCAACCCATGGGGCAGGGGATGATCCCCAGCCTGCTCCCGAGACCCACTGGACTGACCTGGGGATTGATCCCCTGCTCCCAACACCACCACCTTCAGATTCCCCCTCCCCACACACACAGTACTTACTGGTATTGTGTAGAAGAAGCTGCTCCTAAATAAAACAGGGTGCAGAGGAGTCAGCTGCAGAGCTGCATGGCTGAGCTGGTGCAGCAGGGGAGAGAGGATTTAAAGTTCCCTCTTCTCTCCCTGCTAGGTGCCTGAGCTACAGGCTGCAGCTACCTAGTTCCCAGCTTAGCTCCGCCTCCCCTGCAAACAGGCTGTCTGCTCATGTGCCTGCTGGGGAAAATAGATCCGGGGCTCAGGCTAAACTACCCGGGGCCGACGCCCTGTGAGCCCAACGGCAACGACGCCTCTGCTTAGATGTATAATATATGTAGGATTATACTCATACAGATACCACCTCCCTGTCCTCCCCTGACCTATTCATTAAACTGTGATACTATCAAAAATGGGACACTTTCCACTTCCAAACAGGATTAAAAATCAGCACAGCTAATAATCTATAAAAAGCTCTCTTTAGTTATTTTACCCAGTAATAAACCTAAATCTCTATTTCTGGAATGTATATAGTACTACAGACAACAGAGTCCTGTGGCACTTTTGAAGACTAACAGATTTATTTATCGCATGAGCTTTCATGGGAGAAAATCCCACTTCGTCAGACGCTTTGAAAATGGGACTCTGTTGTCTTTCTACAATAGACTAACACGGCTACCTCTTTGGAATTTAACTACTATAGTACTACATTCTGTCTTCAGTTACACCTGTGCAAATGACTGAAGTAGAGCTGTATGGAAATAACTGACAGCAGAATTTGACCTTTAGTGCTTGGATATTCTTTCATTTCAAATAATAGATATTTGTTTAATCTTGTGACAAAAGAGCTATTCAAAAAAAGCTTCATAATTTTCTGTATCAACAGATGTCCTTCAGGAATTAATCTAGCCAAATATTGCAAGATTTATAAAATGTTATGATCCTATAGACAACAGGAGAAAATATATCATTCAATATATTCTGTTATGCTCAAAATTGCAAAACAAGAAAATATGGTTGATAAACCTTGGCTATTTCTAAACAATCAAAAAACTTAGTATAATCTAAATGGGTTCAAAACTGGGAATTATTCTTACAAAACATGAAACAATCTAGTTTTATATGTGCAGTTGTAACCTTCAGGTGGGCTAAAATTAATTAAATTGCCCTTCTCCAGTGCCCCACAGAAATCAATCCCAATCCCTGTGGGGAAAGCAGCTGGAGACCCAGGATCCAGTCTGTACAGGACTCACGGCGAAGCTTGCTCAGAGCTATACTCACACATTAAAATACTACTAAAAACAAACATAACAATGAACTTTATTAACTACTAACTAAATGAACTTTATCCTAAGAAACCAAACTACAATTAACCAAGAACAATGCCTTGCATGAAAGATACCCAAGAGTCCCAAAGTCTGTGTGGAGTTCACCCAACTCTCAGCTACAGTCTCTGTTCCAGTGTGGAAGCTTGAGTGGCAAGAAATAGCTGTCCTCTTCTTTCTTTGCTGGGATCCTCTGTAGCATTACATGCAGGCTTTCTCTTCTCCTCTGCAACCAGCCCTCAGTCCCATATGCATGTCTGCAAGGTCTGGTGCAAATGACTCCTTCACATGGAGAAAACATCTTGTTCACTCCTGGCTCAGCTCCTCTCCAGAACACTGAGCACATGGTCTCCTTCCAAGGCAGCTCCTGCCTGCTGTCTGCACAGGCTGCTGCTCTCCAGTCATCTGACTGATCACACCAACAGGGTACACTGTGGAGCATGCTCAAATCGCTACCACTCCCTGCTACTGGAAGTTTCCAGTTGTGGGTCACTAATCTGCCCAACAACAGTAACCCACCCTCAGCAGGTCTCTCAGAGATAGCCTTTTCAGGCATATGGGTTACACAGTGATCTTTTTCTTCACAGACTAAACCAACTTTATATTGGATAGCATAAAATAATTTGTACAATATTTGCTTTTCTAATATACTGAAGAACTACACAATAATATACAAGAAACAGGCTGGGCATATAAATTTCATTCAGTGATTCCTGCTTCAAGGCATAGTAAGTAAAACAAATCAGGAATATTTCAACCCAACATGTTTTCATCCAAAAATGCCAATTTGTGAGAACTGAAACTACGTGGGAAAGGCCATTTTCAATGAATTCCTGGTTTTCAAAATATTTGGGAGGGGAAGTTTAAAACTGTTGAAATACCCCATTTAAATATTTTTAAATGAAAAATCTTTGTTGTTGTTGCTTGAAATGACTGTTTTGAAACTTGAACTAATTATAATAAAAGATTAAAGTTAAAATCAAAACAAACCTGTCATGCAGCTTTCACCTTTTTTGAAGCCACATTTCACAGCGTGCAGGGTGCCAGCTATATTGTCCGGGGCAGGAACAAGTGGTGCAAGTTAGAATTGCTCATTTTTTCAAGTGTACAAAAAAGAAGTCTGCATTTTATTAATCATGTAGAAAAATACTGTAGAGATTTTGTGGGGAAATCTTTGAGATAATTATTTTAGGTCCCTAGATGGTGATTGCTACACCTGTACACTGCATCGGATTATAACAAGAGTTTGAAGATAGATAATTATAGACAGACATTCCAAGGATGTGAAAAACCAACACTTTCAGGAATTTAAGGCCTGCCTGCTGATTTCCCAATTTCTACTGAACCCAACCTATAATTTTAAAAAATGTGTAACCTTTCTGCTACAAAAGATAATTGATACATTTATTAAATGGATAGAAACTTTGTAGGAAGCATATACAGTGCCATTCTTGTAAGAACATTATATAGACTATAAAATTAGTGCTGTGTGTGAAATATGTGCAACCCATATGCCTGAAAAGGCTATCTCTGAGAGACCTCCTGAGGGTGGGTTACTGTTGCTGGGCAGATTAGCTACCCACAATGAGAAACTTCCAGAAGCAGGGAGTGGTAGCATTTTGAGCATGCTGCACAGGGTGTTCTGCTGGTGTGATGTGATGCTGTCAGTCAGATGACATGGGAGCAGCAGTCTGTGCAGACAGCAGGCAGGAGCTGCCTTGAAAGGAGACCATGTGCTCAGTTTTCTGGAGAGAAGCTGAGCAAGGAGTGAACAAGATGTTTTCTGCCTCTAATGGAGTCATCTGCAACAGATTTTGCAGACATGCATATGGGACTGAGAGCTGGTTGCAAAGGAGAAGGAAAAGCCTGCATGGAATGCTACAGAGGATTCCAGCAAAGGAAGAAGAGGACAGCTGTTTCTTGCCACTCAAGCCTCTACACTGGAACAGAGACTGTAGCTGAGAGTTGGGTGAACTCCATCGGGACTCTTGGGTATCTTTCATGCAAGGGGTTTTCTGTAGGGATTGTTCTTGGTTAATTGTATTTTGTTTTCTTAGGATAAGGTTCATTTAGTTAGTAGTTAATAAAGTTCATTGTTATGTTTATTGTAGTAGTATTTTAATGTGGGAGTGTAGCTCTGAGCAAGCTTCGCTGTGAGTCCCGTACAGACTGGATCCTGGGTCTCCAGCTGCTTTCTCCATATGGATTGGGATTGATTTCTGTGAGGCACTGGAGAAGGGCAATTAAATGAATTTTAGCCCACCCAAAGGTTACATATGCAATGTTTTATTATGTATTTTGTAGCATCTTATGTATCAGTGATTCCCAATCTGTGGCCTGGGGGCCAAAAGTGGCTGTAGCAGGGCAAATGGCAAAGTGCTCCACCTAGGTCCACAGTCACTTTGATCCCTTCTGAAGCCAGAGGGAGGGGAAAAAATCAGCGCTCTGCAGCCCTGGCTGCAGCAGAGTGCAAAGCCCTCTGCCTGGGGCCCTAGATGCCAGGGTCCCTGCTAGAGTCCCTGGGAGGGGTGCAATGATTTTCCATCCCCCTGGCTGCAGAAGAGAGCCACTGCCCAGGGTCCCAGGTGGAGCACACAGGGCTACAGGATGCCTGCAGTTTCCCTGCTGCAGCCAGGGAGATGGGAGATCCGTGAGGAGGCAACCACCCCACTGAACATCTTCCATCTGGCTGCAGTGTGAGGGGAAGCTTCTGGCAGAGACTGGTGGCCTTTCCTGTTGTAAAAATGATATCTGTGGCCCTCAAGTCAAAAAGATTGGCCTGGGCTCAGGGGGGGGGGGGGGGTTTCGCCTTCCCCTGTAGCACGGGGCATGGCTCACCTACTGGTGAATTCTCTGCATCTTAAAGTCATTAATTCATGATTTAAGGAGGTAAATAACTCAGTCACAGGTTGGTGGCCTATTGCAGGAGTGGGTGGGTGAGGTCTTGAAGCCTGCATTTTGCAGGAGGTCAGACGAGATGATCGTACTGGTCCCTTCTGTCCTTAAAGTCTATGAGATTAGGAACCACTCCTATATGTGATCCAGACATTTTAAAAAAAAATCAAATATGCTCTTTTCATGTGCTCAGGGTTCTTTCCTGTACCAACAGCTGTGCAAAGTGCTGCAGCGGTTAACAGTTAGCCACACGCTTAGTAACCCGGGCCTAACTTAGTAACTAACTTAGCTTTATGGCCTCATCATCTGAATTGCACCCAAGGAAGACTGCTGCACTGCCAGCTGAGAGGGAAGGACTGCGAGTAGTCTGTTTGTGAGCATGCAGCTCCGCCCTGCTCCCTATGCCTGGATGTGGTATAAAAAACTACAATATACCTCTAAACAGGCTATGTCTACAGTACAGGCGAGGGGCATCAGGGGTGGGTATAAAAGGCTTCGGGAGGCTACAAGCAAGTATAAACAGGAGTGTAGCCACACATGGCAGCCATGTGGGAGAGGACAGAGGTGTGAGTGGCAAGCACGAAGCTTTGGGAGACGGAGTGGAGTACAACTTTGGAAGGAAGGGCAGGGGCGGAGTCCGAGCACTGGTGCCTTCCTCGCCCAGCCTCTCCAAAGGCAGGAGTCAGGTGCTGCTCATCAAGGAAGGCAGGGGAGGGTTATTCCCTTGCTTGAGTTCCAACACTTTTGTGCCCGGTTTCATGGAGCTAGTACAAATAAAGTTATCAGTGCAGCCTCAGAAGCGCAGCTAATGGCAGTGAAGGCAAAGCATGTACTTGGCATGGCTCGTCCTAGTCACAGAGAACATGGCTAATGGTTAAGTTAAGGGCCATACCCTCCAAACATCTAGAACGCAGGTCAGCAGGAGCCCTCCACTCCTCTATTCATAGATTCGGTGACCAGAAGGATAATACAGGACATAGAACCTCACTCAAAAATTCCTATAACAGATGTTTTAGAAAGACATACATGTACAGTTCCTGATCTTGATTTTAAAATTGCCAGCAACGGAGAATCCAGCATAACCCTGGGTAAATTGTCTTTGTAGTAAAGAGACAGCCTGGAGCACAGGGCTCGGTGCAAGATCAGAGGCCTCGGTCGTAAATAGCAAAGTCAGGCCTGCCACAGAGCAGATGCTTGTTTGCAAGTTCACTGCCTGGTATATGAACTTGGCAAAAATACTGCTCACGTGGATAAAATACAAGCCCTTCTAAGGGCTTGTCTTCGCTGACGGTGGTGCGTCAGATCAATCCCCCTGATCAACTGATTGGGTTTGTGAAGTCCCGCTCAGCGGATCAGGAAGCTGACTCTGGATCTCCACACCCACAGGAGCAGCATGAGCAGTGCTTTTTTTCTGCCGGAACGCACCGGAACGGCGTTCCGGCACCTTTCTTTCCTTCTCCCACCCACCGGCCGCCTCGACTTCCTGGCCCAGAGCCGACCCCGGGGCGCTCTGCCGACAGCGTCGGCCTCCCGGCACGGGGCCAGGATCAGGCTCCGTTGCCGGGGTCTGTCTGCCCTGCCAGGGCCGCGTTCGGTCCCCGCCGGTGCTCCCTCCCAGCTGTGCAGGCTGGGCCGGGCTGGGGAGATTTAAATCTCCCGCCCTGAGCATGCACAGTTACAGCGTGCTCAGGGCGGGAGCGGACTGGCCGGCAGCAGCTCTGCCGGCCGTCCCTGTGGTTCCCAGCCTCCGGCCAGGTAAGGGGGCTGGAGGGAGGCCTGGAGAGGGGTGGGGGGACAAGGAGATGGGCCGGGTTAGAGGGGTGGGGGTGGGGACAAGGAGACGGCCCGGGTTGTGGGGTGAGTGGGGAACAAGGAGACGGCCCGGGTTAGAGGGGTGGGGGTGGGGACAAGGAGGGACCCCCGCGCAGGCCGGCAGCCCCCACCGCCCCCTCCAGACCCCCGGGGCTGCTTCCTTTCTCTTCTTTCTCTTCCTCTTCCTTTCCTTCCTTTCCTTTTTTTCCCCTCTTCTTTGTCTTCCTCTCCCCTGCCTTCCTTCCTCTTCCCTGCCTTCCTTTCTCTTCCTCTTCCTTTCCTTCCTTTCTCTTCCTTCTTCCTTTCCTTTTTTTCTTTTTCTCTTCTTTGTCTTCCTCTTCCCTGCCTTCCTTTCTCTTCCTTCCCTTTTTTTCTTTCTCTTCTTTGTCTTCCTCTTCCCTGCCTTCCTTTCTCTTCTTTCTCTTCTTTGTCTTCCTTCCTTCCTGCTCTTTCTGTCTTTGCTTCCTTCCTTTTTTTTTCTTTGTCTCCTCCTTCCTTCTCTTTTTTTCTCTCTCCCTTCTTTTTAAAAACTTTTTAAAAATTAATTTTAAATAAAAACCTTTCTTAAAATTAGATTTCAATTCCAAATTCATTCCAATTAAATTAATTAAACACAATTAATTAATTCTATTTACAATCACTTTATCTTCAATTAATGCCTATAATTTCTGTCTTGTGAGTTTTCCCCAAAAATTTATTCTGAAAAAGTTTTTCACACGGCTTGAAAATTTTGCACACAAGCCACCAAACCTAGAGGGAACATTGGCTACTAGTTGCGTACACAACAGCAGGCCAGCAGGCTAACATCGGTCAGTCCCACACTCTGGGCCTGGCCGGAGCCCACAGCACCAACAAAAAGTGTGTGGATGCATTACTGCCTGCCACCCAGTACCCAGAAACACAGGCCAGCAGCAGACGTGATAGCTACGCATTCACGTTTTTTTCTAATTATAATACGGCCCCCCAACAGTCTGAGGGACCGTGAACTGGCCCCCTATTTAAAAAGTGTGAGGACCCCTGCTGTAAGACCTCACAGGTTGTCTTTCAGTATATTAGCGGCCTGCATAGTTAATAAAACTTAACAGTTTTTACCTTGTATTTTTATTTCTTTGATATATTCAAAAATTTACTGTTTACTGCACTATTTTCAGTGTTATTTCTTTATGACACGACAGACATCAATAGGAGTTCCGGTACCTTTTTTTTTAGAAAAAAAGCACTGAGCATGAGTCAGAAGGAATGGCTACTGAAGACAGTGCAGTAAGTAGAAGGTAGGCGATCGGAGGGAGATACACAAGGAATTTTAAAGTACCTTGCGTATCTCCCTTTGATTGCCACTGAAATCATCTGGCAGCATAGACCAGCCCTAGGAGGTATTAGGCACTGGGTATTTGTGTAGAGACATTCCAGAAGGCTAACACAGGTACACCGAAATCTAGCATAAAGTAAGATGGTTTGACATAAGCAATGAACAGATACGTTCTGTCCAAGACATTAGGTACAAGGGGAGATAACAGATGTAAAGAAACAAAGGGGAATATGTAAGTTGTTTGCTTACTCTAGAAATACAGAGGTGCCACCCCTTGACGCTTTGTACTGGTGTAAGGGCCGACATGTTGAATGTGCTAGTACCTTGTCATGAGCATCCATGCAGTGTGTGCAGTTCTGATGATGTGCTTTGTAGACAGTAAATTGGCCTATCCTTTTTGCCATTGAACTGAGCCTCTGGTCTTTCTAAGTAGTACTGTCTCAGTGTGCTGAACCAATTATCTGTTCAGGACAGGGGCAGCACATACACACCAATTGACAATTCGAATGGTTAATTACCCTACCTATTAAAAACTTATGTTTTATTTCTAGTCTGAGTTTGTGCAGGATCATGTTTTACCTTTGTCTGCTAGATTGAAGAGCCCATTGTCAAATATCTTCCCCCATGTGAGTCCTGGTAGAATGTGATCAAGTCACTCCTCAGCCTTCTCCTTGTGAAGCGAATATAGAATGAGTTCCTTGAGTCTGTTACCATAAGCCATGCTTTCTAATTCGTTAAGCCTCCTCACAGCTCCTTTCTGAACCTTTTCCAGGTGATCAACATCCTTTCTGAATTGTGGGTACCAGAAACGGACACAGTAATGAGGACAATCACACAAATATTGAGGTTTCTATTCCTGTTCATGCATCCAAGGATCACATTAGCCATTTGGATCATAGTGTTGCACTGGGGGCTCATGTTCAGCTGATTCTTTACCACAACCCCCAAGTCTTTACCCAGGGAAAGTAGCACTCTAAGACAGTCTCCCCCCCACCCATACAGCCTACATTGCTGTCCCTAGATGATACATTTAATCATGTTAAAATGCATGTTGTTCACTTGGGCCCTGCTTATTAAGTGATCCAGATCACACTGAATCACTGCCCTGTCCTCTTCATTATTCACCACTCCTCCCAATTTTGTGTCCTCTAAAACTTTATCAGTGATCATTTGTGCTTTGTAACACAAGACCTCAAATCAATCCCTCTGGGACCCCACTCGTAACAAACCTGCACACTGATGACCCACTAGTGTGGCAAAGTGCTGGCTGTCTCCAGTGAGAAAATAGGCCTATGAGTCTGCCCCGGTCAATGCCAGGCCATTCACTCCCCTCAGTCCCGGTGGATGAAGCTCCCACTCCACTGCACAGAGAAGGTGAGGCTGTCAGTCCGTGAGGCCCAACACCCAGAGTACCTGTTTCTGGCTGTATCACCAAGTTGATGCAGTGGTGCTCTTTTGGTGTTGGGCAGTCTCCAATCAGTCTTTGCAAGCTGGTGCCTGGTGCCCGAGTCCCTTCTTCTCCTCCTCCTCCTCCCCCCCCCAGGAAGAGGCACTATTTCCCTGGTTCATGTGAGGAAACACTCCTCTTACTCCCTACAAGCCTTCCAGCAGCTCATCTCCCTCTGCTCCACCACATGCTGTTTCTGGCACAGGTGGGGCTTTTAATAGGGCTGCAGCACTCTTTACCTGGCCTCAGGTGTGCTTGATTATGTTGCAATTCCCCCTCCACTACCTGCAGGGAAGAGGCCTTCATCATCCTGGTGCTCACATATCAGCCCTCAAGCACCCTTTTAAAACCTTCTGGCCTGACTTTGTCACACTAGTTACAAATCACTGAGCCAGCTTTTAACCCACTGAATATGAACCACGCTAGTTTTATATGGTTCTACTTTTTAAATCAAAATATCATGTGGTACGACGGCAGATGCCTTACGGAGTATTACTACCTTTATCAACCAACCTTGTAATGTCAAACAAAATACACTCCAAGTTAGTTTGACAGGATCTATTTTTCATAAACCGTATTTACTGGCATTCATTATATTATCTGTAGCGCCCTTGTGGCCAAGATGGAGTCTGCTCTGCAGGCGGCTCTAGCCAAGGAAAGGCACGCACAGGAACGCAGCAGGAACAGTCCCTGTTCCAACCCCCCGGAGTGATCACACACACGCTGGGACAGCACAGAGAATATGGGAACGGGGAAGATTTATTTACAGAGGGAGGAAGGAGAGAACAAGAGGGCAGATGGGGCAGCAGGAAAGCAGGCTAACAATTAGCACAGGCCTTGCAGGCCCAGGGGTGCTGCCGGCTGAGAACAGACAGTGAGCGAGCACGGCATCTGTGCTCTGAGTTCAGTGATCCCAGCACAGTTGCAGTCCGGGCTGAGTCCTGGTTGCTCCTGGTCGTCTTCGGCGCCAGCAACTGTCTCCAGCAAACCCGCCGGTGCCTCTTCTGCTGCTCGCTGCGACCCCAGAGCGACACCCTCCCCACTTAACTACCTAGAGCCTCCCCCTAGTCCCAGGTCTCGTACGCACGGCCCCGCAGCCCTGGGCAGCCGTGTCACTGGGTGCAGCTCCAGTCTGTCCTCGGGCAACTCCTCCCTGGCAAAGTGTCCTCTGGCTCCTGTCCTGGGTGTCGCCGGTCAGCTCTCTGTCCCTCCCCAGCTTTGGGCAGGGCCTCTGCTGCTTCTCTCCTGTCTGGGCCTCTGGCTGCAGCCCTTCTCCTCCAGCTTCAGCCACCCCCTCTTTCTCATCCCCTCCCCACAAACAGCACTCTCTCCTTCCAGCATAATGCCTCCCCCTACAGGGCAAAGGGACCATGCTCTCTTAAACCCCAAAGGGGTTACATACCCATCTTTATACCTTTATTAATCAAGTCCTGTATAGCCGCTCCATTAGCTTGATCAGGTCAGGAGCAAAGTCAGGCTGTCAGGCCAAAGTTATCTGGGTTATCCTGTTTAGCCTTTCTAAATATTTGGCATTTACCAGCTAGCATATATAAAGTCGCAACCATTGTCTCCATGCCTCAGTGACTAATTTGTTAGTCTTTAAAAGTGCCACCAGACTCCTTGTTTGTTTTGCTGAACTAGACTAACATGGCAACCCCTCTCAAACTATGGATGGTTTAGCTCCAATTTCCATGATCTGGAAAGGAGGGTAGTCCTGTTATCACTCTATTGCAGCAATCAGCTAAGACCAGCAGTTTGTGGTGGTAACAGTGGGAAGGATTTGAACAGTTACAAGCGTCTTGCATCTTCCTTAGATTGGTCTGTAAAAATACTGAAAGAGTTAACCTCTAAACCAGATATTTTCTATCGATGTGCTGGTGCCAGATGGTGTTGTCAAACAGGACGTAATTGCATTTAGAAAACTTTTAAATAGTTTCTCAAGCTTGAGGTGACTTAGATGACATTTAGCAGTCTTCAAAAATCACTTACACTGGAACAGAAATAGAAGGATTATGAAAGAAAATGTCACCATCTGAGTTTGTCTTGGGCCTTATTGAACTGAGATATTTGAGACTGGTGAATACTTAACAACTATTTACAGCACTTGGAATTGAATATATTGTTGTTGCTTTAAATTCAGCATATTTGCTGGAGCAGTCTTTGGAAGACAGAAGGCTGGAGAAAGCCTTTCATAGATTTAAGGCTTTAAGACAAGATTTAACTTGACTCCGAAAACATACGAGCTCACCTAAACCCTTCAGGAGAATTTAATCAATGGAAGTTAAATCTAACTGCAAAAAAAACTGCACAAACAAACAAATCCCATTTTACATCATTCTTTCTTAATGTTCACTGTAATATCAAACTCTAAAGTTAAAGTAATTCTTCCATTTGCAAGGTCAGGCAAATACAAAAAAACACCTTATGGCTGATATAGATTTCTTGTGGTGGAAACATAAGTTTCTAAGAGGATGACTCAGAGGAAGAAGAGAAGAGGGGTAATCTTACAAGAAGGGGGGAAGAATCAATGGAGATTGAATTCAGAGTCCCAGGAGGATAGAGGATTATTCGGAGAAGACTGCAGGGGTGAACAAAACACAAAGACTTGCAGCTACAAAGAACTGGAGGAAGGCTGGAGAATCATACCAACACCAGGAAGAGGTAGGTTTACATGTTTAGCAAGTCTCTACCAAGAAGGATGAACAGGCCTGTCACTAGAGCTGATCTGCAGAACAAAAGGGAGTGCTGTATGCTGGGAGCTAAGAGATAGGATGTGGACTTGTGGCTGAAGAGGATCCTAATGGGAGCAGGAAATAATCCATTGATTGTGTTTTACATAGGAACACATGAGACAACTAATTTCTCACTAAAATTATCAAGGGAGATGGCCAGTCTGGGGACAACAATTAAAGAAACGGAGGCTCAGGTGACCTTCAGTGGGATTCCACCTATTCCTAGAGGAGGAGAATGAAGGTAAGACAAGGTGATGATTATCAGCAGAGGGCTCAAGCAAAGGTGCTATAAGGAGGGCTTTGGGATATTTGACCACTGGGAGTAATTCACTGTTCTCATAGGATGGACTCCACCTGAATAGGGAAATAGATTTCTGCACTAGAGACTGTCCCAACCGACTGAAACAGCTTTAAACTAGGAATTCAGGAAGACAGTTGGAGCTGTTCATATAACCTACACAGTTCCTGCTAATATTGAACCGGAGGAAAATCAAGAAAGAGAGGACACACCAAAGGAGAAAGGAAAGCAGGGGGTAGGGAAATGAACATCAAGAGGAAAGATAGTGCCCATACCAATGACACAAACAGTCAGGTAGGTGATGCTGGCAGTAAAATGATTGTACCTAAAACTGGGTGAGGAATCTGGATGGACCCAAGAAGACGCAACTGAGATATCTGTACACCCAGTGCAAGGAGCCTGGGTAACAAAATGGAGGAGCTAGAACTAATTGTGCAGGAAGTTAAACCAGGTATTTTAGGGATAACAGAAATGTGATGGAATAGTAGTCATGACTGGAGTACATGTACTAAAAGGTATGTGCAGTGCGGAAGACAGAAATAAAAGGTAAAGATGGTGGAGTAACTTTGTATATTAATGATGTGGTAGACTGTAAAGAAATTAGAAGTGATGGAATGGATACAACAGAGTCTATATGGGTCAAAATCACTTTGGAGAAAAACATTTCAAACGGGTTTAAAAAAAAGCATAAAGCCTACAAGGAATGGAAGGTGGGATGGAACAGCAAGGAGAACTACCTCTTGTAGGTCAGTGGTGTGGGGTTGTTGCCCTCCTATGACATACAAGGGATTTAAAAGGGCCAGAGAGCAGAAGCCAATAAGGAGAGAGGGCTACTGGGCTAATCAGGAACTGCATCTGAGTATATAAGGGAGCTACGGGGCTAAAGATTTGGTCTGGGTCAGGGAGAAAGTTCTCTCTCTGGCTGGCTGCAGTAGCCAGCACCCCGGAGAACTCACAGTGTGCCACTGGAAGCTGACCAGGACACAGATGGCAGTGGAGGTCTAGAGCAGCATACGGAGGTGAGAGTGACAGGGTGGACAGCAGCAGAGGCTCTGGAAAAGAAGGCTGGGACCAGACTGAGGAGGTGTGGCTCAAGGTGAGGGTTTGCATGAGACTGGGGGCTACAGAGAAAATGGCCCAAGGAATAGAGAATGCAGAGTAGAGACTAGCAGGGAGGTGGCACATAGGGTCCCTGGACTGGGGCCTGGAGAATTGGGTGGGTCCAGGTCCCTTCCTGCTCCCCCAGAATGCCAGGAGTGGCATGGAATGTTCAGGCCATTGACTATTTAACTAGTGGCCAGGAGTGGAGTGAGTGGGACTTTACCCTGGAAAAGGTGGACTTATAAGGACTTAGCTGGAATACTGAGGTCCTAGGAGGGCCGAGTAGCTGGGTCGTGGAGGAGACAGAGCACAGACCACCTGATGTGGACCAGTTGATCTAATCCCCAGTAACACCACCAGGAGGCACCCATCAGGTGGGTCATGTGCAGCAAATCCATTACAGTCAGAAAGTGCAGGGGAAATGTAAGAACTGCCAAAAACAAAGCAGAGTTGCATCTTTCAATAGAAATTAAAACCAATAGTAAAAAGTTCTATAACCATATAAAGAAAAAGAAAACAAGGAAATAAGTGGGACCGTTAAGCACAGAGGATAGGGTAGAGATTAAAGATAATCTAGGCATGGTCAACCACCTAAATGAATACTTTGCATCCAGGGTAGTGGCAGGATGGCTAATGGATATGGAACTAAAAATTACTCAAACCAGGATGGAAGTCTAACTCAAATAGCATCATGGGACCAAACCAGAGGACCTAGTCAATCTCCATTCAAGAATATTAAAAGAACTGGAACATGATATTGCAAATCCAATAGCAAGGATTTTAAATGAATTTGTAAACTCAAAGGTCATACCCTATAACGAGAGAATTGCTAATATAGTATATATTTTTAAGAAAGGGAGGGGAGGGAAAGTGATCCAGAAAACTATAGGCCTGTTAGCTTGACTTTAGTTGTATGCAAGGTCTTGGAACAAATTTTGACCAAGAAAGTAATTAAGGATATAAAAGTAAATGGTGATTAAGATAAAATACAATATGGTTTTATGAAATGTAGATCATGCCAGACCAACCTGATCTCCTCTTTGAGAAGATAACTGATTTTTAGACAAAGGAACTGCAGTAGATCTAATCTAACTGGATTTCAGTAAGACATTTGATAGAGCTTGTACAAGTTATATTTATTCCTGATCGGATCATAAAAGGGGGCAGTGGTCAATAGCAGATACAAAAGCTACGTAATGTAGCTTACGTGCATGTAGGTGAGCAACTTCATGGTGCTGCATTGGACACTCCCTCCCATCATCGCAGCCTTACTCCTTTTGAGGAGCTGGATTAAATCAACTGACTGGAGAACACTCTCCAATTGACTGAGAGGGTCTACACAGACCTACTCAATCGATGCCACTCATCCATGCCTGCTGCCACAGCAGGTGAAGACATAATATAGTGAGGGGACATGGCCTCCTCAAAGACAGACAGGGGTGGCCAACCCTCAGATGTCTGTCTCACCAGAAGCAGGGGAGTGGGACAGGAAATATATAAGGAGAGCCCTGGAACTCAGTTTGGGCTGAGCTGCTAGGGAAAAAGAACACCCCTCATTTCCCTCAGGAGCCCTGGCTGGACCACTGCACTGCTGAGGACCTGCCTGCAGCCTGGGTTCCGGAGACATTGCCAGTGCTGCCCACCGCTCATGACCTACAGGAGCTGCCTGTGGCCTGGGGTCCAAAGAAACCACTGGAGCTGCCCACCACTGGTGACGTGGAGGCACTGCCTATTGCTGGTGACCTCAAGGACCTCCCAGCTGCCTACGAATGGCAAGAGACTCCACCTGGGTGCAATCTGGAGGAGCTACCGACAACCCCGAGGTGGAAGGGCTGTGTAACGTGACCCAATGCTAATTCCCTGGTGATTGAGTCTGCACTCCCAGAAGTGCAAAGTAGTAAAGGGCCATGGCCTCCCTCCCAGAGAGAGGGATGGCCAGATGCCTATACATACCCTAGTAATAGAAAGGTCAACTCAGGCTAAGTATTTATGATGGTGGGGAAACCCCTAAGAAATCAAATCTATAATCCCATGGAGTAGTCACTTAAGTGGGGCCATCTACTGCCACATTTTAAAATAACTAGGAAAAAAACTAGAAAAGATACTGTAGGGAGTAAATCTGCTTTTTAAAGGAAATAGACTGGGGACCTGATCTGAAACCCATTTAAATCAATGGAAATATTCCCAATAACTTCAGTTGCCTTTGGATTAGGCCCTATCTGACCAAATGAAACTTTATCCACTTCAGTAAAGCACTTAAGTATATACTTAACTTTAAACATGAGTAATCTTGTTCCTGTTTAGCACAGCACTGAAAGCCAGATCCTCCACAGTAAATTGGTATCCAAGGCTATGTCTACACTACAAAAAGTTAGGTCGACTTTAAGTGGACCTAAAGTCTACCTTATTAAGTTGACTTAACAAAGGGGTTTCCCTGAATGGGGACTTAGTAAGACAACCTAAGTGCCTTTAGGTCGACCTAATAAAGTGGACTTAAGCATCCACACTGTGCTTAGGTCGACCTAAGCAGTCAACCTAAGGGTTAGATCGACCTAACCAGCAGTTCTTATTAAGTCGATTTAAGGAATTTCTTATGTTGACTTAATAAAAGCCTGGTGTGGACAGGGACTAACTTAGGTCGACTTAAGCCTCCTTAAGTCAACATAACTTGCAAGTATAGACATAGCTCAACTCACTTTAAAGTCAATGGGCATTAGGCACCTAAATCCCTTGGAGATCAGGGCCTAAATCAAAGGGACTTCAACACATTTCAACACTTTGCTGAATCTTGGCGTAAACTTCTATGGTTCCTTTTCTCCCTTTTTATGCTAACTGTTCAAGTAACAAAACCAACTGTCTTTAACAACGAAATCATGAAATACAATAAAAAGGAAAGCAAGAGAATCAAGAGGATTAATTTTTACATTGTAATCATTAATAAGAAAGAAAGGACAATCCTGTGGTTACATCACTGTGCTGGTAATTGGGAAGGAAGGATGGATTTTATACTCAGCTCTACCAGTGACTCTGTGAGATCTTAGGCAAGTCACTTAACCGCCTTGTGATTTTTATCTGTCGCCAGAGATATTTTGAAGCTTTAATCATTAAAATGTGATATGCTTTGGCAGCTTTAAAAAGAAGGTGCTACAGACATTCCAGTTATTACAGTTGAGACAAGGTAGGTCAATCAACTTCTGTTGGCGAGAGAGACAAGCTTTCAAGCTTACACAGAGCTCTCCTTCCAATTTTTACATGTGCTTTGTTCCCTGGAACTATTTGGTTTCCTTTGGGGATGTGTGGACAAGTGAGCCTGGGATAGGGTTGGTGGACCATGGTAGGAAGTTGCCCAGGGATAAAAATGTGTGTGGATAGAGAGACCTTAGCTATCTATTACAGGGTCCTTGGGCTGGAACCCAAAGAAGAAGAAAGGCCTGTATTCCCCTCCCAATTCATCAATGAAGGTGGCAGGAAGGCCCTCAAAATAAGACCTGGAAAGCACTGTGAAGTCTGAAGTCAGCCTAAAGAACTTGCCTAAATCTACTGGACTATAGATGTACCGGACCTAATTTAACTTCTGACCAGAGCCACAAAAAGTAGACTACCGTAAAACTGGAGTTGCTGTCAGCTGGTGTTCTTCTGGAGGAAGAGACCTTTCTTATGTCAGGCCGTGTCACACTGGCTGGTGAGTTACTTTATCACAGGCTCCAAGTCAGCAAAGCACTTAAGCATGTGAAAAGCTTTAAACACACACTTAAAATGTATTGACTTTAGTGGGATTTGTGCATATGCTGAAAGTTAAGCATGTTCTTAAATGCTCTTCTGTAATCAGGACCTTGTCTATTTCTCATGAGAGAACAAATATGTTATTTAACAGATGGAACAAAACCATCTGAAAATGTTTTCAGATCTCCTTTTAGGAAAATATTCACTATTTTCACACAGTTAAACTGTTCAGTGAAACAATCGTCTTCGTAACCAAGAAGATGAGCATTGCATTTTAATGACATTAAGATCAAATTTGATGGTTTAGAATGGAGGAAAAATGCTCGATATCCCTTTTAAGAAAATCATCCCTTTGGCTACAAAGCCCCTAAAACACCCAATTAGAGTGACTAGATAACCCAATTTTTAGAGGGACAGTCCCAATATTCAGGGCTTTTCCTTATCTAGGTGCATCTTCCCCCTCCACCCCATCCTGATTTTTCACACTTGCTATCTGGTCACCTTACATCTAACCCATTGCTAGATGGTCTATATTTGACCAGCACCTAGCACCATGGAGTCCTGTTCCATCCCTGAGGCTCATCTGTACTACACATTACAGAGAATAGTAATGTCAAAATAAAATGTTTTCTCATCTCCAGTTCTCACTCCAAACCAGATGGTAAAAATATGAGATTGTCAGGATTTATAAAGGCAAATTTAGCAGGGATTTTTTTCTACTTGCTTTGACTGGGAGAAATAAATCAAATCTGCAGCTTTCTCTTCAAGAATATGTTTTTTGTTATCCAAATGAATATGTATTAGTGAATCAGACATAGATAGCTGTTTCTATTACAAGTGCTCTTGTATGATTCATATAATTTCATATTGCTTTTGTTTACTTAATTTGTTCTTTTCTTTACTCAGTCACAACTGATTGTGAAGGGGTTGGTAATTTGCTTTCTTCTATCCTCTAACACTGTGATACAATAGGATACAACAGTGAAAACCTCTAATCTATGGGATATAGTCTTCAACGGAATAGTCAGAAGCCTATTGGATGCAAATGGTTGAATTTCAAATGAAAATAATGATACTTGCAGACAAAGCACAGGATTTGGCTAAAGACTGTGGTGATCCCATGCCTATGAAGATTTTTGCACATTAAGTGAAATCCCATTTAAGTCAATGGCAAAAGTCCCATTGATTTAATTGAGCCAGGATTTTCGCCTATGGACTTCATGCTTCTGCTTAGGACTGCTGATTTTCTGCACCATAAGCATTCACACTAAACCTTCACTTTCTGTAATAGTACTAGGAATTATATCATCTGTAAACCAGCCTCCGGTTGTATCCTCACATCAGATGCTCCTTCTATCCTGGGGCAGTGGTCCGCATGCACATCATTCCGTGAGCCACTGCACATAAATCCCAGGGTACTTGTAAGTTGTTACTGTCATTCTCTCCTACAGGTGCACTTTCCCGTTAAATGTGACATTATAAAACCTGTTTCAATTCTTGTTTTCAATCCGTATAGCTGCAAACTCCATTTTGAACAACACCTTCTGGTTTTAGAAATTCCATTGATTCCGGGAATTTGGGCTTAACTTGAAATAGGATCTCTTGCATCAGACATAGCTACAGATATTTATTAAATTAAATGCTTTCCTCTTTTAGTTTTAAGCTTATTTCCCCATTCAGGTGTAGATGAATTCTAAGAAGTGGAGTCTCATTCTATTTTGCCTAACTGCAACATATTTGGCAACAGCATCCCTGGGAATTATATCAGCAGAAGCAATGAACATGTCTACTGCCTTTCCTGATTTCCTAGAGTGCAAATTACTGTCAGCTGACTGTCCCAGCTGGAGAAGTTTGAAAGAGGTTGTGTGGTTCAAACCACATCTTTTGGGATGACAAAGTTGGCCGACCGACAGCAATCTGATAGCAAATTAACAGTCAACTTGGAAGAGTGAGGACTGAGCAGCAGAGTTGGAGTTAGAGTTGGAGTTGGAGAACTAACCAACCCATCCTCCAGGCGGATTAATGAGCTCAGCTGGATTGTACGAGGACTGGCTGATTGGCCAGCCTGTCTGTTTCTCTGAGGGGAGCTGGCAGGCTTGCTGTTAAGATCAGTGCTTTGACCTTCCCAGCTCCTGCCCTGCTCCAGCTCTGACCCTTGACTAAGGTTTCTAGAAGGGTTGGCTCTAGATCAAATGGTGCCCCAGGCAAAGAGGGTCTTCAGCGCTTCTCCCTTCCCCTCCATTTGTTAAACTTTTGAATACCTGCATTCTTATACCTAATTGACTGATTGGCAATTCCCCACCCCTTCTACACCTCTGAGAACTTGGCTGACAACATTCTAGGAGATGGGAAGAAAATGTAGTTCTCAGACAGAAAGTCTGGAAAGGTCCATGAGATTCTTCAATAATCCTGAACATTCTAGGAGGTTAAGGAAAAATGAATCCACACACGGAATACCCCAAATGTTTTACTTCCAACATTCTGAGTTTCCCTTTTGTCGCTAACACCCAAAACAGCACTCTGAGCCCAGTGGCCCTCAAGCCCGGCATCCCAGGAGGTGACCTGGGTTACTTGCCCCTAAGTCTGGCCTCAGTTCCTATCACCTTCACCCCAGTTCTACCCTGTGAGGTGGGCCGCTGGCCTGACATGGAAAGGCAGTTTCTGAGGTTGAAGGGGATGTGACTAGGATCTTGAGTAGTCAGGTGAGGTCCAGGAAGGATCAGGTGAGAGGAGATATTTTCTGGGGTGGGATTTAGTGAGTGAGAGGGAGATATTGGGGGCTTTGGTGTGGGGGCTTCAGTTCTCAGCCTGGTGGAATTGTTTGAGAAAGTCTGAGCCTGGAGGGAAAAGCCCTGAAGTGTGGATGAGAGGTTGGAGCAATGCAAGGGGATTTGGGACTGGAAGGGTTCTGAGCCAGGGGGTGCATTTGGCTGGACTGGGAAGGGCTGAGTGTGTGAAAGGGGTGAATAAAGATGGGATCAGGGAAATGAGGGTGTGAGTATAGAGAATTAATCTAATTTAAAAAAAAAAAACCACTATCCCAAGCAGAGTTTGACCCCCAAAAGGAAGACATGCCCAAGACTACACAGTTCACTAAAGATTTTGCTGTTGATTTTATCTGGAAAGGGCTCAGATACCATGCTGATGGGTGGCAGTAGAAAACACTAAGACAGCTAGATGTCAAATGGTGATGTACGACAAGGGGAAAGCATCTGATGAAGTGGTATTTTCTCCCACGAAAGTTCATGCGATAAATACATTTGTTAGTCTTTAAAAGTGCCACAGGACTCCTTGTTTGTTTTGCTGAACTAGACTAACACGGTGACCCCTTTGGAATGTGTTATACCGTTTAGCCCCTAGGTACCAGTGGGTGTAAAATAAGTATTTGAATGAACCTCAGCCATGCCACTAAGAGCTTTAAAGGATCTTATAATGAGCACATCTGGTATAAGTCAGCTCTAAGGCCAATCCAGCTCTGGTACAGGAAGATAATGGAGAATGAATACAATGCGGGCTTTGACTACTTCAGCCTTTTTTTTTTGGACTGAGGTACCAAAATGGAAAATGCTGGGGCCCTGAGGTGTGGAAGTTACTCTAGGTGTAGATCCAGTGTGGAACAAGGCAGGGAAGAGCAAAAGAAACAGAGAAATAAAGTGGCCGGTTCAAATGTGGTATAAGGAGCAGAAAAGGATGCAGGAAAGGAGGACAGAGATGCAGCTATTCCCTGTCCCTGCACGCGCACGCACACACACACACACACACACACACACACACACACACACACTTATAATGTATCAACATTATATAGACTACCTATGCCAAGTGTCTTGTTCAGACTCTCTTCAAATTTCCTATCCTTTACTTGGGACTATTCCAACTTCATGCATTCTACTACAGAGGTGTTGCTTTGGACCAAACACAAAAAGGTAAAAACTATTATACATTGTACTGTCCCTATCTGATGGCTGGAGAGAAAATGCAATAAGTTTTACAGCATAATGTCCAAAAGTATCACAATGGCAATAGTAAAGATTTTTGAAGAGTCATGATGAAAGACAAACCTTTTTCACTGGGCTTTTTGGGAGAGAAGGGTAAATGAGCTAAGTAAGGATGCAACTCAAGGGCATAAGGGGTTTTATGTGTGTATGTTAAGTTTTCAACTTCGCATACAGTAGTAAATTCCAAACAAATTTCAGTAAAACAGGTCTTACAAAGGCTACAAAATTAAAAGAGTGAATTATTTGTGGCTATTATTTGTGACTGAGGGGAGATTTGATAGCAACCTTCAACTACTTGAAGGGTTGCTCCAAAGAGGAGGGAGCTAGGCTGTTCTCGAGGGTAACAGAGGACAGAACAAGGAGCAATGGTTTCAAATTACAGCTGGGGAGGTCAAGGTTGGATATTAGGAAAAACTTTCTCACTAGGAGGGTGGTGAAGCATTGGAATGGGCTATCTAGGGAGGTGGTAGAATCTCCATCTTTGGAGATTTTTAAGGCTCGGTTAGACAAAACCCTGGCTGGGGTGATTTAGGGGGAGTGGTCCTGCTTTTTAGCAGGGGGTTGGACTAGATGACCTCGTGAGGTCCCTTCCAACCCTATTATTCTATGATCTATACACACTCTGCCTTACATCATAACCACTCAGAATTTCTTGGTCATTTCATGTGGGGATGGTAGTTGTGGTTTGTGGAGGAGATTGTTTTTTTGTTTTGTTTTTTTCCCCTTCCTGACACCTGCATAGAATAAAAAGAGCAGTCTTTCTCTTTTACGTAATTATGTGGTCTCCAATACAGCACCTGACTTCCTTGAATTGTCTGGACCCCTCTCACAACACCACTGTGGGGGAGGGTGGTATTGGTATATCCGTTTTACAAATAGGAAACTGAGGCATGGGAAAGTTAAGGTACCAGACTTTTAAAGGTAGGTGTATTTTTCCAAAATGCCTATTGTACCTAGTTCCCAACACACCAAAAATTTCAAGCTACCTTCCTCTCCCTGGAAATCATTGTGGGCAAAGTGGGAATTTCTTAATCTGAGCTACAGAGGCGTGTATAAGAAAGATTGTGACTGCAGTGGGAAGGCAGAAGGGAATCTCTGATGCTTGATGTGTGGAAAACAGAGCTTAAAGCATTTCCAAGGGCAACACTCTAATAGGAACCCAGGTGTGAATCAGCTGGAACACCTGTTTTCAATTATAATAGCTTAAATGATTGTTTAACGGAAAAAAATTAACCTATCCCTGCCAAAAATCTACATTAGAAGAGTCCTCCTAAAATAATAACCCCAAGAATTCCTCTACATTTTTAAAATGCAATCGTGAATTGAGTCTTCCCTCTTAATTGTCTACAAATGTCAGGAGGAAATTGTACATGACAATTATAAAGTGAGCTATTACTATTCACTTTCTCTCTCCCTCACAGCCACCACATCAAATCTGCCCCCAGATCTGTTCTGCCCCTCCTCGGCTTTACCTCTGCAGCTCTAGGTGTTTTTCATTCATGTCTTTCAGGGCCTGTAGGGGACAGGAGGGTGCCTGCAGCAAGTTCTCCTTTGCTCTTTTCAGGTGAGGTGTTGCAGCAAAGGAGTAGGGGATCTGTCCCCATTGCTCATAGGGAGGGAGGGAGAGAGAGAGGGGAACAGAGCTGTTCTCTCTGCTTTCACCCCAGGAGGTGGGAAAGTGTGTCAATCTAGGAGGGGATTTACCCCAGACAGGGCTGAAATGGGAGCCCATCAGCAACTCCTCTGGAATTTAAAGATTTATCTGCAACCCCTTCTATCAGGTTCCAAACGGGTAGCCGTGTTAGTCTATTGCAGAAAAACAAACAGAGTCCTGTGGCACTTTTAAAGCGTCTGACGAAGTGGGATTTTCTCCCACAAAAGCTCATGCGATAAATAAATCTGTTAGTCTTTTAAAGTGCCACAGGACTCTGTTTGTTTTTCCTTGCTATCAGGTGAACTTTAATCCTGGTTTATAGTTAAAGATGAGCAGAGATGTATATAGAACCAGGTCCTAACTTCTGCACTTTTAGAAAAGTAAGCTTGTTTATTTATTCCTTAGCATACAAGTTTATTGTAGATAACAAGCTGCCTGAATTTAAAGGGCTACACAGAAAGTCAAATTCTTGTAAGTATATTCAGTTCTGATGAATCTAATTATTATTTTTAATATATTAAGTTAAGAGATTTTCCTTTACTGAATCTTCTGACTTGGAAAATCATCAGAAAATTCCTTTGGAAATAGTTTTATTATTTTGATTTTTATCAGAGGCTAAAAGACTCTGAAGCTATTACTTTATTTGCACAACAAACAAGAAGTCCTGTGCCACTCTTAAACACTAACAAATTTATTTATCACATGAGCTTTCATAGGAGAAATTGCCACTTCCCACAAAAGCTCATGCGATAAATAAATTTGTTAGTCTTTAAAAGTGCCACAGGACTCCTTGTTTTGCTGAACTAACTAACATGGCTACTCTTCTGGAACTTTAATTGCATAGAAATGTTTTCTTTATTCCAGTAAGAGTGTAAGAATGAACTGAAAAGAACAGCTAATCTTCTTTAAAAAATCATGTACAGCGATTTGTAATGAGAACATTTGCTTGAAAGTAGATTTATAAAAGTTTGGGTTTTCATTTTTTTGTAGTGGGGGGTGTTAGGTTTGTGGAGGGGAGTTTGGTTGATTTTCCTCTATTCCAGAGGTATTTAAAGCATAATGCATTCAATGGCTGAAAGTGATTCTTTTATGCCAGTTGAGAATAATTCAGAGTTTAATAACTAATTGAACTTGATTGAGGAGAACTAAATATTCACACAAGTGGCCCTTACACTGAGAAGATCATCCTACATTATGTACATTTTAAAAAGACCCCTGGCTTAGGCTAACCTCAGGGCTTCAAATCCAAGCAAGCATGTTTAATTTAGTGCAACGAGGACAGACGTTCATCATTTGAGCATGTCTCTGCAAACTCCACCCTGACGTGACCATGACATTTTGCACCTCTACTAAGGTTCAAACTTCCATTTTATTCTCAACAGGTTCTTAGCCTGCCCTCTTCACCATAGCATCTGAGCGCCTGTTAATAGTACATTAAATGACATTACAAACACATGTCATGTGGGGTTCATTCACTCTCATTCATTTTCCGAGGGAGAATTATGCATGCAGTATTTTATTTTGATGGGAGAGGTTGCTTATTTTACAAATGCTACTCTGTGCTTATGTTAGAGAAAGCAGGTCAAAGACATGTGCCTCTGATGTAGAGAGGAAGGTGGCAAGGTTTCTGACAGCCCTTTAGATCCTAGTGGAGTTTGTTCCTCTGTATGGGTGCGTCTACACTTACAAATTAAGTTGATTTAAGCTTGCTTAAGTTGACTTAATTTAATCTGCATCTACACTACATTTTCCTTAAGTCGACTTAAGCAGCAACTTAAGTCAATTTAAGGAAAAATAAAGTCGACTTTATAAAACCTATATAAAGTCGACTTTACTGGCTAAATCGACTGGCTAAGTCGACTTAGCCAGTGTAGACGCAGATTAGCCCTAAGTCAACTTTAAGTCAACTTAAAGGGCTCCAGGGCTCCCCCACTGCCCTCCTTGCCAGGGTGGCTTGCATGGGCAGAGCCTTGCGTGCCCCCCCACAGGACAGGACAGAGCCCTGCCCACCCCGCTTCTATGCCCTGCCAGTGGCCCTGTCCTGCTCAGCCCCCTGCTGAGCCCACTGGCACTTGGCAAGAGGTGCCCCCCCCCGCCACCGTGGACCAGTCCCAGGTCCACCTAGACCCTAGAAGTCAACTTAGGCATCCAGTGTGGACACTCTAAGTCGATTTGGCAGGGTCCCCTTTAAGTCGATTTAATTTTTGAATGTAGCTATGCTAAGTCGACTTAAATTAACAAGTGTAGACGTAGCCTATGAGACCAGACCCCAAGAAAGTTTTATCCTTGTGGTAGAAAGTTTTATTGGTCCTGAACAGTGGAGTTACTGAGCTCTAGAGTATCTTTTAGATATCCTGGGCCCAGGCCATTGACACTGAATTAATTCAATCTCACAACAATTCCATGAGAGAGGAAAATAATATTCTCATTTTACAGATGTGGAGATTGAGAGCTGCTCAGCAAGTCTCTGGGCGGTCTGGGAAGAGAGCCTACATTACCTAACTCCTTTGCCTTAACCACTTCACTCTTGAGACAACGTGCCCAGTTCAGGTTCTGCATCCTTTTTGAATGATTCTGTTTTGCTGAAGGAAGAGGGAGAAAAATTGTTCTCCTTAACCGCCGATGATAGGACAAGAAACAATGGGCTTAATTTAAGGCAAGGGAGGTTTAGGTTGGACATTAGGAAAAAATTCCTAACTGTCAGGGTGATTAACCACTGGAATAAGTTGCCTAGGCAGGTTGTGGAATCTCCATCACTGTAAGTTTTTAAGAGCAGGTTAGACAAGCACCTGTCAGGGGTGGTTTAAGAAGGTACTTGGTCCTGCCATGAGTGCAGGGGACCTCTCATGGTCCCTTACAGTTTCTATGGCTATGTCTACAGTGGCAAGTTTGTTTGAATTAAGGAAGCTTAATTTGAACTAACTTAAGCCATGGCTACATTAGGCTTTCATTAGTTTGAATTAAGGGCGTCCTTAATTCGAACTAATAAATTTGAATATGCTATTCAAACTAAGTGTTAATTCGAACTAGTTAGTTCGAATTAACCAATGTGGCCATGTTAGTTCGAACTAATAGCTTAGTTTGAACTAACCAGCCCATTGAACTCAATGCAATTCGCTAATTCAAACTAACCAAGAGCCATAAATGGCACTTGCTTAGTTCGAACTAAAATTTGCTAGTTCGAATTAAGTTAATTCGATTAATTAATTAATTAATAAGTTAATTAAGTTAATATGGTAAGTGTAGAAATAGCCAATGATTCTATCACAGCCTGAGAACTATGAGACCCCATCGCAGCTCTTATTGCCACTCTCAACAGCAACTCTGCCATCTATGAAGTCAATAAAGCAAAACAAGCCCTTTTTCGTGCCAACTAGCATGAAAGGGTTTATTCACTAGGTTTCCAAATTCCTGCTCTTTGCAGTTCCAGCTAGATGAGGCTTTTTCGGAGACAAATGATTGGACAAGATCCCCAGAGAGGATGAAAGAAGCTGAAGAACTTTCACTGTTAAAAATCATGGCAGGTGTAGGCATATGCCAGCTGTTCTGGAAATGCACAACTGTCTCAGTCCCTGTTCATCTGCTCGGATCACGGTGGGACATGGCTTGAAAGCCAGAAAGAGAGAGAGAGAGAGAAAATGAAGAAAAGCAGCATGTGAGGCACCACTTGATTTTAATTATAACCTGCCTGCAGCGAGAACAGTATGCTCTTCTTTTCTCACATACACCTGAGACACAGAGAAAGATGACAGGGTCTCTGTTCCAACAACGCCGGCTCCTACAGTGGTGCAAAACTGACTGAGTGGTATACAAGGGGGGTATAATCCACTTTGCTCACAGCTCTAGAGGAAGGTGAGCAAGCCTCTGCCAATATGCCGTGAGGAAACAATGACCTCTGCCCTCCAGCATAGTGACTTACCAGATCTACAAGGAGGTGGGGAAGACACTTTGCTTTCTTTCTGTTTGCTGAAAACTTCCAGATACACTTAAAGAGAAATCTGTATGCTTTAACTTTCTCTGTAGAATGAAGTGTTTTGGGTTAACAGAGATGTCACGTAACATCTTCCTTTGGAAGAGGGCAGAAACACAGATAGCAGGTGGCGTAACAAGGTAGCATCAGCACCAGCCATGCTCTTCTGAGATTGAACGTTGGATGCTCTGCAGGAAGAAGACTACCAGGCACCCGTCTCTGGTCTTTTGCTGAGCAGCCACAATGGCAAATCCTCATCCACCAGCTGGGTGTAAGATGGGAACAGCTGGGTCATTTTGAGAGACTAAACTTCTGACACTTCTCCACCCACTTGCCCTTAACGAGTCAGCTTCAGCTGTCAACCTCGAAGCCGCCTCTGAAGACTGGAACTGTGGATGTGACAAGAAAGCTAAGCAGCCCTTTGCCATTGTCCTGCACAGTGTGAGAGAATGCAGACTTCATGAGATTTGCCAAAAGGACTCCTGCTGAATAGCTTTGGTCTTCTTCTTCTCATAAAAAGGTATTCACTAAGGACTGGTCTTTTGAGATTTTTGGCACAGTGAGAAAAGAGGTCAGCAAGCTAACAAATTAGACATGTTCTACCTGGACAAGCCACCAAAAAGCTAATTTTACTTGGTCACATTGTATCTTACCTTCCATTTCTTCATATGTTTCTAAATGATAGAAAGTGCCATTTAGATTCATAAAGTATTTTACAGGAGAATAAAACAGATCTAATAGACCTATTTCTCATTAAAAAGGTCAATGCAGCGAACATCTGATGCTCTACAACTGTCGGTATCAATTTAGCAGGTCAAGCTTGACTAATCCTAACCCTTGATTGGTCTGGATTCATTTCTACTGAAACAAGCCACTTTCCTACAAATGGTCAGGATTATGTGCGCTAGTTCTACATTTTTACAAGACATCACTGGCATGTTGATGAAACTTAATTCACTTGTCCTGCAAGACCAAGCAAAAGTTTCACATGACAAAAGTTTCACATTACAAATTAATATTCAGAGTCTATAAACAATGACATCCAAATCATATTAGAAATCAGATTACACATTTTTCTTAGCCCAAGAATAGTCAGGTAAAAGGCTTGGGAAGAAAAGCAGTTCAAAGTTAATGGATTTGGAGCAGGCTTTAGAAATATATGTTGTCAGGCGCAAGATCAGGGTGCAACATTTGAATGGAGGGAATTCTGGGGTTTGTAATTTCTTAAATAAAACATGGGATTTTAAAAGATGTATTTAATTTGTGCTTGAATTATCAGATGTAACTTTTGGGGTATGGTCAGCTTTTCTTTTCCCTTCAGCTCTCAAGAAAGAGTCTGCAATTTGTGAACATTATAGATTTATTCCACTCTCTCTCCATTAGTGAGTCCTACAGCAATTACCAGCCAGTTCCCACATCTAATGGGACCCAGCGGTATATCCCTTTTCTTAGAAGCTTACCTCCTGGGGTAACAGGAGAGAAGAAATGAGTGGCCTTGCAGTATGTGCATCCAGTCAGCATGCCAGATTGCCTCAATGGCCGGAGATGTCAAAGTATTACTATAGCTAAGTGGGCACCACTGGAAAGCAGCGAAATATGGAATAGACTAAAAGAAAAGCAAAAGCAGAGGGAAAAGGCATCTTTGTCTATTGTCTAGCTAAACTTAATTTCACATTTTTGAACAATGCAACATCATTCATTTTTAAGGGTCCACGTTAAACATCATTAATTTTTTTTGCTAAGTTACCAGTAGAAATGCCATTCATTTCTCTATGCTAAAACGCAAACATCAACATGATTTAGAAGATCATTTCCTTAAGTATAAACTGAATCTCAGTGGTACAAAGGGGTTTTCCAGCCTGTCCTTAACATTATGTATAAATTGGTGTGTGTTTCTGGGTAATTATTAGGAAGATGATCTGGGTGATGGAACTGCTGAGGAAAGTTCCAGTGCTCTGTGGCTACGTCTACAATGGCAATTTAAGTTGACTTAAGGAGGCTTAAGCTGACTTAAATTAAGCCACGTCCACACTAGGCTTTCATTAAGTCGACTTAAGAAATTCCTTAAGTCGACTTAATGAAAGTTTAAGTCAACTTTATAACTACCATTCATTAGGTCGACTTAACCCTTAAGTCGATTCCTTAAGTCGATTTAAGGACAGTGTGGACGTGGAGTAACCCTTAAGTCGACTTTATTAAGTCAACTTCAGGATGGTGAGGTCAACTTAACAAAGTGGACTAAGTCGACCTAAAGCTAAGTCAACTTAGTCCACTTTGTTAAGTTGACTTTAATAACGTCGACTTTAAGTCAATTTAAAGTTGACCTTATTAAGTCGACCTAACAAAGTCAACCTAACTTTTCCTAGTGTAGACATAGCCTTTGATTGTTGAAAGCATGTAATTTCAACCTTTTCCATGTCACTCTATACAATCTAACGATGGTTAGCACAAGATCCCTCTCGTTAGTCCATTTCAGACCTCTGGTATGCCACAGCCACATTAGCTCCAACTCATTTCAAATCTAAACTGAATATACTTAATCCTTGACCAAGAATTTTAGGGTACAGTTTTCATAACAAAGACTCAATCCCATCCAGATTAATTTTGTGTATTAGTTATAATTCCACCAAAACTGCCATTTTAAGATGAAAAACGCCTACTGTAGGGGACTATTTCACTAGAGGTAAAAGTCAAAGTCATATGTCTGTCCCCATGGTTCTGAGTGCAGCATTAGCTGCTCTTAGCAAAATAAGAGCCCCCCTCCCCCCCCCCCCCGGCTCCCGCCCCCGCCTTGTTTGGAGACTCCACAGTTTCAAAGACAGTTGAGGAGGAAATGTAAAGTGATCGCTTTTCAGGGAGTGGAGAATGGAGCAATGGACATCAGATAGGTTAGAAAGAACCTAGTGATCAAACATTTTGCAGTCCTACATTCTATCTGAGGATTTTAATGTACTTTATATTATGTCACTACACTAGTGTGAGGTAGATGGGGAAACAGCAAAGTTAAATGACATACCTGAGGCCACACAAGAAATCAGCTCAGAGCTAGGAATTGAACTGAGAACTTCTGACTCCCTGGAATTTAGCCCCAGTCCTTCTTTCCCCTACCAATTTAAGCCAAAGAACAACTATATATTAATCCATATTATCAAACGTTACATTTTCATATATGTCTGATAAAGAAGTTAGGGTTAAGAGCCTTTTAAGAGCAAGGTGTTATTAAATGTGTGTCCCACTGTGTGCTTGAGAGTTAAAACTATGCTGTAAGAAAGAGGATATCTAGTTCAAATTCTGCAAGCATGCTTGCATATACACACAGTAACTAGCCCACGATTAATGGAGGATTTTCAAACAAGTGCAGTCTAGGACATTTTTCTTAATTAAAGGAAATTACTTTCTAGGCAATCCATTTTATTCACAGCTTCTAATTTTTATTCCTCTTCTCCCCCGACTGTGTCAGATATCAGAACTATTTCCCTGCAGTATACTTAAGAGAAAATAACTGTGATAGTTCAGATATGCTGGTGTGGTAACTGTGGACTGCTATAGATGCACATCGTCTGTGAGTACATGTAAATTAGATTTAAGTCCATCTCCCTTATATTTGACATATTAATTATGGCTCACAATGCAAGCTGAACAATCTGCCAGTGATCCTCTATTCACAGGCAATTCTACATCATTGTTACAGCATCACGTAGAGAATTTCTTCAGTGCACCTTTCTCACTAATATGCCTGTAATTGCAATCAAGAAAAGATATCCTCATAAGCTGATTAATTGAAAAGGAAAGTGCATGGACAGATTCTCAGCTGGTGCATATCAACGTAGTTCAACTGGCCTAATACCTGATCTAGATGAAATTTGTTGCTCTAATTTCCTTTAAACAGAGAAATCTCCCTGTGATGGGGTGTACTAGCCACACTGGCCTGACAAGGCTGAATTAACCCAGGTGGGCCCAGTGAGCCAATTAAATTGTGTGAGTGGAGCTAATTTGAAGGAAGCTCACAGGTGAGGACTCCGATAAAACCAGGAGGCTAGCAGTAACATAGAGAACAGTAGGGAAGAAGTCTGTAACCCCCCCCCCCCCCATCCTGGGTATTGTGGTAGGTAGTCTGGGGGGAGAGCAATAAAGGGGTGTAGCTGTAGTCCTTCAGTGTTTGCTGTAGGGCCCTGGACTGGAACTGATGATAGAAACTACTTCAAGCTATGGGGAGTAGCAGAGCCCTAGTTTCTCCTACTTCCCCTGTCTGTTCTACAGCTCTCCAGCAGCACTAGCTTTGCTTCCAAGTTGCTGAGGGTTGTGGGAAGCATTCCTGGCAAAATCTCCACAGCACCATGCCCCTCACCATCCTCTTTAAATTGAGTTGAGATATGAAGATGTGCTGCAGGAATTATTGTGAAGTTCTACAGTTTGTGCTATAGAGTGAGCTCTCTGACTCTATCTAGCTTGTGAAAGAGAAGGTTATGGGATTGCTTGATTGTAGTCTACATGGGAAACAAATATTAGCCAATGGGTGCTTCAGCCTATCAGAGAAAGGTATAACCTAATCCAATGGCTAAAAGTTGAAGCTAGGCAAATTCAGACTTGAAATATGGTAAATGACGCTCAGTTAAAAATTAACCTGTAGAACAAGGTAGAAGAATTGTGATGAATTCTCCATTGCTGGCAATTTGTCAGTCAAGATTTGATGATTTTTTTTCTAAAAAGAATAACTTTGGGGGTGTTTTATGGGCTGTTATACAGGAAGTCAGACTCTATGATCACAGTGCTCACTTCTGGCCTATGAAATCATGGTGGCAACTGTTCCTAAGCATGGGATCCTTATACCAGGAGCCCTCACCTATTCTTCCCCCCTCCTCATAGAATCATAGAAGATTAGGGTTGGAAGGGACCTTGGGAAATCTAGTCCAACCTGATGCTTAAAGCAAGATCAACCCCAATTAAAACACCCCAACCAGGGCTTTGTCAAGCCACACCCTAAAAACCACTCAGGATGGAGATTCCTCCACCACCTCCTGAGGTAACCCATTCCAGTACTTCACCACCCTCCTAAAAAAACTTTTCCTGATATCCAATCTAGACATCCTCCATTGCAACCTGAGACCATTGCTCTTAGCTCTGCACCCTCTTGTTCTCCCCTTCACCAGCTCAGATGTCCCATGTTTTCTGTACCTCAGACATGGCAACCCTACATAAGAGACTGAACTTGCACCTACAAAATAAATTGTGGGCATAATATTTGCCCAACTGCCCAAACTTGCAATCCCAGAGAGAGGGGCTAGAATTTAGATTTTCACCTATAAGTCAGTTCAGTAGTCCCCAGTGAAAAGGGAAGATGGACTTGGAAAACTGTGGCTCATAGCATTGTTTTTCTCTGTAGCTGAGTAGGTGTCATTCCTCGCTCAGAATCTGCAAGTTCCAGTCACAGCTGAGAATCAGAGGCATGTGCCACCTACTTATGAACTAACTAATTTGAACTAATTTTAGCAAGTGTAGACACAGCCTATGAGTCTAGGGTTTATGTGCCAGGATCAGGCAACCACCCCTGGGGTGGAGGGGGAAGGTGATACAGGCCCTCTGGACTTCACTGCATACCACCCCAGGTCCCTATCATTGGCAGAGTGCTCTGCCACTGGGTCAATGGGACTCCAGCCAAAATGTGCTGAAGCAGCTGCAGGCTGCCAAACTGCTGGCCAGTCTCCCAGATCTCCAGCCTACTACCTGCCCCCACTCTCTGTGATACCTGATCAGTTGGGCCACCTTTGGCCTCTTTGGGGTACTCTGCAAAGAGCAGGTTATACAGCCCCTCTATTTCATCAACCAGTGGCAGGTCTGGAACCTCCTTGGGGTTGCTGGTAGACAGCAGCTCATCCAGGTTACACCCGGGCAGGGTCTCTTCCCACTCCGGGTCCCAGGTGGCAGGCAGTCCTGGCTGTTCCTCGGGACGCCAAGCTACTGGTAGCTCTTCAGCTGTGGCTGGCAGCTCCTACAGTGTCAAAGGAGGGTGGGGACCAGCCCTTCCCTCAGCAGGATGCTTGGATACACTCAGTGAAACCACTCCCGATGCATGGATGTGTTGAGCTTTATTGCTTTGATACAATAAGCCTTTAGCCTAAGCATTATGGAATATGCTTTGCCCACAAGCGGCGAGCGAGCGAGCAAACAAGGACTGAATGTGTACACCCCTTCAGCTATGGTCAGTCCTCTACCCTCTGTTCCTGCTCACTAGGGCTCATAGCAGGTGCTGCTCCAGCACGGGGAAGGTTTTCTGGGCACCCAGCAGGATCAGGGTCCACAGGTGAGACTGCACCCCAGGTGGGGACCCCCAACATTCATGTAGCTATCTCCCCCCCTGCCCCTTTCCTGGTTGCGTTCCCAGGCTGGCTCTGGCAGGAAACACACTGCTATCTTATATTAAACACAGGCAGCACTCTCAAGGTTAACCACTTCACAGCCTATCCTGCAGCTGGGGTGGCTCCAAGCCAACTGAGCACCAGTTCATACTGGCCCAAGAGCGGCCTTAAATCAGTCTGTGCCGGGGTAGCTGGCAGTCAACCCCAACAAACATGCCCTCCGCCTCAGGCAGCACCTCAGAAGTGTCATGGTCCAACTGAGAGAGGAGAGACATCCTTTCCTTCCTGTAGATCAGCCCAGAGTGAGCTCCAGGGCTCTCCTTTTAAGCTTCCAGTGAAAAAGACAGGATGGCTTTGGCTCCTCCCACCCAAGGGATGGCCATCCCTTCCTATCCCTCTCTGAGGGAGGCCATACCTCCTTGCTACACCTTATCTAATGGAATATAATTGAATGTTCCACAAAGCACTCAGGAATATCTTTGAGTATGTGAAAAGCGGTGTAAAAAGCCAGACTGCTCTCGGTGTTGCATGAATCTTACTTGCTTGAAGGATCTGTGTACAAACCAGTCACTCTTCCTATCTATAGGAACTACCATTTTATCAATAATACCTGGAGGACATGGCACAGACAACGCTGTAAGTCTGGCTTCCAGTCCATTTAACAGGCAAATGGATAGTTAACCTCAGGATTTGTCTTGTAGTAGAAAGTTAGAGTACAAAATAAAAGGGCAAGAAGAAGTGGCCAGGAATGAGGCTCAAGGCCTAGCAAAACAAGCCAAAACAGTAGGCCTGAGCTGGATACATGGCCAAGCTGGCAGGAGTCAGGTTGCAAAAGTCTGACGTCACTGAAATTGGCAAGAAAAAAAGCTGAAACCGCAATAATAAGCGTAAAGAGTGGGAAAGTATCTTTAAGAAAAGGTGTTGGGTTGGCCTAGTGCCAAAGAAATAAGGAAGAGATATTTTGCCCAAACCATCCCATGCATGGGATGTTCAGCCAAATCATGCCAGCTTGGTGTGTGGAAACTTTTAGCAGCATGTGGACTAAATAAGGTAAAAGATGGCTTTGAGGAAGGGGTGCATGGACCAATCAAGGTAATTTTAGATATCAAAGAAAATAGTTTCTGGTGCCAAAGGGGTCAAGCCAATGATCCAAGCAGTGTATAAATGCAGGAATCCAAGAGCCCATTTTTCTGCAGCCAAGGGAGGTCACAGAGAGTTCTGCTGTCAGGTGAGTGGCTCCATTGGGAGCACAAATGATATAGGTTGCTTACCATTTTGCTACATTGCATTAAAGCCTAACCTGGCACCTTCATTTCTACAAAGATCCATGATTGTGTTGGTTTCTTCGAATGAGAGTTACCCCAGACTACCCACGCCAAGCTGACCAGCAGAAGACATCTCTTGCACACAAGGCACACCTAAGCTCCAGACCTTTGCGCTAACAGAGTCCCCACTTAAGGTCTGGTCCAGGAGTAATCCTGAGGGTACATATATACAGAGACATATATGCAGCCAAACAGACACCTGTGTTGGATGTATAACACTGATAATGTCAGCCCCAGGACCACACTAGCAATGGAATGTTGTTTCACTACATTGTATCTTCTGGAAGCCAGGATTCTATTTTTCTTTAAAATACAGCTCTACATTTTCCAATGTGATTAATTTGAGATGCCTCTGTTTTTGAGAGCCCAACAAAACATCTTGAAGGGTTATGATTTTTAGGAAGTACTGACTACCAACACTGAAAGCCCAGGCCCTCTTTCAGACCCAAAATCACTCTTCCCTGACAATCTGTACCATGACTGTTTGGTGTTCACTACTTAAACAAGAATCTGAATTCAGCCATGGCCACCACTATAAAGGGTCAATTATTCGCTAAATATTAATGTTCCTGCATTGAATTAATTGTTATAGCAGAAGTGATTAGCTTCTGGGTAGAATTTTCTCTCACACACAAACCCACATCCCTGAAATGCATCTGGCCAATCTAAAAATTCTATTCCAGAAAATTTTCATCTGGTCACCTCTTACCATGAAAACCTACCCCAAAAGGATGGGGGTAATGTCTAAAAGCTTTCCTTGTAGTTTTTTCCAAGGGGTGTGGGGTTTGCTCGTTCCCCTCCATAGAAAAAGGACCAGTGCCCAAAATTCTGCAGATGCTGTAGGATCAACATAGATTCTGGTGAGACCAATAGGAATCCAGAGCCAGCCATGCACAGAATCTGTGCCTCAGCCATCCCTCTCTGGCAGGGCTTTCTAGCAATAGTTGATTCCAGGATCTCCAACTAAAAGAGGGGGTGAGGTGCAAAATGCAGAGAATGGGCATGTAAATATAATACAGCCTGGGACTGCATTATCTTCTGGAGCAATATCTACCTTGATAGTCCAGCCCCATACCATCAGTCTGGGGTGAGGGAAGAAGATCAATGCCAAAGAGATAAGGACGATATGTTTTGCCCAAACCATCCCATGCATGGGAAGATCAATGTTACGGTAGCAGCTGGCCCTCCAGCACAGAAAGGGAAGATCTCAATTGAAGGGTGCCCTTCAAAAGTGGATTCTGGAGGGTGGAGTTGAGCCATCAATGGTCACCTGGACCTCTAGACACCAGGGCCTCCTGTGTCACACACACTGCATAAGGGAAAGTGACTGAGTTCAAAACTATTTGGCCCTTTTCCTCTCTTCTCCTTTTAGAAATAATAGGTGGCTATTTCTTCCTCTTTATTACCCCATGGTTAGCTTTACAACTTCATCATCAGTTTAACAAAGGAGGTTCCTGCCTTTATTATTTATAATGCAGTAGTACCTAGAGACTAGGACTCCACTCTGTTAGGTGCTGTATAAACACAGGACAAACTTTGATTAGATTTAATATGGCACTTTCCGCACCCCTTTTGGTGGTTCAAGCAACCCACTTAAGTTTGTGTACTGCAAACACCAGGACTCCATTCATTTCTTGCTCTTCCTCCCCACTTGAATTCAGTTAGTTTGCATATGATGGGAATCACTGAGGCATTAAAACTTGATCAATTCAGAATAAGCTCTTTCTTTCTAGTTCCAAATACCAGTTCTGAATTCAGAAGAAATGCTACCAAATTATTGGTAGGCACAGCAAAGATTGAAAGAGAAGGAGATATTATTTTAGGGTTTTGGTAAAGAACGTGGAATAAAAGTTCTAAAACGTTGAATTGTTCCAACACTGCAGAAAAATCACCGGTACAAATTTATCCCGATTATAGCTTTCCTCATTTATCTATCTGATTGAAGAATGACCTTACTGCACTATTATTTTTCCTTTTACCTGTTTGGATAAATGAAGCTGTAGGGGAAAAGAAGTTAGAAAACTAGTCCTGGAAACCATGAACCATCATTATTCTAGAGCTAGTTATTTAGATCCGGAGGTCCTTTCATTAATGGATCATACCCCCAAGTATCTAGTTTCAGACAAACTACCTTGAAGGGGCCCAGAATTGCATGTAAAAGCTGTCTGGAAGTGACCATTACACCATCATCATGACATGTTGCAAAAACA
The DNA here is from genome assembly GCA_007922175.1 of Pelusios castaneus. Lineage (NCBI taxonomy): Eukaryota > Metazoa > Chordata > Testudines > Pelomedusidae > Pelusios > Pelusios castaneus. The sequence goes on from ML685782.1 coordinate 3,735,293, forward strand.
AACCATTATATTTACCTTGTTCAAAATGGCCTGGAGGCACAGTGAACTACATGATTGGATATCACCAAAGCAAACGTGGCTTTGCTTCTTAAATACCTAAAAAGATTGGGCTGGTTTAAGGATTGGCTTCCAGCAGCAGGGCTTCTCGGTATGGCTGACTGCTTTGGGGCTGTTTGCACCTGATTTGTTTCTCACCCTCTCCACAACCCGGAAGGGACCAGCACCAACTCTGGATATCCCATAGTTTTGAAACAAATGCAACAACCAGTGCTGAGCTCTGCATTATAAGCTGTGCTAAAATGTTGCTATAATAGGCACCTTATATATATATATATATATACATACCCCTCCTGCATAGTGTGCCATGCTCAGCTGGTTGGAGAGGAAATGTAGGCTAGTGGTTAGAGCATAGTCCTCACATTTGGGGTTCCTAAGTGCAATCCTCCACCGCAACAAATAGCACAGGGTTTTATCAGAGGGAAGTTTCTGAAAAGGAAGTACTTGCAGCTCCCCAATCTGGTAGCAGGTTCTACACGAGACCCAATGTGGTTTAGAGCAGCCTTAAAGGGTCAGAATGAGGCTAAAATTCTAGCCCCACAATCTTATGTTCAGCTCGGCTACTGATGCACTAGGCAAGACCTTCTATGCTCATTAAATTTATTTATCTAATTCTCTGGAATGCTTTGTGATTTTTTTTTTTTAAGTTTTGCAAAGCTCTTGAAGGCAGCCAGCTGTCTTTCATTTCAAGTGACTTTACCTTTGGATGGAATTATTTAAACTTTTTCTTTTGCTCAGCCAATCTCTGATCAGGTTTGAACTGTTAATGTTTAATACCACCAAATTTCAGTCAGCTGAGACTTATTAATTTTATATTTTGTGCCAGACAATAAATCTGTACAGATACTTAACACTTAGCAGGTGTTTTTTCCAAATAGGACAGATTTAAACTAGTCAATTCTTTGAGATGCTGGCCCTGAACCAGACAGGTAATCACAAACTTCAATATGTCTGACGGATCTTTAGCTTCATTGTATGTTTCTGTATTTTACTCAGTCAAGCAGTTAACTGGCCAGAAGGAGAATGAAACATTGCTAATGTACCTAAACTGCACCCATTCAACAAATGTGTAGAACAAAGAATGTCAATTTTCTTTCTAATTAGTATTTACCCAGTAAATTTTTCATGTCAAATCTTTACAGTTCTGCGACTAGAGTGGGTTCATTGGTGCATGTTAAAATAATGGATCCACAGTATCCAAACTTCAATTTTTAAGCTTTACCTTTTCTTCCTACTGCAAGCTCAGTCCTTCTTCCAGGAAAATGAATGTTTAGCAATATGCTGAAGGTATTGGATTCAGTGATGAGGTAAGACCTAGCTGGATCAGTAAAAAGGAACACAGGAGACAAGGTGCAGGACCTGACTTGTAGAAACATATGCACATTCGCTCTGTAACAAGTATATTGTGTCAACTCTTAGTTGCAGTGACCAGGTTCAACTCTTAGATTTAAATTTTGGTGAAACACCATTCTGATTAACACATGTGCTATGGTAGGGGCTGGAGGGCAGTGCTCCATTGTGCTAGGAGCTGTACAATATTATTTTTTTCTTGGTATTGTTTGTTGTGCTAAGCACTTTCTTCACAGAACAGAAGAAACTTCTCCCTGCCCCCAAAAGCCCACAGTCTAGAGATCATTACAATGTACAGTTATTCTAGTCCCTAAAATAGAGATGTCACATATAAATAAATGGAAGAATTACACACCATCCCCTTTCCTTTGATAGATATTCCCCAGAAAATTCAATCTACTTTGAGAGAGGCACAAGTTTGCAAGGATTTTAGGAATGTGTGAAGGCATGAGATAGCCCTGCTTGCATCTCCCCTTTCCTCCTGCTTTTGCCCACTCCTGTCTGAAGCAAGTCTGTTCCTGGGAGAGGCCCTTCCCCCAGCAGCTAATACTTGCCCCCCTCAGTTCATGTGACTGGAGCTTGAGGAACAGGAGAGACACTTGAGTCTTAGTGTCTCTGGGAGGTTGGATTGCCTCCAAAATAGGCTCCCAGATGGGAGGAACTAGACAGGATGGTAGCTGAGCCTCAGACCTGCCTCACTGGTCCTGCTGCCCAAACTGGAGGCAGATGCCCTCGACAGTGAAGGACACTAGGGCAAAGATAAGTTCTCTGAAGCTCTTCCCACCATCATGACCTCTGTCTTGTGTTGGCTCAGCTATAGCCAGCTGCTCTTCTTTCTTGTTCTGATTGACAAATCAGGGAGATGGTGCCACTTGCATTTAACATAAATGCAATGTAAATCTTAATGTTAGCTAGCTTCTGCTGGAGCTGTAGCCTGTACTGACTTAGTCCCCTCTGGTGGCTTCATGGAGCCATTGAATAAAATGAAGCAAAAACGAGAGTCCTGTGGCACCTTAAAGCCTAACAAATTTTTTCAGGCATAAGCTTTCGTGGGCTCCAACCCACTTTGTCAGATGCTTATGCCCAAAGAAATTTCTTAGTCTTTTAGGTGCCACAGGACTCTCATTGTTTTTGCCATACACAGACTAACACAGCTACCCCTCTGAATAAAATGAAGGAGAGGCATGAATCTTGTGGAAGGCAAGGAAGCTGGAAGATATTGGCCCATAACAACCTTCTGGATTTAAGTATAGAGAAAGGAAATGGGATAAATTTTTAGACATTTTCATCCACCTCTAGAACCTCCCATTGTTGATTTTGATGATCAATAGTAATGAATGCTTCAAAGAGATGTAGCAAGATGGATATTGATGACCTTGTCTACAGACAGGAGCAAGTCATCCATTAGTGCTGTCACTGTGGCAGGAAACCTGATTGAGAGAGATCCATGATATTGGCAGCTGGTATACAAAGGAAGAGGCAGGCCTCCACTGACTTACTCAGATGTGAAAAAGATGGGCACTAGGAGGTAGTTTTCAGGGTCAGTTGCATCACACAGTAGTTTCCAAAATACAAGCTGGGCCATCTGATGTGTGCTAGGTTTCCTTTTTCAGGTGCTGACCATCTCCATTAGCAGGGCTACCAGGTGTTTGTGACTCCTCTTCATCATTCAAGGGCACTGATCAGTGCCCAGAGTTTCTTCCATATTAAATTTTCTTTCCTGACCAGAACTAAAGCAGAGCAGTGTGGGAGGAAGAGCACTGCAAGAAAGAGTGCATAGAGGTGTTGTGGGGACATGATGAATGAGTCCAGCTATGTCTTGGAATATCTCTAGCATGAACTCCTTTGCACATTCTCTACTCTAGCTTACACCTGTTTTCTGAACCATCAGCTCCCCAGGCAGGGCTAATCACCTTCTTCTATGCTCCCCAGTGCAGGCAGCCAAATGACAGCTCCCTGCTGCATAGCTGTTAGGTGTTTGGAGGGAGGTGCTTTCTGTGGCCTTCTTCCCAATCCCTATAATAGAAGCAAGCAGAAAACTGGCCTTGTCATTTTATGACACCCTGTATATGAAAACTCAAAGTTCTGACACTGAAAACTCAACCAAGTTCTCACATCAAATAACTGGTTGGTTTTAGAGCCTGGAACGTTTATCACCGTATCTGTAAAGCTTTAAAGAATCTAGTTTTGATATACAAATAACTAACTTTACACACACTTTTAACCTCCATGATAGGGACTCAGCCCAAGCCCAAATGACTACACAGTAATTTTTAGCCACACAGCCCATGCCCCACAAGCCTGAGTCAATTGACTGGGCTGATCCACAGATTCCTCCCCCGCTTGTAGACCTACCCAAAGCTCCCAAATTTATGTGGAGTGAACTTGAAAGCGAGAGCAGACTTTCCAGAGCTTAACAGGAAACCAATTTTCTTACTACTGCAGAAGCCATAGAACCACAAAAATCTGGCTTCTTTATTCCAACTGAAGGGTGCTAATCAATCAAGTAAAGACTGCATTTCTTATCAAATATATATGTAACCCATATGCCTGAAAAGTCTATCTCTGAGAGATCTGCTGAGGGTAGGTTTATGTTGAAAGCCAGAAAGTATTTTCCAATTATGAACAATCTCTATCTGGCTTGATATTGGAAGTTCCTTTAGGCAGGTTCTATGGCTTTATTCTCAAGAGTTAGATGACTATAACTTTCAGGGACGGAGTATTTTTGTGGCTTAATTTGTGGACTTAGATGTTTGTCTTGGAATACTTTATGATGGGATTTCAAAGGTGAAAGACAAAATTAAGGATATGTGCCAATGATGAATACCCAATGGGGCTGGATAACTGCTTATGGCTCTAACCTGAATAATCTTTACATCTTTGCAGTTCTGCTGTGCCTTTCATTATAAGAATGCCACACGTTTTATGAACACTTAAGTCTCCCTGCATCCCTGCGTTATTTTTTACAGATCGGAAAACTGAAACACAGCAACATTCACAACTGATTTATATTGTCCTCTGCTGAAATAAATGAGGGCACAGGGCCTTCAGCCAAAAGCATTCTATCAAAGAACAGGCAGTTTCACCTCACCAGAGGCCCCTCGGAGTCCTCTCTCTCCTGAAGTGAGCAAAACTATCTGGGAGCTCAGATACCACAGATTCAGGTGTGGTATAAAACAAGAAATAGAGTGCCCAAGGCAGTCAGGGTATGCAGTGATTTAGTGTCATCTTTGCTGACTGGGTTTCTCAAGAATCAGCAGCCTCCCTTGCTATAAACACCAATAAGGAACACCAAAGGAACCACCCCCATCTTTCTTATGATGAATAACCCCCCCCGACACACACAATGCAATGGCCCTTAATCGTGCAGAAGGTGCACTTTCTGTCAAGCCAAAGTACATCTACAATGAGCTATTGCTAAGTACGCATTGGTCATGTTCATCTACAGGTATGAATCTGTTATCCAGGGTTCTGCCAGCCCACAGCTCATGGTAACTTTCCTCTGGGTGAAGTGATGCTAGGAAATAAATCAAATAGAGCCATGGCCATTGAGCCAATAGATGCATTGTTTCTACCAATCCAACACAAGAGCGCTCTTCCTTTAAAGCTATACTTTGCTTAAGCACAGGCACTTGCAGACATCTGCAACAGCTTATGAAATCACTCCCAAGCCACAGTTATTTCCAATCAAAAGCCCCCCAAACTATGGTAACAGCAACAACTTTCTGACTGACTTAATCATCCAGCTGTCTTTGGAGGATCCCATAGCTGTGTCCAAGAAGAAATACAGAAGAGTCCAAACCTCTCCCCCTCCCCCATTTTTTCTTGTTAGTGTACAAATAAAATGCCAAGAAAAAAAGCTGTTGGGCAAGCAGTTTCAAAATTAATCAAAAGTTCGCCTCAGAGTACTAATTAACTAGATGTGCTCCTGCAGAATCTGCATATCTTGAGTCCCAGACAAATCTCTCTCAGAGGAAATGCATAATAGGCTTCTTGATCTCTTCTTGGAACATACATCACAGCACATCCACCAGAGCATCAAGGAGGGAGGCAGGATCAGGCAAAGGTTGAGCAAGAGACTCCTTTCCCTCCTGGTTTAGTCATGCTAAGATTGCTCAGTCCTACAGAAAGGTCTACTGATTTCAGCTGCTGCTAACAACAAATATGATAATTGATATTACACTATCAGGTGGTCACTGGCCCTTTTACTGGTCTATCAATGTCCCCATACGAATCCAACCTAGAAAAGTTATGTGATTTTTGGCCAAGTTCACAACCTAATTTAATGGCACAGCCAAGAGATGACCCCAAAACTCTAGACTTTGGGTTTTCACCATTTCAATGTTTCCTTCTACATGGATGCTGGCATAAACCAGTATCTTGTGGTTGGTCCTGCTTCACGTTTGTTTAACATGAAGTTGAAACTGGAGGATAAATTCTAAGCAGGGGTCTCACTAGTAACCATTTAAAATCATCGTGGACAATAGGTGTGACTCTTTAACCTGGGATGTTATAAATTGCTAAAAATTTAGAAGCAGCTTTTAAAATAAAACATTCTGAGTAGTGAATAAAGGGAAGCCAAATGTGATTAATCTCACTTTATTTTGGGGGCGTTAGACAGAAATTGCTTTGCTGTTTGCTATAGATTTTGATACACAGCCAAACGTAGGCTTCAAAAAAAAAATAGTGCTGCATCTTAAGCCCAAATAGTTCTTGGTAGAAACAATTAAAATTCAGACAGCCAGAGTCAAACTGTACTTGTGGCCCAGGGTTCTTGGCCCACAGGGATATTGATTGAAAGAATCAATTTTGCATATAAATTACAAAAAAAGTAATCATTAAAGTATGAGATTCAGTTGTAAGGTAAGAACAAAAGAACTGTTATGTAAAGAGAGAGTCTGCAGTTTAGTAATTTGGATTAGGTTTTCAGATGGCAGATAGGAGTCCCATTGAAAAATCACTCAGAACGGGACTCCTATCTGCCATCTGAAAACCTAACCCAAATTACTGAACTTCAGACTAAGACGCCTAATTCCCTTAGGTCAGTGGTTTTCAAACTCTTTCTTGGGACCCAGTTGGGGAGAAAAAGTGTCCACAACTCAACAATTACATCTTTGAGCAATGCATTCCAGTCTTTCAGCGGTGGCAGCAGAGGGTGCCATGATTCAGTACCTGATGGTCTGTGACTCAGTACTGGGTTGCAACCCGCGGTTTGAAAACAATTGGCTTTGGTCCCTGTGGCAGATCTGCCTTGATATTTAAGGGAAATCCATAACCATCTTCAGCACCATTGAGAATACAACCTCACCCAGGTGTGTTAATTTAACAAATGCCTCTACCTCTCCAAATATAGATTCCTCAATGGTAAAACAAGACTAGTATGAGTGAAAGGTGAAAGTAAATAATACAGTCCTAATTCTCATATACACAAAGGCCTTTTATATTGCTTCTGTTGTAAGGAGGCCTTTGTATATGAGATTCAGGCCTGCATATTGCTTGTTAAGTCCCCTATACAAGGTTAGCAGTCCCTGCATAATGCAGCTGTCAGTGCATTACTATTCTTTTACTACACTTCTGAGAACATAACTGTTGTTATTCTGCTACTGGGGACATATTTGGGCCCAGTTCTACCTTGAATGACACTGATGTCCAGCTTGAGAAATGCCATGTATTTTTCAACAGAATGAGAGGTGTAATCTGCTCTTAATTTCTAAACGGTGCCTAGAACTCACTTAAATGACTTATAAATCTTTCCCTCTATGCCCTGTCCCATCCCCTTTTTTTATTTGTTGCAAGAGAACAGTGATAAACCTTTTCAGCTCTGATATTGGACTACTGGGAACACTGCACTAACATATGGGGGACTTGGATTTGAGTCTCAGCCTTGGACTCAGCCTGGCTTCTTCCACCAGGTTGCAAAGGTTCTGGGGATACTGCTTTCTCAGCCAGTTTCGTAACTCCCTCAACAGTCACATATCTAGTCACCTATGAAGTTGCACTGATGCCCTCTGAATGTCCCACTCGTTATGTAGCTTGGTTGGTGATGAGGACAGAGCTTTCAAGGTGGGACAGTGAAAAATACATTTGCAGATTCCAAGCCTAAGGGCTGCACCTAATTTACTTTAATGGTCAGTTGTCTTATCATTTGCTTGTACTTATGTCTTCCATAGCAAATGACCAGAAATTGCTGCTTGTTTTTTATGGCTTCTTAATTAAAGCAAGTCTTTATGGCTATGTCTACACTGGCAAGTTAGTTCGAATTAAGGGCTTCCTTAATTCGAACTAATAAGTTTGAATAGGGTATTTGAACTAAAGGGTTAATTCAAACTAACTAGTTCAAATTAGCCAATGTGGCCATGTTAATTCGAACTAATTTCTTAGTTCGAACTAACCAGCCATTGAAATGAATGGAGATCGCTAATTCGAACTAAGCAAGTACCATTCTTTTTCTAGTTAGAATTAAGCTAATTCGAACTAACTAAAATTAGTTCTAATTAGTTCGAACTAACTAATTCGAACTAATTTTAGCAAGTATAGACATAGCCTATAACCCTTGTCTTTATTTTGCAATTCACAGGAAGAATTTAAGAACTACCACAGTGGTTCGATGAATGGTTATTCTTGCCTGGTATCCTATCTCTGGCAATGGCCAATATCAGGGTGTCAGGGGGAGTATACAGAACAGGGCAGGTGGAGTGACCCATATTTATTTTTTCTCCTCCCAGCTTCTCACAGTCAGAAGGTATAGGGTCAACCCAACCATGGGGTTGTGTCTCTGACCACCTTAGCAAATAGCTATTGATAGATCTATCCTCCATGAACTTATTCAGTTCTTTTTTCAAAGCCAGTTATGCTTTTGACCATTACAACATCGGTTGGCAATACATTCCATAGGCTAATTGACTGTTGTGTGAAAAAGTACTTCTTCTGTTAGGTGCCAGCTTTAATACCATTTAATGTCCTTGGATGACCCTGAATTTTGTCCGGTGGCAAAAGGTAAATAATACTTCTCTAGTCACTTTTTCCACACTATTCATGGTTTTATAGACTTCTATCGTATCCCCCTTGATCATCTCTGTTGTCTTTCTTTTCTAGTTCAACTATATTCTTTTGGAGATAGGTGATCAGAATTTCCTACAGTATTCAAGGTGTTGGTAGATTTATACAATGGTTGTATAATATTTGCTGTCCCGTTCTTAATATTCTGTTAGCCTCTTTAATCACTGCTTGCACAGAACTGAAGTTTTCAGAGAGCTATCCATGGTGGCTCCAAGATCTTTCTTGAGTGATAGCACCTAATTAAGAGCCCGTCCTTGTGTGTGTTTACTTGGGGTTATTTTTTCCAATGTGTATTTAGCATTTATCAATCTTGAATATCATCTGCCACGTTGTTGCCCAGTCACGCAGTTTTATGAGATTCCCCCAGTAACCTCTTGTAGTCAGCTTTGGACTTAAGTACCTTGAATAATTTTCTATCACCTGCAAACGTTGCCACTTCATTGTTTGCTCCCTTCTCCAGATCATTAATGAATATGTTGAACAACACAGGTCCCAGCACAGATCCTTGGGCAAGCCTGCTATTTACTTCTCCATTGTGAAAACTGACTATTTATTCCTACCCTTTGTTTCCTCTTTTAACCAGATACTGATTCATGGGAGGACTTGTCCTTTTATCTCATGCCTACTTACTTTGTGTAAGAGCATGTTGGGAGGGACCTTGTCAAGACTTCTGAAAACCCAAATTCCCTACATCAAAGGGATCACCCTTATCCACATTCTTGTAAACACTCAAAAAATTCAAACAGATTGGTGAGGCATTACTTTGTTTACAAATACCACATTAACTCTTCCTCGATAAATCATTTCTCTGTGTCTGATCATTCTGTTCCTTACTATAGGCTCCACCAATTTTCTTGGTACTGAAGTTACGCTCATTGCCTTGTAATTGCCAGGATTGTCTCCAGAACCCCTTTTAAAAAATCAACATTACATTTGCCACCTTCCAGTTTTTGGTAATAGATTACATAACACAGTTAGTAGTTCTAAAATTTCATATTTGAATTCCTCCAGAATAGCATCTGGGCCTAGTGACTTACTACTGTTTAATTTTATCAGTTTTGTTCTAAAACCTCTTCTACTTACACATCAGTGTGGGACAGGTCTCCAGATTTGCCACCCAAAATGGATAGCTCTTATGTGGGTATCTCCCACACACCCTCTGCAATGAAAAGCAATGCAAAGAATTCATCTATCTTCATGGCCACTGTCTCTTCTTCCCTTAGTGCTCCTTTAACTTGGGCCGTCTTCACTATTGCAGTAAATCCTTGCTGATGCCATTGATACAGCAGCATCGACTTAGCAGCTCTGGTGAAGAGACACTAACTCTGTGGGAGAGGGATCTCCTGTCTGCTTCTGTAATCCATCTAAATGAGAGACAGAAGCTATGTCAGTGGGAGACCATCCATATAGTATAGTGTGGTTACCATGCAAGTCAATTTAAGGCATGTCATCTTAAGTTACTTCCATAGCTTACCTGGCATAACTTGGATAGATTTAGCAGTTTGGTGAAGACAAGCTCAAATTGTGACTTCGTGGCCCCACGTTTTGTTTGGCAGGCTTGCTGCTTCTGATGTACTTAAAAATATCTTAACCATTAATTTTTGCATATTTAGCAAGTTGCTTCTCAAACTCTTTCTTGGCCTGTCTTGTTATACTTAACCTGCCAGAGTCTGTGCACTTTATTATTCTCACTGGGATTTGACTTGCAAATTTTAAAGGATGACTTTTTGTCTCTAACAGCCTTCATTACTCTGCTATTTAGCCCTGGTGGGATTCTTTTAGTCCTCTTACTGTCTGTTTTTCTGATTTGGAGTATACATTTAATCTGAGCCTCCATTTTGGTGTGTTTTTAAATAGTAGCCTTGCTGCTTGCAGGCATTTAATCCTTGTGACAGTTCCTTTTAATTTCCATCTGACAAGTATTCACACTTTTGTGTAGTTCCACTTATCAAAGTTAAAATGTTACCATGGTAGGGATTTGGGGGAGGGAGGGAGGAAGATTTGAATATTCCCCTTCCCCAAGGTGTTAAATTTAATTACATTATGGTCCCTATTTATGAATGGTGCAGCTATGGTTACTGCTTGGACCAGATCCTTTGTTCCACTTAAGACTAAATCAAGAATTGTCTCTCCTGCTGGGAGTTCCAGGACTAACTACTCCAAAAAGCCATTTATTTATGTTTAAAAATATTATCTTTGCATCATGCCCTGAGATGATGCTACCCAGTCAGTGTGAGGACAGTTGACACGACCCATTATGATGTAGCGCTAAAGATGAATTTATACCATAGAATTGCTCCCTCTTCTATCTAGAGTAATGTCTTTATTCATTGATTAAAAACTCCATGCTCATTCATTCACTAATTGACACGACCCATTATGATGTAGCACTAAAGATGAATTTATATCATAGAATTGCTCCCTCTTCTATCTAGAGTAATGTCTTTATTCATTGATTAAAAACTCCATTCTCATTCATTCACTAATTCTTTGACATCATAACCAAAGTCTGATGTAACTCTATATTGTAACTAAACTTCCATTTTGAATTACTTCATTTTGATTTGCCCAGCCTAAGTTTTGCGGAAACTTCATTTAGATGTGTGAATGAGGGGTGTGTGCGCACGAAGAGATCAGTCTCCATCACCAGCCTGTCTTGATGACAAACTGCTAGCAGCACCTTAATAGGTGAAGAACAATGCAGACAAACCCTGCAAAAACAAGAAGAATCCACCCTAGAAAGAGAGACAAAAAGCCCCATCAGGAACAAGATCAAAGTCACATCTGCCATTAATAGATGACTTATGGTCATACGGTATCTTGAGGGATTGTGATAGAGCAAGATCCATGGACTAAAAGATATAAAAGACGGGTGAGACTCCATAGCTTTGGGTAATGTTCTGCATAGCATCCAACTGCATCAGTGCACATCTGTGTGCCCAACAGAGACCCTGTTCTTCCTCATGCCCACCTTCCTTGGTCAGGCAGCCACCATGGGCTGCAAACACTAGGCCACGAACTCAAGCTATGATCACAAGCAACAGCCAGGACTGGTAACTATACATGACCAACAGCAGAACATTTTGTGAGTGTGAATGTGTGGGGAGTGGGGGTACTAGATATTAGCTATTGACATAATTGTATTGTTCTCATAATAAATATGGCATATTGCCTTGTCCCCCTGAATAAGATCCTGCTCGTTTTTCATTTTCTAAGTACAACAATGATTGCATTTTCTGTTTTTTATAGTCTCTTTATCCTCGCTTGTCATTTCACAATCACCTTCACTATTCTGGTCAGATGGTCAGTGTATGTTCCTACTGCTGTACTTTTATATATATATTTTCTCTTATTCAAGCATGGAATTTCTATAGTTTCTTCCATGTCAGATTTTTACTATATTTGACTAAGCTTTCTTTAATATATAATGCTACTCCCCTACGAGCACGGTCTACTATGTCATTCCTATATATTTTATACCTTGGTGTTACTAGGAATCATTGTTCTTCATTCCATCAAGTTTCCATGATACCTATTATATCAATATCATCATTAAATGCCAGGCACTCTAGGTCACCCATCTTACTCATTAGACTTCTAGCTTTTCTCTGTAAGCATTTGTACTTATCAGTATTCAGTTGCTTGACTTCATGTGTTACAGTTAAAATTCAGTCTATTTTGTTTGATAGATCCTCAATAGCTCCTACCTGTATTTTACCAACTAATTTCCTATCCTCTCTAAAGCAGGAAATGCTATATCCTAGTAATAAGTTCATCACTAAGGGGCATGTCCACTCAAACCACATGCTCCTTCACTCATATTTGCTCCCCCTCCTCCCCCCCTCCCCAGTCCTTAGTTTAAAATATTCTCTCACCCTTTTAATTTTGTGCACCAGCAACCTGGGTCCACTTCAGTTTACATGGAGCCCAGCCTTCCTGTATAGGCCATTCTTTTTTCCCAAAGTATTCCCCAGTTCCTAATAAACTTAAATCCCTCGTCCTTATAGCATCATCTCTGCTGTGCTTTGCGACCCTGCGGTTCTGCTTGTCTTATTGGCCCTGAACATTGGAATTGGAAATGTTTTAGATAATGTTACCAAGGAAGACAGTGTTGTCCCGTTTTAGACCTCTACTGTTTACATCTGCCCTCAGGTCACATTTTGGCTACCTCGTAGTAATTAGAAATGGAGGAAACTGCATTTGTCTCTATCTCCATAATCATCAGATCGGAGGGGCGAGGGGACAGATTTGTACAAGCCAATGCAATTACAGCATATGCAAGCTACTCCAGCAAAGCACCCTCAGCTCCCACTAAAGTCAACCATAATCGAGTTAGGAGGCCCTCAGTAGCTTGCAAGATTGGGGACCCAGTTTAGGTTTGTTCAGTTAAGGTGACAGCCATTGCTACCTGATGGTTGCAATTACATTGTGTGATGTTGCACTCACCAAGCCCTTCCAGACAGCTGCTTTTTGCTTCACACAGACTTGGTCAGATGGCACAGGTATCACTGACCACCCAATCAGTACCTCTTAATCTATGGATGACTTCTGACGTGGGCTGACTGTAATGATACATTTGGGCCCAATACTTTCCCGATACAATTCCACTGAAAATAAGGCATCCACTTGGCCATGTGTCCTCATATAGCCATAGGACACCACCAATTTGTTCACCCACCACATTAAAAAATCGAAGCAGCTTTTCTACAGTTAATTTTCTGGTTTTGCACTTGTCAGAAAACTGATGGGGAACCAGCCCATAGTCAGCCTTCTTCCCTGCTAAAGCACTCTGCTTTTCATGTATATACCATAAGAAGGCATTGTCATCAGAGCTACAAAACAGCAATTTGGCGACTCCTTCCCAAACTGATGCTACCACTAAATTGAGCTAGGTTTCCCTTCATTTCTCCCAAAGGTTCTTGCTTCCCACTAATGGGAATTGGGCCAGCCTCCATTTCTCACTACCGCAGCTGTAGCCTTCTCTGAATTTTCCATCTATCTCCTCACCATCAATCCATCCAAAATGCGACAGCTAAAATCCTCTTACTGACCCTCTACTCCCTCAAAATTCAGCCCTCTATCAGCTACAAATTAACTGTCTTCATCTTTTCCTTTAAGACCCTGCATAATTTGACATCTACCTCTTGCTCTATTCTTGAACCCGATTCACAGACTTTAAGGGCGGAAGGGACCATTGTGGACATCTAATCAAGGCCATCCCTGGGCGAGGAGCGGGGTGGGGCCCAGGGCCAATTAGCCTATGGGGCCCCTGCCTCCCCACCCTGGAGGGAGGGGCTGGGCGCTGCACACCCACTCGTCCCCTTAGCTGGCTGCTCCACCCCCAGGGGCAGGGTGGGCTGGCCCAAAAACTGGGCTCTGTTTCCCCACCCTGCCCCTGGGCTGCTCCACCCTGAGGGCCGGCAGGAGGGCTTCACGTTCCCACTCCACCCCACTGCCTTCAGCTTGCGAGGAACAGGGTGAAGCACAGCAGTAGGGAAGGCCTGTGTAACTGTGGGGCAGTGTTATCAGAATACCTGAAAGGACTATAGAGAATGATCACCATTTTGAAATCATCCCTCTCTAACAGACAGCAATATGAACAACCATGTTATTAAAAATCGAAATAGTAAGTGATCTCTATGCTGTTTCTACAAACCCACGTTAGAAACAGGAATTATGTTGAAACATCCATCTTCATATTGATACGGTCAGGATTTCAATTCAGGTCTCTCTCCCTCTCTCTCTCTCCCCACTCTCTCTCGCTCTCTCTCTCTCTCGAAGTGACCAGAGTCTACCTTGAACCACAAAAAACCTAATCAAAATCTATATGCATCTATGAAACATTTCGGGTTCAATAAACAGCCTGGTAGTTTAAGATGTTCCAACCACCTCTATAAGGCACAAAATTAGGAATCAAGAAGCCTGAATTTTATTCCCATCTCTTCTATGATCTTATGTGAACCTGACAAGTCACTTTACTTCACTGGGCTGCAGCTTCTTTATCTGTAAGAAAGGATGGCACTCACATACTTCCATGAAGCATTTTCAGATCTGCAGAAAAGAGATTAGAAGTATTGTATGGTCCTTCTTCATTGTCCACATCTAATTTCTGTTACTGTTAATTGCAGTCAACCAATGCATATTAATAGTAAGATAAACTCTAAACTTGGTATTGGTATTCCAGTCACAAATCCCTGTTTTCTTCTCAAACTTTTCTGTGTGGTAGTATGTGAATATTCTGAGTCTGTATTAAAGCAACCTTTCACAGAAGGGAGCTAGTGGAAGAGTCTCATGCCAGACCATTTTTTTACTAATAGAAGATAAGTATTATCTAAATTTTGCCTAAAAGCTCTAGTGGCAAGGAGGTCTCCTGTTAGCTTTTTTCAGTCAACTTAATTCTGTAAAAATCTCTATCTTGATTTTTCTGGTTCCACTGCGTAAACCTGTGCTTTTAATCTTCTGTCTTCATGTGTATATTACCTGCCAATAAAAAGCTTAGAGGCATGAATCATCATATGCCTTGTTCCCCATTAAGAAAGCTGCTAGAGCATTATATGCATGAGCTATCTTGCTCTAACACTTGTACTTTCTATCAGTTTCCTTGAACATCAAAACTTTGAACTTATTTAACTGAAACTCAGCAGAAATGGCTAGTTTAATCCTGAGACCTATATTAAGGAAAACCACATTGTTTATCCCATACATGTTTCATGGGGTTATTTTATGTTAGCATGACCATATGTCCCATTTTTAATGGGATCATCCCATTTTTAAGGCCTCTCGCAGGTGTCCTGACATTTTCTTAAAAATGGGGAAATTGTCCCATATTTTCTGCCTCCTGATTGGTAATGGGCTTAGAATTGCACTGAAG
Organism: Pelusios castaneus; assembly: GCA_007922175.1. Taxonomy (NCBI): domain Eukaryota; kingdom Metazoa; phylum Chordata; order Testudines; family Pelomedusidae; genus Pelusios; species Pelusios castaneus. Next base: position 3,750,630 of record ML685782.1, read on the forward strand.
CACCAGATCCACACTCAGAAGGGACCCATAAGGGGATGGCTGAAGCTGTGGCACTGGAGCAAATCCTGCTGGCTGGATCCCTGCTTCCCAGCCATCCACCCACCCATCAGCAATGAATGGGGGACTCTTGCAGTCGATGGGAATGGATGTGCAAGGCTGGTTGCAGGGCCAAGCCGCTCCCCTTTGCCTGTCCATCAGTGCAGCCCCTGCCCATCGGCCATATGCTGGCTCCAGAGCCGATCCTGGCTCAGCCCCACGCCCAGGCCTGTCTCTGGCCAGTGCTGTCCACACATTGTGAGCTGCAGCAGGCAGTGAGTATGCAGGCAGGCAGTGGCCTCAGCTTAGGTGGGGAGGCCAGGAAAACAGGGAGCCAGGTACTGGGAGAGGAAGGCCTGTCCCCAGGGCCCAGCTGGATGTGGAGGGCAGAGAGCACTAGCCAGAGAGGGTCGCCCAGTCACCCATGTGGGTGTGTCACCCCCTCCCTGTGTGGGGAAGTAGGGGTGTGTTACTGTGGGCGGAGAGGTAATAGGGGTGGGTGTGTGTGAGAGAGACACCTCCCACCCCTCTCCTGTGTGTGACCCCTGCCAGTTCTGCATGCCCCACACAAACAGCCTCTGGCCAACTCTGCCTGCACTCCCTCCTCCTCCTCCTCCTCCCACCTCCCCTACAGACACCAGTCATTTATCAGATGTCCTGTATTCAGCATAGGGAAACACGGTCCCCTTGTTTAAAGGGATCAAGTGCAGTATGGCATAAAGAATAACCTCTTTGTACCAAACGAGTTTATCCAAAGAGTTGCGTTAATAATACGTAAAAAATGTTCTTTTGTAAAAATAAGTTGGGGGTGGGGGGAGTGCAAAACTGATCCTGGAAACTTCACTGTGGAAGAACTGACACCTCTAATTATATTATCAGGCAAGAAATCTACAGTTGGCATTTAAATTCTTTACCCCCTTCTAAGATTAACATCTTTAATGCACTGTTGTACACATCAGAGAGCACATAGTACAAGTCAAAATGTTGCAGATAGGACATGTGCAATCAAAGAATCTTCCTTCAAGACAATGATTACCCTCAATCCTGGGATGCCTTTCAATGCATTTTAGAGACACCCATTAGTACATCAAAGAATGAGACGGAATAAGACTTGACAGCTCTAAGAGAGCATTAGTGCTGCTTTTTTGGTGTTTTTGTCAGCAGCTGAGAAATAACACATTATTTTTAAAAAATGAGAAAATTGTGCAGATCTACAAAGGAGATTTAAGTCTCTTTAATTTGCCTGGAATTCAGATCTTAGATCTTCAAGATGTCTATTAGCCATGAATCTCTCAATACCAACTGTTATCCAAATAACGTATTTCAGTCAGTCTAAATAAAGCACGTTACTTTAAATAGTGGCAGTTCCTAAAGGTTTTCACCCTGCCTGTATATAAATTCCTCTCCTAAAGACACAAGATCTGACTTGCAAAGTTGGTCATGTTCAATTGCAAGCATACCTCAGCATAAGGCTGGCTTATGCCAGCAAAACCCTGAAATGCACATGCAAATCAGTCATTTGCATATGGATAGTTAAATACCAAAGCAGGCCACATCTACAGGTCAATTCATGCTCTGAGTAGACGTGTGTGTGTGTGTATTTGCCCATATAACTCAAAGCAACACTGTGGACACACAGCCCAGTTCTCAATATATGACTGATGTAAAATGAGTAAATATCATTTATGCCCACTTTAGGCATCTTTACACAACTACAGGGAAATAAGTGGCCTTATTCTGTAATAGGTACTCATGGTGTTGCCTCTTGGTCTTCTGTTGGTGAAAGAGACAAGTTTTCTATCCACCCAGAGCTCTTCGGTTCTAGGAAAGGCACTTGTCCCTTCCGCCACAGAAGTTGATCCAATAAAAGATATAACATCAGCCACCTTGTCACTCTATACGTACTTTTTGTTCCTCAGCTTAATTTGTACAGAGCAGGTATAAGATATAATATGCAGCACACTGCTTGATGTGTGTTATTCTGTGCTTCAATCTAGAGAGGATGCAAGCATCTCACAGTTCTCGCTCTGACAACCTTGCCTCTTTAGTTGAAACTGTAGCAGGACTCATGCTTTTAACTCCCTTCCTCCTTCACTTTGATCCTGGATGTCAAACAAAAAAAAATGGCTGCCACAGTTATACACACCAATACAGCAACACAATTGCACACTCATTTTGCACCTATGTTTTAATCATTTATCTCAAAATGTTTTTGTTGAATGCTGGGGGAAAGTTGATTTAGGGGACAGGACATTGGATTGAGGTTTAGTCCACCTGAAGGCAAATCCCAGCTCAGCCCAAGGCCTCCTGCATCACCTTGGGAGAATCATTTACTCTACCGTCTGCCTGTTTCCCTGCCTCACCAGGCTGCTGGAAGGCTGAAAGCCATTAACGATTCAGAAGCTCAGCGCATGGTGATGAGGACAATCTAAATACCTAGATAGAATCTTACGGTTCTTTTTTATGAGTGGCAACTGGGCTACAGCAGAACAGTTCCTGCCATGAGCTCTCCATCAGTGTTAAATGGTTAACACTAAAGAAATCTTTAAAATGGCGGCCTGTCGTTAAACGAACAAACAAATCAAAAAGTGATTGCCTGTTCCAGTGATTAAACAAAATGCCTGACCCGGTCCTGGCATCCCAGCTCATATTGGGGCCCTTCTCCCTCGCATAGCTCACTCATCACTGCACTTAAAAAGAAGCCTGCAAGCCTTCTTAATTGGCCTGCTTGCACCCTGTCAGTCAGTGTCCCGCCCTGCCTTTCTAGGCCTCTGGAGGTCTAACTCCTTTTGATAGTCCTGCCTGCATGGGGTTTTCTTAAAGAGGGGTGTAAGATGGCCGCTGATGCCTCCAGTGGCTAACTCAGAAGAAAGTCATAGAATCATAGAAGGTGAGGGTTGGAAGGGATCTCAGGAGGTTGTCTAGTCCAACCCACTGCTCAAAGCAGGACCAAATCCAACTAAATCATCCCAGCCAGGGCTTTGTCAACCTGGGCCTTGAAAACCACTAACAAGGCGATTCCACCACCTCCCTAGGTAACCGATTCCAGGTCTTCACCCCACCCCCAGTGAAAAAGTTTTTTCTAATATCCAACCTAGATGTCCCCCACTGCAACTTGAGACCATTGCTCTTTGTTTTATCACAATCCACCACTGAGAACAGCCCAGCTCTATCCTCCCTGGAGCCTCCAACAGATAGTTGAAGGCTGTTATCAAACCCCCCCTCACTTTTCTCATCTTCAGATTAAACAAACCTAGTTCCTTTAGCCTCTCATAAGTCAAGTGACCCAGCCCCCTAATCATTTCTGTCGCCCTCCACTGGACTCTCTCCAATTTGTCTTGTAATGAGGGGCCCAAAACGGGACACAATACTCCAAATGGAACTTCACCAATGCCAAATAGAGGGGAATAATCACTTCCCTCGATCAGCTGACAGAATGGAAAGCGGCAGGTGATCTTTTACGTACTATAGGACTGCACACTATATAGGACAAAGTTATAATTCTTCAGCACAGTGGTTGCTGTCATTGCAAGATTTCACAGCTGCTAACTGTAATGACAATATTTGTTTTTAAATAGATTTTCATTTTTATGCACACATGGAATTTTGTAAATCTGTTTTAAAACACAAGATCTCTTACATGAGGAGAGTACAGTGGAATAACCCAACCTGGAAATCTCTCCATTCATGGCACTCACAGGGACAGCAGCGGGAGTGCTATAAAGGGAAGGAAAGCAGGGATGGCCCTACCTCAGCTAAATACAGAACACAGTATATTCACAGTGAGCAGTTGTTCTTAACTTCTGCTCTTTCATACTGTTGCATGCTTTTGAAGATATCGTCCTGCCCTTACAAGGAGGTTAGTATTGCCTATCCATTTATCAAAAATCCCTTCAAGGCATTGTTTGCCTATTAAATATTAAACAACTCAAGGAAGACTAGGCCAAAATATCATTTTGATACCTGTTTTTGTGATTGTGAAGGCATGTTGAGAATCTGCCTTTTGAATGTTATCTATGTTGTTTCTGAATAAAGGCTGGCTTTTTGAGTTAAAGAAAATGAATTGTGAAAATCTGATTCTTTTGTAGAATTGTGAGAATCTGATTCTTAACATTCAGCTGTTCTGTCAGAATAAATATAGGCACTGTATTTCCATTAACAGGCAAATTATGTTTTTAGTTTTCTCTGACACCATGTTGCAACTTGAAAGATCAAAGTCTGTATGCACTGTATGTATGCACTAGTTTAGGATCAGGCATGAGCTGCAAACAGCTAAAACTCCTCCTAGGAAATGTAACATTTTGATCTCTTTAGTTAGTAGGGACACTTTACTATTCTCAGTCATCTTTGTGCCTTTTCCAGCCCTCTGATGGGGTCCTGTATGGCTCAGTCTATCATCCCATCTTCTCCTTTTCATCTGTTCTCATGACAATTCACAAATCTAACTCTCCAGTTCTCCCCATCTGTTCAGTCCACATCTGTCTCTGGAATATCACCTTCCGCATGTCAAATTGCTAACTCAAACTCAGCATGGCAGAACTGTAATTCCTTATCTTCACATCTTTATCTATCACTCTCAATAATTCAACATCTTTCCATTTACCCAGTACTAATTTAGTGTCATATCCAACTTCTCCCTCTACTTCTTCCTCATAACCACCCAGCCTATTGCTAATATATATCTCAATATATCTATTTCTAATATTCATCCCTTTTTTTCTCCCTATTTACTTCCAAAGTCTTGGGCTCTGTAAGGAGCGGGAGGTATGGTCTTCCACAGAGAATGACAGAAGGGAGGGCCAATCTCCCTTTGGGAGGGCAGAAGTCCACCTCCACCTGACCAGAAACAGAAGGGCAGGAAGGAAGGGCAGGTATAAAGGGATGGCCGCCAGCTCAGTGGGGATACAGCAGTCAAGGATGTCTCTTCCCAGCTTCTGGCACCAGAGCCTAGCCAACACCCCAGGGAGGCACTGTCGGAGCTCCCCACCACCTAGGGCCCTGAGGACCATCCTAACTGATCCGAGCCTGGTGAGCCTGAGGGATCACTGGGCCTTTGTGACCTGGGGGAGTTGTCCTCCACTGATGGCTCTGACAAGCTCCTGGACCTGCCATCATCCAATGAGGCTGAGGGATTCTGGACCCTCCCCCTGGCCGAGTACCCCGATGAGCCAGAGGAGCAGGGAGAACCAGGTCCTCCTGGGGAAGGGGGAATGAATAAGCTCAGGGACACCAGACAGCAGTCTGGCTTTAGTGCAGCTGGAATCCACGGCAGCATGATTTGGCAGGACACCTGCTGCCTCAGTGACGGGACCTCCATGTTCCCCTACTCTCCCTTTCTACCTGGTCCAGACACAAAAGAGCAACTTACCTGCTTAGCCCTGCTTAAGCTCCAAGCCAGCACTGCTGCCTTGCCCTATTCGGGGCTACAAACTGCTGCTGCCCGTCCAGCCTGAGGACTGGGGCTGCTGTTGGGCACAAGCCCCGAATGTGCCAGTGAGTGCCCCAAGTCCCACCGGGAAGCTGGGGTGGGCAGGGCTGCACTCCCAAGCACGTAGCCTAGAGCAGAGCCAGCGTGGGAAACAGAAACAGCTGGGCTCCGCTATGTCTGGAGGCACCCAGCTCCACAGCAAGGTAAGTGCTGTGCTGAGCCGGGGGGGGGGGGGGAAATCAGGAGCTGGGCGTGGGTGGGGGTGAGGAAAAGAAAGGGTTCAGGACCAGGGTGCAGGGAGGTGAGGAAAGGGGCTTAGGGCCAGGGTGCGTGGGACCACGGGGGGTGGAGGGGCAAGGAAAGGGGACCATGGGGGTGAGGAAAGGGGCTCGGGGCTGGCGTGTGTGGGTCCATGGGGAGTGAGGAAAGGGGCTCGGGGCTGTGGGGGCAAGGAAAGGGACTTGAGGATGGGGTGTGCAGCGGGCGGGGGGGGGAGAAAGGAAAGGGGCTTGGCCTGGGTGGGCCAGGGATCTAACTCTGAAAAATCATATGCAAATTCAATGCCATCAAGTTGGGTCTCAATGAGAGTATGAATTGGTTTTCCCACTACAAACATTAAACTTTAAATGGACCACAGGACTCCTCCTTTGTCTTTCATTACTGACAGTGATTTTTCCTCTCTCTCAACCTCACCACTTTCTGACATGTTGTATTTGAATCTATACAACTTGTCTGTTTAGCTGATGTAATCTGACCTGATGCAGTGAAATATAATCACAGGATTTATCTTTCCTGCTGATACTGTAAGGTTTTTTTCAATGGCTATGTCTACACTTGGAAATTTAAGTCGACTTTAGCTAAGTCGACTTAGTGAGTCTACACTTAAAATTTAAGTCGACTTTGGGGGGAACTCACAAAGTTGACCTAGAGCGTCCACACTGGACACCTAGGTCAACTTCTAAGGGCTAGGGGGACCTAGGGCAGGTCCACGGGGGCAGGGGAGCCACCCCTTGCCCAGTGCCAGGGGGCTCAGCCTTTGCCCCATTGTACATAGGTACAATGGGGCAAGGGGGGACAGGGACCCTGGCAGGACATAGGGGTAGGGTGGGCAGGCTCCCCCGTGCCCCCCCCCCCGGCAGCGAGGGCATTGGTGCAGTCCTGGGGTAGCCCTAAGTCGACTTAGGGCTCCCCCATGTCTACACTGGCTTAAGTCGAATTAAATGGAGGTTTAATAAAGTCAACTTTATTTTCCTTAAGTCGACTTAAGCAAGTTGCTTAAGTCTACTTAAGGAAACTGTAGTGTAGACGCAGGGTAAATTAAGTCGACTTAAGCAAGCTTAAGTTGACTTAATTTACAAATGTAGACGCAGCCAATGTTAAGTTTTCTTCACTCTGGCATCTGACAATGTAGGACTTCACCCCCGAAAGCTCATGCGAAAAATAAATTTGTCGGTCTTTAAAAGTGCCAAAAGACTCCTTTTCTGTTTTGCTGAACTAGACTAACAGCTGCCCCTTTCGAACTAATACAGCTTGTTTCTTATACAGGTTTCACTGCAGTATATTGATAAAAGAATTGTATTGAGAATTTTCCTTTTGTGCCTAGATAATTACTTATTACACTAGAGAACAAACTCTGATTGGAGCCTTAGTGTTTGACGAGAGTCTAATTTTGCTGTCGTCTTAAAGTTACAATACGCATGCAGTTCTGAACATGACAAATATTGATAGCATGCAGTATAGAACTCACCCATCCCTTCCTCTGCTGGTTACAGCTAACCATATAAATCCTATTTCTTGATTCACTTGAATGATGCCCATGATCCCTGTTCATTAATTCTTGTGATCTTTTCTGTATGGCTGCCAATTACAGCGGAGTAGTATAGTCTCCTCACACAAGAATATTCTTCTGAAAGTTGCCAAGGAGTGGTATTGATATCGCTCATTTGCTTACTCAGATAGCCCCAAAAGTGGAGAAAGTAGAAATATATTTGAAGTGATATGCTCTTCTGATGATAACTTCATGATTCCTAAAAATAGAGGGAAATGAATTGCAAAAATCAAAGATAAATCCCAAATAAAAACATTATAGACATTCAGTCTGGCTTTAATATTTTCCTTCCGGTATGTCTTGGATCTCATGGCCAGAGGCTGTCCTAGAATGATATGTTACTGCTGCATGAATCTATTGAGCTGTATCAGAGTTTAACTCTCCACTGTGAGTTGATTTTTCATAAGACTGCTGAAGTAGCAGTCATTTTCACTTCCCTGTTACTTACTGTAAGATTGCAGAGGTGAGGGCAAAAAAGAGTTTGCTATAATAGAAAGGGAATGAAGAAGTAAAGGAAATCCAGCAAACATCAAAACTTTGGGGTTAGAGACAATTTAATATGCCACGGATTAATATATCTTATTAGACATGATGTAATGTCAAATGAAAAAATCAATAAGTCAATAACTGCCTTTTTAAATCTGTCAGCATTCCATTGCACATTAATCATTCACCTTTGGTTGCAGAACACTTCTTCCCAAACCAAACAAAGGTTTCTGAAGGAAGTGACAAAACTCAGATGTGCAAAGAAGGATGCTCACAGACCTTTCTTGTTGTTATTTTTAAATAACCTTATTTTTGAATTGTTACCTCATATCAGTCCTGCATATTTGTCTCCACAAAGGAGGTACCACCCCCATAAATCACGCATATGAACATGGAAGAGAGAAAATGTATTACACAGCCAAGCAAAATTATGTAAATATTACATTTCTTTTTAAAATAAGTTTTTACTTTTTTCCTTCTAGTTTTCTCTTCAAAACACAATGCCGGTAAACCCACTCCTGTTTCTACTCAATTTGTATTTCAGCTGGGCAAGTCAGATTACATAGAAACATCAACCCAAAAGACAGGGAGAAGGGAGCAGAGTTTATTCTGATAGTGGCTTAGAATTAGTGCAGGCACTGAAAGGCTTGCTGGAGCAAACTATTTGAATATCAATATTCAAAAATATTTGTGTCTTGTAACAGATGATCTGCTAATGTTTGCAATTTTCCAGATTCGCTGTAGTAAATATCTGATCTGAATGTTTCTAAGGGGTAAATTCTCCCGCAGATCTGCCATACAACTCCAAGATAAGCAGGTTAAATTAAATATTATCTTGGCTGCAATATGTAAATAGCAGTCCTCAAGAGTTTTCCATACGTCAGAGGACATTCAGTTCCATGCTCCCTTTGTACTGAGACTACAGGATCTCTCCATCGAAGACAGATAGGGGGCATAGCTTCTGGTTTGTCTAACACAGGCATTTTTAAGACAAAGCAGCATTAATTGAACTTCTGCCTGAGCATTAATAGAATGAAAATCCATCTAGAGGAAATTAAGTTATTCCTGCCTTTGGGTTGAGTAACTGATGCTCAGCAGCTTCCCTAGATGTGAATCCACTAGAGAGAGAGATGAATAATAGACATCTTTCCCAAAACCACAAAACTAGCAATATAAAAGTTCTAGAGCTCAAGAATATGATTTAGAAGAGGGACATTGTCTGGTGGATTCAACTTCTTAACACGGCGAAAATCTGTGCCCCCCTCAGGCACCACGTTTCAAGTGTGCTGCAGGCCATGGCCATTCAGACAGCAACATCAGTGGAACTCAGAGCTGTCAAATGTCCATTAGCGACATGTTTGCAGCATGAGATCTGAGATAAGAAGCTGGATTCTCTCCAGTAGAGAAGACTGTGATGGTAGTAATGCCCTGCTCATGCACTCTTGCAAGATATGGGAGATCTGGATTCAAATACCAACTCAGGACCAGAGCTTTGAACTAAGTTCTCTGAGAATAGTACCTTCACAGCTGGGCTAAAAGGCTATGTCTACACTTACCAAAGTTAGTTTGAATTAGTTAATTCGAACTAATTTTAGTTCGTTCGAATTAACTTAATTCGAACTAACAAATTTTAGTTCGAACTAAGCAAGTGCCATGCATGGTACTTGCTTAGTTCAAATTAGTCAATTGCATTGAGCTCAATGTGCCGGTTAGTTCAAACTAAGCACTTAGTTTGAACTAACATGGCCACTTTGGGTTAATTCGAACTAACTAGTTCGAATTAACCCTTAGTTCGAAAAGTATAAGCAAATTTATTAGTTCGAATTAAGGAAGCCCTTAATTTGAACTAATGAAAGCCTAGTGTAGCCATGGCTTAAGTTAGTTCGAATTAAGCTTCCTTAATTTGAACTAACTTGCCAGTGTAGACATAGCCTAAGATATTCAGGTGGGGGAGTTCATTGTGTCTCCTGTTGGAAGTTTTCTACTTTGCATAAAATAGTTAACACTTCAGCAGATCAGAAAGCACATGAGACTGACTCTAGAGCAGAGATAGACAAACTTTTTTGCCTGTGGGCCACATTGGCAGCTGGAGAGGGTTGAAGGAAGGGACAGGGCTGGGAGGGGCTTCTGCATTCCAGCCAGGGTGCAGCTGAGCCCATGCAGGGGGAGGGAAGAAGAGAGGAGGAGCAGCCACTGAGCTCCAGCCAGGGCACCACAGCTGGATCCACGCAGTGGGAGGGGGTTGTGCGTGGCAACCGTGCTCCACGCCGGCCACAGTATCATTGCAGTGAGGCAAGGGGCAAGGCCAGGAGGGGAAAGCAGCTGCCATGCTCCTGCCAGGGCACCAGTGGGCCCAAATAGTGGGAGAGGGGACAAGGGGAATGGCCAGCTGGAGGGCCAAAGGAAAGGCTCCCATGGGTTCAGTCCGTGCAGACACTCCCTTCTGGGGAGGGCAGGCGGTGCTTCCTGGCAGGAGCCAGGAAGTTGTCCCAACTTGCCGCAGTTTGTAGTCCACAATTTATTGTTCTCACTGCTGCTGTGGAAGCATTCTGGCCCTTGGGCTACATAACGCTAGTGTTGGTTTAGTTGTGGTGTTGTAGTAATATGTTTTATTCGACTAATTCTGTGAATGAAATAGGCAAGCTTTTGAGCTACACAGAACTCTTCAGGTCAATATACAGATCTTGTCAATCAGTAGTTAGACGTTTTCCCAAATTTGAAGTGTCCCTATTTATCCACTCCCCCATAACATTTTTTGTTTGTTTCTTGTACAACAGATTCAATACTTGGGGAAGTACTGGCTAGGGCACCGAAGAAGGTATTTAGTCTTTCCAGGTTTCTATGTGAGGGCTTAGCTGGAGCTATTTATTCAGTTTTCAGAGGACCCCCCCCCATAATTGAACTTAAGCCCTTTTATGGTTGATGATGTATGTGAGAAGGGTTACACTTGCACAGCATTCCCAATTTCTGACTTGTAAAATGCAACCTAGACTAATCTTGGTGGGGAGGCCGTCATCTGGGGAGATGAAATTAGGAAAGAAGAATGATCTCAGGGCTACCCCGTGTGTTCTTTTGCCAGTTTTACTACAATCTTCTTTTCAGGCCTGAGGCAAATCGCAGCCTCACATAGTGGGCAATAATACTTCTGGTATTTAGCACTCAGAGATTTTAGGAGGCTGAATGAATTACTGTTTGCCAATTGTATTAAGGAATTGGCAAACAGTAATTCAATTCAGATGGAAGACCTTGTACCCACGCAGAATATTATTAGAGTAGGTGAAAACGACATGGATTTTTCTGGGACTAGCACTGTGCATTCTTAAAAGTATTTGCCTTGGCTGTGTCCATGCTCCTTTGGGCCCTGACTCACCATTGTCTCACCCCTTCTCGTGATTATTTAGAGCGAAGTGGATGTCCAGCGCTACCAACTCAGAATGGTACAGATTTCACAGCCGCCAAATTTTATGCAGCTGCATCCATGGCTATTAAAGCAAATTATTTGAGTTATTTGTACATATGAAAATAATTTCCCCTTAAACGTCAGCTTATGGTCAATGCACCCTACCCTGAGCAGAGATGGAGGTAAGGCGGAGTAATACAAAACTTGGCAGCTAGGAGTCTGGGGCAAATAGAGGGGTAGGTGTGAAGAGGACGGGGGTAAGCACTGGAGTGCAGGGGCATATCAGGGGTTGAAGAGATGTGCCTGCGTTCTCTGGAGGCAGCGAGGCACTGTCGGGGTGGTTAGGGTAGGCGTGTAGATGCTAAAATGTCTGGAGTAGATAGGTTGCTACTGTGTTGTCAGGATTGGAAGGGTGCTGGGCTCCCTGGAAACGCTGCATAGTATGTGGGTGGTTGCGATCCAAGATGGGAGGTAGGGTCTGCCTTGGTGGCTGGTAGCTGGAGACTCTGGAGGGCAGGAGTATAGGATCTGGCTTGATCCCTTTGTGTAGCTTGGGGTCAGTCTGGCAGGGAGAGTCCAAGGTACTGAAACTCCTTTGACTTCTCTCCGTATCAGTTTGACCGCTCACTCTGGTTGCAACAGCCCTCTACTTCCTTTCTCCCAGCTGCTTCCTCTCCTCTTAGATCCAGCAGGGGGAGCAGCACCAGAGGGCAGGAAGATGTGTAACTTATCTCTCCGAAGCCCCATATCATCATCTTGTGGCCAGCAAAGTGAACTGCAGCTCCTGCTTGCAGCTCAGTTCAAGCTGAACTAAAACCAAGCATCGCAGAGCTGTTGAATGCAGAAAAGTTACGCTGGGGTCAGGAGCCCTGGGCTTTACACCGATTTTGCATTACTAAATGACAGGGCAGTCACAGATGGGGTCCCTTGCAATTGGCTTTTGGAAATGTTGTGGTAAATGAGTTGACGGGTAGGAACGTTTGCAGAAACTGTAAGACTTTAGCAACTATTGATGAATAGTACCAAGAAACAAATTTCATATTTCACCCTGCCTCTGAGTCTAAGAATTAGATTCACCCTGATGGAGAACTCTGGGAATATGCCTCCCTCCTAGGAATAAGAAAAGAATAAATAAGGAAGAGCAAACGAGGAAATAAGGATCCTTAGCAGCTGGAAAAGACAGAAAGGAGAATTCTGAAGTTAACGTTCATTACCTTAATCACACACAGAGAAGCAGGATGATTAGAGTGAATGGAAACAAAAAGACGAATCATTTCAGATCTAAACCTTCAGCCTTCATATAGACAAAACTCAGTACTTTCTGAAAAATCAGGCCCCAGTGAGGTATCTCAAGTTGGGCACCCAAAAATGACAAGTCGTTTTTGAAAATCTTCTTCTGTGTATTTCAAAGCAGTCCAAGGAATTTGAAGTCTCAGCCTAGGTTTTCATCCAAGCATCTATAACGGTGAAGGGGACAAAGACACAATTAAAGGAACTATGCTACACAGGTTGCATTTGATCATCAGTGCTGGCCATGGCACATCAGCTGCTTTGTTTTCCTGTCTGCATATTATTTATTAGACTGTTTTACATATTTAGTAGAATGCATTTCTTTGCCACTGAAGCTAGCACCCTCAATTATTTCATTTCAACGTTTCATTTGAATTTCCTTTGCAACACAGCCACTCACATTGACTATTTCAAATAGCTCTTCAGCTTGATTGGAACAGAAAAATAAACACCAGCTGATTATTGCAGCTGTACCTGGCATTGTTATCTGAAAGGGAGAATGGGACTTACTTGGTCTGTTTTCTGACCTTTTAAAAAAAGTTCACTAGCCTTCACAATGCGGCACGGTGTCATAATGTCACACGATGATTCCGTTCAAAACGTGAATCCAGCAACTTTTCTCCTGAGTCAGTGTGATAATGCATGAAAAATTCAGATACCTCCTCTTTAGTGAACAATTATCTCATTCACTGGTTTGATTCACTGATATCTTAATGACAGCATCTCCCCATTGTGGGTTTTTTTAAAGTTTAAAATATGACATAAATGAGCCCTGTCAGGCTGAAAATTCTGGGTAGGTTTTAGCTGCTGTTTTCAATAAATAATTATGAGATGTTTCAATTTACCCATCAGCTGGCTTCTCATGTGAGGAGGATGTCATCTCACTTCAGGCTTAAAACCCCAATTCTAAACAGCTTGGTAATGCCATTAAATATTGTTTAGGAGGTTTTGAAACCACTCTTATTTTTCAACTAAATCCACTTGTCAGAAAATAATGGGGGAAAGACCATTAAGCATAGGAGGATAGGACAATATGAAGCATCTAGAGAGATTTGCCTATTCCAAGAGGCTTCACAAAGCACTGCACAAGGGAGTGGGTGAAGATTCTGGTTATACAGCAGTTGTGACTCAGCAAATGAGGTAGCTGTTTATGGCCTGATGCACTCTCAGTTAGAAAATGGAACCTGAGGGCTAGATCCTGAACTGCATGAATCAACACAGGTCCCCCAAAGTGAACATCACTGCCTCAATTTACAACAGCTGAGGAGTTACCCAGGAGAATGTATTCCATTGAAAGAGGGAAGATTTGTCTTAAGAATTGCAACCACCCACTAATGCTGCTGCTGCAGGAAGAAGGGGAATAAGGAGGAAAATCCTATCTTTTGATGTGATTTTTTTCCCCATATAGACCAGATTCCAGTACACTTAATTCATGCTGGGTGGCACATTATTTCAGGCATAGTTCCTTTGACTTCATTGGGACTATTTGTGAAATAATGAAGAAGAATCTGGCTATGTGAAAGGAGAGGGAGCCTATAAAAATCAATCTAGTTGTAATGAAGCAGTGAAATTCTAGAATTAGTTGTTTTTTTCTATCACCAGGTTCTGCAATGGACTTACAATCTTTAATATCAGGCCATCCACATGGGGCCACCAATCTTTCAGCCTTAAGAGTAGTTGGCCATCTACGAGGCAAGTATTTTTATACAGGATCAGATCCAATGAGTAGAAATATAATTTAATAGGATGTGTCCCTTTTAAAGGCAAACTGTTCCTCAGTGGGAGGAGGGAAGCATGCATTAATAGAAGCAATATAAATCCTTACAGATAAATGGCTCCACATATTGGTATTCACTGATCTAAATGTTAATTGATCTTCCAGAATTTTATGTTTCAATTTTGTAACTACCCATTCAGTTTGCTTTTATATTCATATGACAAGAAATAAGATTCTAAATTTCAATTCAGCAAAAGAGAATATTTTTCCAGAGTACCTTTTCCTCAATTAAATTTGTCTGTACAATGACTTACCTCTAGTATGTTTACATTTCGAGCTGAGGTGTGATTCCCAACTCAAGCAGATATAAAGTCACACTAGATCTTATCAAATTAGCGTGCTAAAAATAGAAATTTAAAAAAGCTTCCTTGAGTATCTACCCATCCAAGACTGTGGTCATGTATTTGGGATGGCTAGCCCCTCCCACCACTCATACTGCAGTAGCTGGACCCTGTTTCTAGCGTGTTAGCTCAAACACAGCTAATGCAAGTACTTCTAACTTCAGCTGGTACTCATATCCCCATCTCAAAGAGTAGATACACTCTTAGATACATGGGCTTTTTTATATGGCTAAATGTAAACGTATATGTCTCAGAACAAAAAGTGTAGGCCATACCTACACAAAGAGGGGCTCTCTCCTGAGAAATAATGACTCTGGAAAAGATTTGGCAGTTATAGGGGTTAATGGACTAACCAAATATTTAATAATGGACTCTTAAATCTAGTAGAGAAAGATGTAACACGATCTGGAGGTTAAACAAGACAAATTCAGACTAGAAATAAGACATACATTTTTAACCGGGAGAGTAATTAATCATTGGAATAAATTATCACTGTCAGTTTATAAATAAGGATTGGATGTTTTTCCTGAACTATATGTTCTGGAAATGGTTTTAGGGAAGTTCTATATCCTGTATTATAAAAGAGGTTAGAATTTATGATCACCATGCTCCTTCTGGTCTTAGAATCTATGACTGCCTCACATTCTATTAAGCAATATTGTTGATCATATTCTGGTCAGGCATCTCTCAATTAAAAGGCTGTATGCAAACATTAGTGATGATCAGTGATGTACTGAGTCAAAGGAGGTCTCTAATGGGGTTCCCAAAGGATCAAGGTCGAGTGTTATATTAATTTACTAATGATCTGGAAAAGTTCAGGTAAATGGCATGTTGTTCCTATTTGCAGAGATTGCAAACCAGTCAGTATAGGTGTGAGAAATATGGGTAAAGTGAAAAATGCAACCTCAAAAATTCAGACTAATAATACATCTAGGAGGAAATAATCTGAAACATAAAGAGTCACTGATAGAGAAAGCAGTAATCAGAGAGATTGTGATGTGGTCTTGGCCAGCAAATTAAATATGACCTCTAATGCAACACAACACAAGAAAAGCCAATATGGTTTTGGGCTGGATTCAAGAAGTAATCTCTTCCCTCACCATAAAGTTGATTGTCTCTCTTCTTGTATATGGCTCTGAAACCATATTTAGAATACTGTATATTCAGTTCTGAATACTAGAAAAGTCAATAAATTCAAGGGAACACTGAAAATAGTATAAAAAACGACTGTTTGCAGTGCGTTAAGGAAGAATAATGGAGCTAACTCTGTATTGCTTGGCTAAGCAATGACTTGGAGTTGGGAGTGGTAAACTAATAACCATTTACAACTATTAGAACAGTACAAACACCAAAGATTAGCCAGGGTGTTCTTACACAAAATAAAGGTGAGTGGCAGAATAATGGTAAGCAAAGGAAAATGTAGCAGAATATAAAAACTGGAAGGGACCATGAGAGGTAATTGATTCCAGTCCCCTGCACTCATGGCAGGACCAAATACCATCTTAAACCATTCCTGACAGGTGTGTGTCGAGCCTGCTCTTAAAACCATAAGGAAAAATATCCTGAAAACGAGAGCAAATAGAAAAAGGATGGTGCAAGCTCCTATGTTGTCACTAAAAATTAGACTTGATTTGGAGTGGAGGGTAGGAACACATTAGATGACTTAATATCTTTCCCAACCAACAATAGGTGGATTGTACTGCCCCCATATCCATGTACAATTTTGTGGATAAACAAGACCTTAGAGAAACAGAAAAAGTAATGTAGGTACAGAAGAGAAATGAAAGTCAGAAATAGTAATGGCTCTGGAATGACGAGTATACTTTTCTCAATGAGTGATGCTGAATTATTTATAATAACTAAGGCACAGATTCTTAGGTACCTAATTCCCATTGATTTATGCATCTAAATACCTTAGACGATCTGGGCCTGAATGCCTGGTAGGTACCTAAATCTGGGTCTGACTGGCCAGAAAGTACCTACAGGCCCAATTCTACCCTTGATCTTCATGCACTCTTCCCATTGACATTAGAAGGAGGCCTCCTATGGATTATGGGGAATGGGGAATAGTAAATTTGAACCCTGGCCCACCAACCCCACTTCAGAATAGAATTCTACCTCTCCCCACAGAATGAGTTTGACACTCCTGCAGGGCCATTGACCACTCCAAGGCAGTGACCCACATTTCAGGACTGTAGGAAAGTCTCGTTCATCTTTTCATTCTGAACTGCCCGTCTTCACAAAGGTTCAGTCTCCAAGGATTTCCCCTTTATACCTCTGTTCTTCCTCACGTGCTCAGCTCCAGAAAGCTCTTGAAGCAGCTATCACAACCTCCCCAGAGGGGAGAGAGAGAATCATTTTGGCAGTACTCCCAGCTCCTGTGGGTCCATGGAATTAGGCCTTTCTCAAGCTAGCATCTCCCTCATTGTCTTCCCGAGATGAACAGATGCAGGATCATTTAGCATTCACTCTGCAGAAGCACTGTATCTTAGCATCTTAACTCTTGGCAGGTGATATTTCCATTCTTCCCCATCTCTGATCCATAGTCCCTGCTAATGTTATATTATGGTAATTTTCCTCATTTATGTCCATTCTGTTCCATTAACAATATATCATACTGCTTCGTGTTATATTTCTGCCAGTCTGCATCCTGAACACGAAGCATATTTCTGCCAGTCTGCATCCTGATCACAAGGCCATTGAGCATAAGGAGCTGTTTATAAGCATACAAAGAATGGGTTGCATGGATATCTTTCATACAAATCTCCTCAGGTCTCTCTTTCATCCATGTGATTTTTAAAAAATCTTAGCAGATTGTATCAAGGCTCCATCAGGTTTCTATTATCCTGGATGTACTAGATAATCTGAATGGTTTCAAAAGAAAACTGCTACCTGCTGATAGTCACGGTAGCTGCCAGTTACCAGATGTCTGGCTTTTGTTGTCTATAACTTCTATTATTTTTGCACAAAAATGAAAATGGTTTTGATCCTACAGAACAGAAGGAACTCTGCACCAATTTATTCCAATTGGCCTCTTTTTAGATTGAAATTTTATTTTGTTTGGCTGACTGGCTCCATTTAATTTAAATCTGCATTTATACTGAAAATTCGAATAATGCTCCCTGCTTTGCATTTCAAAAGGAATCTTAGTGTTTATGAAATTGCTTTTGAGTTGCAATTACAGTTATTTATCTCTGGGATACACAACATGTAATTGGGTCAATATTGTTAATGAGCAAGTAGTGTTATTGTTAATGAGGTACTAGTGTTAGTTTCAATGTTTCAACCACAGCAGGTGGCAAATACAATATGTTAAAATAGATAATTATGTTAATGTTACAAATATCCACAGACAAAAGCTCTAGGTTTAATTTTATAAGAGATCATCATTGAATTTAATATTTCATTATTCATTGAAAATATTTCCAAACATAAGAGGAATTCCCCCTATCCCACCTTCCTGGTCTTGTATGCTCTTTCTCTCTTTCAAGTATGGCATCTGCAGAGCAACATTCTGTAGACACGGTTGGAAGTCCATGAGCCATTTCAAGGCCTCCTCTGTGACATTGTGGAAATCATCCATTTCACCATTTAATACATATTCGGTGCACTGCATTATGATGTGTTTGATTTGGTTGTTCTCACTACAGCTGCATGAAAGCGAGTCTGATTTTACATTTATGCCTCAAGTAGCTGCCTCTTCCATGGTTTGCTCAGGTGTGGTTCAAGGTGGTCCAAAGTCTGTGTGGCTGTTCAAAACTAGGAGGGCAGCAAGTTGGATCAGTGCGAATGTGCTTGTTTGGAATGGTGGATGAAGTCCAGACACTTCGCCATTGCCTGGCTGGATCCAGAGACATGAAGTTGGTTGCCAAGGGAGTCCATAGTGGTTTTTGTGATTTCAAGCATTGTCGGGGCATTTTGTCAGGTGGGGGACATTCCAAGTAGTCTTCGGCATGTTTAAGTTCTTATGCTGTGGCAATGCCTCAATGGATACCTGGAGGTGCAATGTTTGATAATGCAGAAATCTAGGCATTGGTTTTAAAATTCCCATCTTGATTTGCATGGTCTGATTCAGCTGCCTAGCCACAATTAGGTATGACAGTATCTCATCCACGCTAATGCACAGTTCTCTGCAATGGAGTGCTCTTGGGCCAACACTGACGTTTATAGCAGCAGCACGGTTGATCCCCAGCTTGTTCCTGCTAAGTCATGGAAAATGTTGAAGCAAATCTTCTCTTTGGAGTCTACTGTCCTAAGGAGGTCATGAAGGGTGAGGGTACTGTCATGAATGACACAGATATATTGGCAGAGCACTACTGACATGGACATAAACTATTGTGGTATATTGGCTTTGAGTTGCCATGTTTTATCAACATTCCAGCAGCACTTACAAGTCTGTTTCCTTGAGAATAAAACTGGCATTGCAAAGAAAAAATGTGTAGCAATCAGTGCTCAGAGGCCTAAATTCTGGCTTGCATGAAGTCCCCTCACACCATGGTGGCAATGCCTTAAAGAGGGTGTAAGTGAGATAAGGGGCCTTAGTGTAAAAGAAAACCAAGGTTAATATGCCTGATCCGGCAAAGTGGTGAATGCCTCCAGCAAAGTGGCAAATACTAAAGGGAAAGTAATGTGTTCACCCTTTGATGGTAGCCCATCTAGATCAGCGTCCGTGGGGCAGCATGGGAGAAGCTGCTGCACTGTCATTCTCTGAGCTATATTTAATTTGTGGATAAATAGAAGGCTTCAGTCTCTGAGGCTGTCAACCTGTCACCTTTCTTGAGAACTAAATTCACTGGAAAAGAAAAGGAAATTAGCTGTAATACCCTACTGTGAGACTGCAGCCCACATCCATTTTTCTGCTTTCCCTTCTCTTGCACTAACTCCATTCTTTTTATATTTCCTCATTCACACAGTTAGCGTTGATTTACCAATATTCATGCCAGCTACAATCGCTGCACTTCTTCTCGTCAGCCATGTCAAAGCCACTACATTATCTTCCACTTTCCTCCTCTCCTGAAGCATTAGCCCCTGAAAAAAAGCAATTTCAAATTTGACCTCTCCACCTACCGTATTTTTCGGACCATAAGACGCACCTGACCATAAGACGCACCCAGTTTTTAGAGCAGGAAAACAAGAAAAAAATATTCTGAACCAAATAGTACCAGTAAACTAAATAGAAGAGAAAAGGAAGGGAAGAGAAAGGAAGGCAAAGAAGAGAAAGGAAAGAGAAAGGAAGGCGAAGAAGAGAAAAGGAAGGGAAGAGAAAAAGAAAGAGAGAAGGAAAGAAGCAAATATGAGAGATGTTAAAGGGTCAAAGCAAATGCAGGCTTCTTCCTCTGGTAAACACCCAGTACCAGGGTGGGCCTCAATCCTTTGTTCAGTCTCAGAGGAATAGTTCCAGAGACATGTTTAATCCTAGTGGCTCAACAGGTTTTCTTCTTCGGCCCATTATACTGGGGAGCTTCCTTAATGGGCCATTAAGGAGACAACGGCCAGGTAGACATTCAGTCTGGGGAATTTTCCCAGCCTTACACAAGTTAAAATATAACAATCATATTCCTAACTTCTAATATGAATACAAATCCTACACATAAACTATATAATCATTCCTCACAAATTATTACCTTTCTATTGACACCAAACATGGCATAGTTCCTATGGATTATAACAATCATAAAATATTAATACAAAATAATATCATAAATGGTTCCTTAAACCCTGACAGCGTCACATATTAATACAAAATAATATCATAAATAGTTCCTTAAATCCTGACAGCGTCACGGGGGCCAACCCCAGCCGAGCCTGCCCCGTCCGGCAGGGGTGTGGGTTTGTTTGAGTGTGTGTTGGGTTGGCCAGGGGGTGGGGGCTAGCAGGGAGTGGGCTGGAGGGCCACAGCCCTGGATCTTTTTGCTATCCAGCAACGCCCCCTGGCGGGAACACTGCTTGCTGGACAGCATTCGGACTATAAGACGCACTCTCATTTTCCCCCCACTTCTGGGGAAAAAAAAGTGCGTCTTATGGTCCGAAAAATACGGTAGGTACAGTTTAAAATTAAATTACTACCCCTAAAATTAGTAGCATTTGTGTGGTGTGAGTGCTGTATCTAGTTAGCAGTGCTACATTTTTCATCAGCAATGAAAACAGAGCATTTTCACAATCATTTTGTTTTTTAAGTACTTGCCTCTGGAGGATGTTTTCTACTAAAATAATGAACGATAGCAAGGAAACCAGGTGGGAGCTGCTCGATCATTCCTATAATACAAGAACTCAAGAGATTCTGAATGGAATTAAAAAGGCAACAATTTTAAGAGTTAAAAAAATACATTTTCACCCAAAGTAATGTTAGCCTATGGACTGCACAGCCACAGAATATTATTGAGGTACCCATCTTTACATTGGAAAAAAAAATATTTGGCCCTAGATATTTATATGGAAATAAATTCTGTCTGGAATGTATGGAATAGAAAGCTCTGTCAAGTTTTATGTTTCAGGTCATAGGATAATAGCAGCTGTGTTCTGTAAGGAATTTCGTCCATTGTAGAGCATTGCATTATGGGCATTTCGTACTATACTTTGAAGCATGTAGCATTGGAAACAACATACCACATTAGATGAATCATTGATCTCTTCCAGTATATAATTCCTATTGAGACTCAGACCCAAACTTTGTCTCTCAGGCTGTTAGCTACATTGCAATTTCAATGCACCTTACTTTTGTATCAGTTTGCATAAAGTATTCTGTGTGTGTGTGTGTGTGTGTGTGTGTGTGTTTACTGAGCTATATAGAATACTTATATACTTCATTTATTTACATACACACATACTTTGTAACTATACTACATTTTTATGTATACATACACACACTATCTAAAGTATACTATATAGCTTAGTAAAAACACATCCTTTCAAACACAATATTCAGTTCCCCACAAGGTACATGAATGATTCTTATCATTAGTGCTAATAATGGTTACAGTCATCAATGAGAAAATAACACCATGGGAACAGTGTGTACTTTCTTATAATTTCATGCTTGTTTCCTGTAAAATGTAGATATCAAACATTCAGCACGATGTTGTCCATGTTAGTATACATGTGGAGTTTTATTCCAAGAAAAAGGAAAAGTCAATATTGGGTTTTTCCATATCTGTCAGGTGCCTTGCTATAGTGAGGCATACCTTTCTATACAAGAGCCTAATTTTGTCTGCAAAACTTGCACGCCCAACCATTGAATCTACACACAAACATACCTCACAGATGTACACAAAATTGCATGGGCAAGTAAGTACTTAGAAACTTAATTACTCCCCTTTGGATCATTCCAGTGTCCCTTTCTACAGCCAAGGGTAGCTTTTGTGGTGCATCAGGAACACATACAAATGTGAGTCCCAGCATCTGAACACTTAATACACTCTTTATGGATTTGTTTAGCAATAAGTGCCAGAATGGAGCTCCAGACATACATTGACTACTGTATTCCCACAGAAAGTCAGTGGCACTCCTCTGTAAAAGCATGGCTGTAGGGACACACTGAGGGTATTATCAAATATAAATCCTGCCAGGTAATCTGAGGTCAAACTCTAAATTTGCAGTGAGCTCATGGGGGACTGAGGAATGGAACAGTCAAATTATGGCATATTTCTGCCACTTCCTTATTACCTCCCTGGCTTTGTTCTCGTGACTTTTTAACGTAAAAGTCAAGGTGTGGATTCTCTGAATACTTCATTAAGAAAAACTGAAAAATCGCATGTGACTGTATCAATGTGTAGGCAGAATTTTACATAAGCACATGTGGCAGTAATTATATACAGAACTCAAACACAGGTACAGAGATTAATAGGCTTTTCAGACTTAGAAGTATACAAAAGCCTAAAGAGAAAATTATCTGTTATGAGTAGTAATTTGGGCCATAAAATTATGGTGCCTCATTGACAGAGAGCAAGGGTTTATAGTGTATGATAGATATCATAAACAAGGGCAAAATGTGACAATCATTTAGCTTCTAAAACCTTAGTTTAAATGGATATTTGGGGACCTTAATATAAAGTGTTATCAGAAGACAGAACCTGAAGTCAACAGTGAGAATTTTTCTACATTCTTCTTAATATAAGATAGTTGTCATTATTATTATCTATGTATTTTATTGTGAGAGCTGGTCAGAACATAGAAAGATGAAGGTTCTGTGAATATTTTTTTTGGGGGGGGTTAAAATTCAGTAGCAATTTTTTCTAATCATAAACTAAAGTATTTCAGCAAAAAACTCCAAAATATTTCAATTCAGAAATGCTCATTGGAGTTTAGTTCAGTTACTTCGTGTCTCCTTTGTCCTCTTTGGACCACTCTCCTGCTGGGATTTACATTTCCCATGATGCACAAAAGTCATCCCTTGTGGAGACTGGAGGCCAGGGTGCCTCATGGCAGATGTAGGATAGCCAGGGAGCCCTGGCCATAGGGGAGAAAGGGGACACGAGGCAGCTGAACTACAGGTCAAATGAGGTATTCTGGCAGCCTGTCCAAATCAAATTATTTTGGTTTTCAGGTGTTTTTCAATGAAAAAAATCATTTTTCCCACAGAAAAAACTTTTTGTGGAACAAAAATCATTTTTTCAAAAATCCAGTTTTCCATCAAAACAATTTTGATGCAACATTTTCATTCACCCTAACTAATTAATATTAAACATTTCATCAATTAATTTTAAATGTTTCTTTCACAATAACTCCTCAACACCCTAGTAAATATCAGCACCCCATTGGTCCAGGTCCTACATGAACTCAGAGGCAGTACCTCTTTGAAAACATGCAACATTTTCACTCACCCTAACTAATTAATATTAAACATTTCATCAATTCATTTTAAACGTTTTTTTCACAATAACTCCTCAAGACCCTAGTAAATATCAGCACCCCATTGGTCCAGGTCCTACATGAACTCAGAGGCAGTATCTCTTTGAAAACACTTCCAATCCAAAAGACAGATGAACAGAGGAAGGATTGGGGATGGGAATATAACGTAAGTAAATGAACCAGCTGATGGCTGGCACAGTTTTATTTGTTACATGTTTTGTTGTTATTGGGTTGTTTGTATTTGTTAATGTGTGTTTTGGTACATTACCAAGAATATTTATTTAAAAAGTGGCACAGGAGAGAGAAAGCATTTCTACATAGTAACCCCCTCTTATGTTGCCTAGTTTCATGAATAATTAACACTTTAAAAGTAAGGAAAGTTTAAAAAAAAATTGAATGGATTCCCACCTGCAAATCTTACTCAGCAAGGCACTGAAATAAACGAAGCTGAGTCTGGTTTAAATCAGAAGTAGCTCCACAGGAGTCAATAGACTGAGTGAAATCAGAATCAGGCCTATTGACTTCATTGAGGCAGCTAATATCTTGGTGTAGGAACTTCAGGAATAGGTGATATGGAAAATAAAATTATGCATTTAAATACAAAACACTTCAGAAGAACTACATTCTGTCCAGACCGACTGGCACACTGTGTGGCAGCAGAGTGGTTCTAGCTGTACAGTAGCTAGACTGTTCTTGTCAGCACAAGGCAGCATGTCTCAGGAAACTCAAGGTGAAACCCCAGCAGAGCACACATTAAGGCAGGGGTCTGCAACCTGTGGCTCTGGAGCCACATGCGGCTCTTTGGCTGCTCCCTTGCGGCTCTGGGCTCCCCCAACCACCAGGGTACCCTGCAGGAGGCCCATGCCTGGCTCTGGGCTTCCCCAAGCCACTAGGGAGCTCACGGGTAGCCCATGCCAAGCTCCAGGCTCCCCCCCCCCCCACATAAGGGGACCCTGCAGCAGAAATCCTGGCTCACCTCCCTGCCCCTCCCACCAGGAGGCTACCCCCATTGTGGCTCTCAAAACACTTAGTTATTGAAGGAATTTTCAAAAATGGCTCTTCTTATCTTTTGGGTTGCAGACCCCTGCATTAAGGGAAACATGGTATGTGGCCTGGGAGCCTGACCATGTGCTTACTCCACATTCACTAGAGATCTGGTCACTGAGCTGGTTTTCCAGTGCTACTCAGTGCCCACTGAGTATCCCACATTCCTGTTCTGTGGGTGTATTATAGAAGGAGAGGGTCCCTAACCCAGTGTATTCAGGTGACACAGCAGGAGTTGAAATGAAATAAGCAAGCACTCACAAATGGGAGCACTGCAGCAAGTGGTCGCACAACCTGATGCCTGGCAGATGTTCCTTGGAGAAGATGTTCGGCTTTTTCTCAGAAGATGCAGAGACTTCTTCTAAGTAGGAGAATAAAAAGCCACCATAGCTAACAAATAAAGTGACGTTAGGTGTGCTCTCCCTTTTCAACATGTCCTAAGCCTCTTTAAAATTAATCATAATATCAAGGCATGCAGTTTCTATGAGGATAGAATTCTTCCTCACTCCCTGTCCTAAACTGCTGTGTGGTGTTGAACAACTATTGATTGCCACCCCAGAGACAGTTGCATTTCAACAACAGGTGAAGCATTTCCTATAAGGCTATAGTGCAGGTCCAGTTCTGCCCTTATATATGCATGTCTTCAATAGCAGTTGCATGGGTGTGTCATTAGTCACAGCTGGGCTTATGCGAAAAGAAATGGTTACAAAGTTAAGACATCAAACCAACAGCGAGTTTTAAACCCTGTCTCCATCCCTCCTCCAACTAACCTGTTCTTTTTTTGGTTCTTAGAATTCCCATGCTGTATCTGCACGTGAAGAATTGTTTTTAGTCTATTATGAAATCATAAAATATTGTTTTGAGCTGAGTGAAATCTTGTTATGGGATTGAGACTGACAGGTGTGAACTCATCCGTAAATTAACAGAACTGTAAATATGAATCCTACACCTAAGCTAAAAGGAATGTGTAAACCCACCCAGATTTTTTTGCTGAGTATTGTTTTGGATAGGTGGGTGTGATGTGAACACAAGGAAAATGAGAATTGACTGAGAGGAGAGACAGCCAAAAGGAGCAGCTGAAAGTAGGGTGGCAGACCAGAAGAAACCTGAGGAGAAGTTTTTGGATTACAAGCAGGCTGAAAAGAGTGCTCTTGATGCTGTCAGCAAAAGAAGAATTTCCTACTGTTGGCTTCCTTCTGCTTTCAGGCAGAAACGGGACTTTCTATATATTTGGCAAATAAACAAAACTGCATCAGAGAAATACCTGATTACCACCAATTTCTACTCCCAGTTGGAACATCCACTAACCACTTGGGTTAAAAGGGACACCAGTATTTACTACAAACTGTAGCAGGGTGGCCTGCCCCATTACGGACCAGGGGCCAGGCAGCCCTGTTCAATTATCAGAGCCAGGTAAAAGGTCGGTGAGTAGATAAAGGGTGTAACACGGTCAGACTGGAGGGTTTCAGGGGAGTTCTAGAGAGCCAATATATTAGCACCAGGTTCAGCAAGTCCCTTTTCCCCTTGTAGCTGAGCAGTGCTTACTTCAGTTTAATTGGCACACCTGGAGCTAATTAAGACCCTGCCCAGGGCTTCTTAAAAAGCCTTTCCTCCAGAGAAAGGGTATAGCTGGAGTGAGGAGAGCTATGGGAGTGTGTGAGAGGAAACAAGATGTGGTTGGAAGACAGACACACCTACCTAGAAAAGGAGTAGAATGTTGGTCAGAAAGAGTCCCACAGGTACAAAGACTGGGGGAAGGAAAAACCCCTGCTTAAAGGGGGGCAAAGGACCTCTCCCAAGCCTGGAGGCCTGTGGGAAATAGATGTACTGCTAGAGGGAGGTGTGGGACCTACCAAAGTAGAGGAGGAGTTTTGTCACAAGGGCTAAGAGTGTTCAGTTGGAGAGGAGAGCTCTAGGAGGATGGATGGATTTATTGGTGCTGAGGAAGAAGAGTGCAGAGTAAAAGGCTTTCACCTTTGGGTTCTTCGAATCAGTGTTGGTCAGGGGATTTTCTCCCCATTACTTTGTGAATTCTTTGTTTTGAATTACTAAACTGTGCCTGAAGGGAAGGCCTTGGAAGATATCTGAATGTGGGGTTTAATCTTCTCTGGGCTGAGGACACAAGCCAGTAGCCCCACTCAAGCTTAGCTTGGGGAAGAGAGCTGTTGGGTGGCTTTGAAGAGGCCCAGGAGTTTGGAACTGGCTGTAGCTAGAAAGATGAGTCAAAGCAATACAGCTAAGTTCTGGGGTAGGCCCCAGGAGCAAGGGGCCAGGTGTCCAGGGAGGCAGTCCAAGGTTGCTGTTCCAAAAGGCTGTCCTAGGTCTTTAACATTATTACTCCCAGTGGATGGCTTCTTCACCAGAATGGAACTCTGGGGAGAGATGGCCCCTCTGCATCTCTTAACAAGATCCGGAGATGACATTAAGCTAGCTTCTCTTTCACACCCTTGTCCTCAGTGTGAAGCACCAAACCTTCCTTCTCTTCCTAGCCTGTCTCACATGTATCTCTTTATAGGCAGCTGCCTTTGTGCTCCTTTTCCAGGCCTGGAAATGTCATGCTGATGAGGAAGGGGTTTGCTTGCCCTAGAATCTTCTTCCCTCACAACAGGTGGTAACCTCTCCCTTTAGGGGGTGACACCTTAGTGCCATTGGGAAGTCAAGAACACCAAAAAAGCCCAGGTGAGCCCAATGATGACAATCCTTCTCTAGCAATTGCACAATGCTAAGATGTTTTGGAGAGTCAGTACACTAACACATGGACAACTGAAAGAGGGACTTCTGTGACAGGATGCACATCCATGCACCCCAGGCATGATCTGTGTAACTTTTCTCTTTGGTTTTGCATGGTAATGGTGATTTGATGCCAAATATGCTATACCAAGTTCCTTTGTGAATAGTCTTAACACGTTCTACAAAACTGCTGTAATGCCATGTTACCTACAGCAAGGGGTGTGTACCGGTGTGAAGCATGTTACAGGGTTCAGACTCTCAGGACTATCTCTAGCACAGTGTCTGGAGATTTACATGTCAAAGGATGCGAATGCCCTCCCTGGCTCAGGTAGAAATAGAGTCACACAACAGGGAGAGGCAGAGGGATTGTCAGGAGTTTGTAAAAGCAAAGACACACAGACTGTTTGGTGGGAGAAGCTGCAGACTTTGGCCTGGGAAGACACCATCTTGCAACCAACTTCAAGCAAGATCTGGGCCCTGCCTTGGAATACGCAGAGAATGGCTGGAAAACATAGAACAGCCGCTCATGATCTTGGACTATGAGATCTATTTAGGTAGAGATGTTAGATTAATATGAGGTTTATACCTTTTATTTGGTAGTGGTCACTCCTGACTCATTTATAGTATGGTTCTGCCTTGATTAGCCATGTTCTCACTTGAAATCAGACTCTGATCAATAAACTAGTAGTTGTTTTATCTAAAGCTGTGTGATCTTTAGAGGGTGTGGATGTGGGACGCTGGGCACAATCCACTTCTTTAAGTGGACGGACTGGAGACTAAGGTGATTGGGAGTGGGTCCCAATCCCTGTAAGGCAGTGGCTCCCAGTGTAGTGTCTGGGGCTGGGTGTGCTCGCTTGGGGACCAACGCCTGTGTGGCTAGTGGATTTACATCCACTGCCTGGGACCAATTACACACTGGTGGCTGGTGTGGACTGACTCAGGAGTGAGTGGTCACTCAGCGGGGTGTGGTGAATTGGGGGTCAGGAGTGGGGTTCAAGGGGTCATAGCAGCACACCAGACTGGATTTGGGGAGCAGCCTGTCACAACTTGGTACAGCAACTGCCAGAAGTAATGAATCACTAGAGCTCAGCCTAGTCCTGCCCTGCCACTGTTTTATTTCCTGACTGAAAGCAGGAGGCACTGGAAATCTTATGAAAATACAACCCTCGTGAGATTTCCAGACCAATTTTACCATTAGGAATTGCCACATTGGCTCAAACCCAAAATCTTTGTAGTCCAGTACACTCTCTGGCAATGGCCACCACAGGTGCTTCTGAAGAAACTAATTCCAAAGGTTTCAATAATTCATTATTCAGGCCTGGTCTACATCATGGACTCCTCCTGACGGTCGGAACAACAGACTGGACTCCTATATAAATTGTTTCCGCCACCAGGCAAAGGCTGAAATTGTGGACAAACAACATCACCTACACCATAACCTCAGCCATGCAGAGCATAATGCCCTCCAGAGCCTCAGAAACAACTCTGACATCATTATTATTAAGGAGGCTGACAAGGGAGGTGCCGTCGTCATCATGAATAAATCGGATTACGATCAGGAGGCTTATAAACAGCTGTCCAATGGAATGTTCTACAAACCACTCCTCTCTGACCCCACTGAGGAATACCAGAAGGAACTACAACACCTGCTCAAGAAACTCCCCAAAGCAGCACAAGAACAAATCAAGACAGAGACACCGCCAGAACCCCGTCCAGGGAGATTCTATCTACTACCAAAAATACATAAAAGAGGAAACCCCGGACGCCCCATCATCTCAGGCATTGGCACGCTTACAGCAGGATTATCTGGCTATGTGGACTCTCTCCTAAGACCCTATGCTATCAACACACCTAGCTATCTGAGAGACACTACAGATTTCCTGAGAAAAATCCAATCCATTGATGGTCTTCCAGAAAATACCATCCTAGCCACTATGGATGTAGAGGCTCTTTACACTAACATTCCCCACAAGGATGGATTACAAGCTATTAGAAGAACCATCCAGGATGATGACACAGCTAAACTTGTGGCTGACCTCTGTGACTTTGTACTCACCCACAACCATTTCAGATTTGAAGATGATCTATACCTTCAAGTCAGTGGCACTGCCATGGGTACCCGCATGGCCCCACAATATGCAAACATCTTTATGGCCGATTTAGAACAACGTTTCCTCACGTCTCATCCCAAAGCACCCCTACTTTACCTACGCTATATTGATGACATCTTCATCATCTGGACCCATGGTAAAGATGCCCTTGAAGAATTCCACAGAGATTTCAACAATTTCCACAACACAATCAAACTTAGCCTGGAACACTCCACACAAGAGATCCACTTTCTGGACACTACAGTGCAAATTAGCGATGGGCACATAAAGACCTCCCTATACCGCAAACCTACTGATCGGTATAGTTACCTACATCCCTCGAGCTTCCATCCTCGACACACCACACGATCCATTGTGTACAGTCAAGCCCTAAGATATAACCGCATTTGCTCTGACCCTTTAGACAGAGACAGACACCTTCAGGATCTCTACCAAGCATTCTTAAAACTACAGTACCCACCCGCAGAAGTGAAGAAACAAATTGACAGAGCCAGACGGGTACCCAGAAGTCAACTACTGCAGGAGAAGCCCATGAAAAACAACAACAGAACGCCACTGGTCGTCACCTACAACCCCCAAGCCAGACCTCTTCAACACATCATCAAAAATCTACAGCCTATTTTACAAGATGATCCCTCACTCTCTCAAAGCTTAGGAGACAGACCTCTCCTTGCTTTCAGACAGCCCCCTAATCTTAAAAGGATACTTACCAGCAACTACAGATCACAGAGCAGAAACACTAAAGCAGGAACACAGCCCTGCAGCAGACCACGCTGCCAACTTTGCCCTCATATCTACACTGATGACACCATCACAGGGCCTAATCATGCCACCTACTCCATCAAGGGTTCGTTCACCTGCTCATCCACCAATGTGATTTATGCCATCATGTGCCGGAAATGCCCCTCTGCCTTATATATTGGACAGACTGGACAGTCTCTGCGCCAAAGAATCAATGGACACAAATCTGACATCAGAAATTGCAATACTGCAAAACCTGTAGGGGAACACTTCAACCTCCCTGCTCACTCCCTTAACGACTTGTTAATAGCTGTGTTGACACAGATGAATAACAAATCACAGCTTCAGAGAGAGTCTGCAGAGCTCGAACTTATATGCAAATTTGACTCAGTTGCCTTGGGGTTGAACAGGGACTATGGATTTTTCTCGCATTACATCAAGTGAATTGACCTCCCCCCTCCTCTATGTGCTGTTCCCCAGTGTTTTGAATCCTAACACCTACTTTGATTTGCTGTTACAGCCTGACTTGATGCTATGTCATACACTCCCCTGCATTTAATTTCCTCCCACTCTGTAACTTTCCCATCTTCAAAGCGTCTGACGAAGTGGGATTTTCTCCCACGAAACTCATGCGATTAATAAATCTGTTAGTCTTTAAAAGTGCCACAAGACTCTGTTGTCTTTCTACAATAGACTAACACGGCTACCCCTTTGGAATTTGACTACGAAGGAGAGAGTCCACAGGACATTCCTGATCCCGCTCTGGCTGCTGGCTTGACAGTCACTTCTGGGCTGCCGCTGGCCCTGGGCTCAACCGCCCTCCGCTGGGGTTGCCGTCAGCCCAGGTGCTGGGCTGCCCCCGGTTCCCCACTGGGGGATGGGCAGCTCCCAAGCCCCACTGTGGACTCAACAGCCCCACTCTGTGGCTGCCACCACTTCCCGCAGCCCTGCTGTGAGATCAGGAGCCCCCAGCCAGGGCTGCAGCTGGTTCCTGCAGCCCTGGGGCTGCAGGCTGGGCAGCTCCCTGTCGGGGATGCCGCCGGCTCCCGCAGACCAGCCGCGGCCTCAGCAGCCCCTGGCCGAGACTGCGGGAGCCAGTGGCAGCCCCAGGGGGTTGCTGCCCAGCCTGTGGCAGGGCTGCTGGGCTGTGGGCAGCCCTGGAGAGGAGGCCAGTGTCTACTAGGGTTATGGCGAATTACTAAATTTGCCCTTAACTCTACACCTCCTCAAGGGGTGGATTTATAAGGTTGACTTCTAAGGCGGCTTAATTTGACCTGTGAAAGCTGGCTGTAGAAGGTCCAAGTAAACAGCCAAATTCCAAAGGGGTAGCCGTGTTAGTCTATTGTAGAAAGACAAAAGAGTCTTGTGGCACTTTTAAAGACTAACAGATTTATTAATCGCATGAGCTTTCGTGGGAGAAAATCCCACTTCGTCAGACGCTTTGAAGATAGGAAAGTTACAGAGTGGGAGGAAATTAAATGCAGGGGAGTGTATGACATAGCATCAGGTCAGGCTGTAACAGCAAATCAAAGTAGGTGTTAGGATTCAAAACACTGGGGAACAGCACATAGAGGAGGGGGAGGTCAATTCACTTGATGTAATGCGAGAAAAATCCATAGTCCCTGTTTAACCCGAAGGCAACTGAGTCAAATTTGCATATAAGTTCGAGTTCTGCAGACTCTCTTTGAAGCTGTGATTTGTTATTCATCTGTATCAACACAGCTATTAACAAGTCGTTAAGGGAGTGAGCAGGGAGGTTGAAGTGTTCCCCTACAGGTTTTTCAGTATTGCAGTTTCTGATGTCAGATTTGTGTCCATTGATTCTTTGGCGCAGAGACTGTCCTGTCTGTCCAATATATAAGGCAGAGGGGCATTTCCGGCACATGATGGCATAAATCACATTGGTGGATGAGCAGGTGAACGAACCCTTGATGGAGTAGGTGGCATGATTAGGCCCTGTGATGGTGTCATCAGTGTAGATATGAGGGCAAAGTTGGCAGCGTGGTCTGCTGCAGGGCTGTGTTCCTGCTTTAGTGTTTCTGCTCTGTGATCTGTAGTTGCTGGTAAGTATCCTTTTAAGATTAGGGGGCTGTCTGAAAGCAAGGAGAGGTCTGTCTCCTAAGCTTTGAGAGAGTGAGGGATCATCTTGTAAAATAGGCTGTAGATTTTTGATGATGTGTTGAAGAGGTCTGGCTTGGGGGTTGTAGGTGACGACCAGTGGCGTTCTGTTGTTGTTTTTCATGGGCTTCTCCTGCAGTAGTTGACTTCTGGGTACCCGTCTGGCTCTGTCAATTTGTTTCTTCACTTCTGCGGGTGGGTACTGTAGTTTTAAGAATGCTTGGTAGAGATCCTGAAGGTGTCTGTCTCTGTCTAAAGGGTCAGAGCAAATGCGGTTATATCTTAGGGCTTGACTGTACACAATGGATCGTGTGGTGTGTCGAGGATGGAAGCTCGAGGGATGTAGGTAACTATACCGATCAGTAGGTTTGCGGTATAGGGAGGTCTTTATGTGCCCATCGCTAATTTGCACTGTAGTGTCCAGAAAGTGGATCTCTTGTGTGGAGTGTTCCAGGCTAAGTTTGATTGTGTTGTGGAAATTGTTGAAATCTCTGTGGAATTCTTCAAGGGCATCTTTACCATGGGTCCAGATGATGAAGATGTCATCAATATAGCGTAGGTAAAGTAGGGGTGCTTTTCTCGCATTACATCAAGTGAATTGACCTCCCCCCTCCTCTATGTGCTGTTCCCCAGTGTTTTGAATCCTAACACCTACTTTGATTTGCTGTTACAGCCTGACTTGATGCTATGTCATACACTCCCCTGCATTTAATTTCCTCCCACTCTGTAACTTTCCCATCTTCAAAGCGTCTGACGAAGTGGGATTTTCTCCCACAAAAGCTCATGCGATTAATAAATCTGTTAGTCTTTAAAAGTGCCACAAGACTCTGTTGTCTCTCTCCTTCGGTTTTATGATGTCAATGTGTTAACATCAACTTTAGGTGGCGCTCCCAGCGTCTTGGAGAGCTTTTCCAGACCAAACATAAGTGTTGAAGCTTTTTAAGGTCTGCACCTTTCTACTAATACCCATGCATATATAAAGCACAGCTCATTTTTTTTAATATTAAAAAAAAATAATAATAATCCAGCTCTCCAAAAAGAAACCATCCAAACGTGCATATATGAAACTGGGAGACAGGAGCATTTGTTGCCTTCTGAAACAAGGAATATTGGTGGTTTGGTGATGGCACTGTCAAAGCAAGCTTGTGGCAGATATGAGGTGGTTTATTTAATTTGCCAGAGGTAAAATCCCACGGTGAGTGGATAGAATAGGAGGATGCAGAATTAGGAGTAATAGTGCCCAAAATAATGGCAAAGACCCTAGCATCATGGGGCATCTTGGCTTGGAACTGCAGGAGGGTAATGAAGTGACTCTCTGCTTTGTAAATCTGATTTTCAAGAAGACAAAAATCAGCGAACCAGTTCCTGTCCTTACGGACACCATTGCAATCAAGGCATCTGACAAAGTGGAATTTTCTCCCATGAAAGCTCATGCGATAAGTAAATCTGTTAGTCTTTAAAAGTGCCACAGGAGTCTTTGTCTTTCTGCAATAGACTAACACGGCTCCCCCTTTGGAACTTTATTGCAATCCTGTGGCTCCAGCTCCTCCCTACCAAAGTGGAAGGAGTCTCAGGGCCTCTGTTTATATCCCTTTTCCATCTGACTGGAGAAGGTAGCTGGGTGGCCTTTGCTCCTGTGTCCTTTCTGCTTTAGTGGAGGACCATCTCAGAGTGGTGGGGAGGGTCCTCAGAAAAGGAGCAAGACAACCTAGGCAGAAGGGGAAAAGAGCAGGACAGAAAATGCACCATCAACGTGAGCAATGGTTTGTCAGGTGAAGTTGTGAAAGCCAAAGCTATAACAGATCCTCTGTTATCCTCTGTCCTCTGATCTATAACAGATCCTCTGTCCATGCTCTGGCACCGGCTCAACACCCTGGATCTGCCCCCGGGTTTCCTGGCCAACCTCCAGAAGACAATTCTGGAGTTCTTTTGGCCAGGACTGCACTGGGTCTCTGCAGGGATCCTGAGTCTTCCCTTGGAGGAGGGAAAGCAGGGCCTGTGCTGCATCTATAGCCAGGTCCACGCCTTCCGCCTCCAGGCCCTGCAGAGACTCCTTTATAGTGCAGGTAGTCCAGCATGGAGCCATCTGGCGTGCACCTTTCTCTGCCACTACCGAGGGCTCTGATTCGACTGGCAGCTCTTCTACATCCACCCACAAGGTTTTCCATGAGACCTCTCCAAGCTGCCGGCCTTCTACCTGACCTCCTCTGTACCTGGAGGCTCATCTCAGCCTCCAGGTCCCGTGTGCCCACCGAAGGGGAGGACCTCCTCGCAGAGCCCCTGCTACACAACCCCCATCTTAGTGTGCAGGTAGCGGAGGCCCCCTCTGTGAGGCAGAGGTTGGTCCTGGCAGGCATCACCAAGATTGGAGACCTCCTGGACTATGCACAGGGGACTGGGTGGATCCCCTTGCTCTGGCTCAGCACATGGGGCTCTCCACCCTTCGAACCCCCCGGCGTCTACTCCAGGAGGTGAAGGCAGTCTTGACCCCCACTGCTCAAGTCTACCTCGAGCGGGTCCTGCAAGAGGGTGCTCCCCACCCCCCGTCAGCCCTGGCCCTCTGGAGCTTTTGATTGGGCCCCAGCCCAACGAGCCTACCTGGCCACCTCCACCCCATGCCCCGAGCCAGCTGCTAAACTTGCATCCGACATGCTTCCGAACTGTGTCCCATAAATACCTGTACACGCTCATGCTACAAACCATCCACTTCCTCACTATCATGTCCTCCCCAATACAAAAGGGCGGGACCTAATTCCATCAGTGGAGGGCGAGAACTCCCGGTGGTCCAGCCTATATGCCATCTTGACCCCATGGCCCACCAGGGATATCAGTTGGTGGCTGCTCCATGGAGCCGTGAGCATGGGTGTGTACTTGGCGCAGTTCACCCCCCGTCCCGACACCTGCTCCTTTTGCGGCACTAGGGAGACCCTGGTGCATGTCTACTTGGAATGCGCCAGGTTGCAGCCCCTTTTCCAGCTCCTCCAGAACCTCTTACTGAGGTTCTCACTGCACTTCTCCCCACACCTGTTTGTATATGCACTCCCTATCCATGGCCCCACAAAGTCGCGGGACCTCCTCACCAACCTTCTGCTGGCCTATACAAAGGTCACCATACATAAAACCAGAGAGAGGAGGTTGGCTGAAGGGGCTCTCTGCGACTGTCGGGCCTATTTCCAGTCCCTTGTCCGTGCACGTCTCTGGGCAGAGTTCCTCTGGACAGCATCCGCTGGCTCCCTTGACATCTTTTGGGAGCAGTGGGTGCTGTCCAGGGTTCTCTGCTCGGTGTCCCCCTCAGAATCCCTCATTTTAAATCTTTGACCCCCACGCCCGTCCCTGTTTGTCATTAGTTGTTCCAAGGAATCATTTGGATCTGGGTCCAGTGCCTCCTCCCCTTAGGCTGGGGAAGGGGTTTTAGCAGTGGGCAGGCTTGTGCCCACCCACTTCCCGCTCCCCAGGTGTGATCACCCTCCTGTAGCCATCAGGCCTGGCTCTGTCACAGTAGTCTCAAAGCAATGCCCATGTTGCTGGGAATGGGGCCATTGCACACCTGTGATCCCGATGCTGTTTTCCCACAAGGTACACCACAAATCCTATTGCCCCTGCTACCAGGCCGTACTCATCATGACTGGAACAGAAAACCAGGTCATCGACTAGCTAGGGATTCTGATTATGTTCTGACTTGCCCTTAAGTGTAAAATGGGGAGTATTTTTTTAAATAGCAACCTTGCACAAGACCCAGGGCGTGTACTGATGATATTTGCCTTGTGCTTTGCATTCCTTATAGTGGAAAACTTGGCTTCCACACTGCCGGAGGGGTTCTCCCAGATTAGAAGGTGGAAAAAGAGAATGTATGAGGAAATGTTCGAGATAATGAATTCAGCTGACACAGAGCTAAGAGCATGGAGGATTTCAGTTCCTGAAAAACTGTACATGGAGAGAAGAATATCCTAGAAGCATCAGTGTGACATGCTGGATGAGATGCTGTGGCTTATGAAGGCGCAATCAAACATGTTAAGGCAGCTGGTTGAACTTCAAGAAAAAGAGCTTAAGGCCTGACTCCCTCTGCAGCCCCTGCAGAAGTGCCTGTAAGCATTGCCATTCAAGCTCCTTTGATGGGCAAGACTTCTGTGCTTTTATGGACAAGCCGCATTTGTTTCTCCCCTCCCAATTCTATCACGTAGTTTGCCCAAGGTTAAATCATTTTCCTTCTTTTTCAGATTCTTTATGTTGATGCAATAATCATTTTGCGAATGAAATACTCTTTATTTATTCCAGCTACGGGGGTCAGGAAGAAGAAGAGGGTACAGGGAAACTGAGGCAATGGAGGGGAAGGTGAGGGAAGGCACAATGCAGAGCAGTGCTACACATTACTATGGCTAACTATTAAAATGGATTTTTTCAAAGCCTCCTGGAAACAGAGTTCCTTGCTGGGCTCTTCTTATTGTCCTGGTATCTGGCTGCTCAAAATAAGCTGCCAACCTAACTGCCTCCATGCCCTCTTGTGAAAACGTCTCTCCCCTGTGCCTCACAGATATTATGGAGCACACAACCTGCAGTGATAACAATGGGGATATTTTCCAGAGGGGTAGCTGTGTTGCTCTGTATATAGTAAAAACAATGAAAGTCCTGTGGCACCTTAAAGTCTAACAAATGTCTTCAGACATAAGCTTTTGTGGGCTGCAACCCACTCATCAGATGCTTACCCTAGTAAGAAAACAGCACCAGCAACCCTGTAAATGTCCAAAGGTACATTTCAGCACCATTCTGCACTTGCTCAGCCTATTGCCCAGGTGGCTGGTGTACCGCTTCATAAGCCATGGGAGCAAGGGGTAGGCAGGGTCTCCCAGAATCACTATTCGCATTTCTACATCATCAAGGTTTATTTTACAATCTAGAAAGAAAGTTCTGATTGCAGTGATCTGAACCGATCTGTGTGCTTAGAGATGTGTGCTTCGTGAACCTTTCTCGACCATCCCACATTGATGTCAGTGAAACATCCCGTGACCCACCAGCACTTGCAACACCATTGAAAAGTATCCTATTCAGTGTATGTACTCTTTGGCAGGATGGTCTGGTACCGAGATAGAGATGTACATCTCAAATATCACCTTGCCGCAGCTAGGAACACCATCATGGCAAAACCATCCACTATGTCCTGCATGTTGCCTAGAGTCACTAACTTTCTTAGCAGAGGTCAATTATTGGCTCTGCACACTTGGATCACAACAGATCCCGCGATGGCTTTATCAAGACCGAATTGATTCCCTGCTGACCGGTAACGGTCTGGCATTGCAAGCTTCCACAGAACGATCTGATCTTTGACATCCACTCTCAGAGCTCATCTCATGTTAATGTTGCTGCACTTTGGAGCTGGGAAAACCTCTTCACAAAGTTCCTGGAAAGTGGCCCACCACAATCCAAAGTTCAGCAACCACTGCTTGTCATCCCATAGCTGCATAATGGTGCGATCCCACCCGTCAGTGCTTGTTTCCTGGGACCAGAAATTGCTGTCCACCATCTTCAGTTTCTGCGTAAACTGCACACAAAGCAACCAGGAATTGATTTGTTCTATGGCTTGCAGGTTGCTCAAATGACTTTGCAATGTTCTGCGCAGCGGCTCCTGTATCATCTCTGAAAATACTTCAGGATAAGGTGAGAAATGTTTGTGATGCTAACAACAAGAGTGCATAGCTGAGCAGGGTCTGTGCTTCTCAGGTTATATAGCTAAACTAGACTTTCCAAAAAAAGGCAAAAAAAAGTATGAGTTGTTTGCATCAGGCTAGGGAGAAGTGAGGAAAGAAACTGCATCATGAGAGGCTGAAGCCATGTTCCCATTCCCCTCCATGACAATGTTTTGGTCCCATGAGGCTTCGCAAGCCCTTCCCAAAAACCCCTTGTGGCAAGTTGCACTGAGGGACAGCTATCCACGGCGCACTGCTCTGTGCATCAGTGCAAGTGCTGGTAGAGAGGACACACTCCACTGACACAATAAACATGGTGTGGACACACCCTGACCAATTTAATTACTGGGCCAGCTGGATGTCGACTTAAATGGAGTCGACTTAACTTTGTAGTGTAGACATGCCCTTAGTCTTTCTGGGTGCTACTGTAATACAAATCCTAAATAATATTAATAAACATGAGAGAAGGTTAGAGACAAGAAAAACATGGGGGAGAGACGGAAGCATCGTTAATGGGGCAAAGGGTAAATACCTGAGTAACGAAACAGGGAGATGGGGAGGCATGAGAGAAAAAGAGTGGCAGGAGAAGATAAGCAGAGAAAAACTAATGGAAGGTGAAAGGAGAGAAAAGGGGATTATGAAATGAAATAATGAATAAAGAACGAGCAAATATTCTCCTTTAAGGTTACTTATATATAAATGTTTCTTATTCTTAAATATTTCGGCTACTGTAAGTGTCGCCCTGGAGGCGGGGGGAGGGAGGGCACCAGATGGACACAATTCATGTCAAGGTTTATGAAAATTAGCTGTAATCCTTATGCTTCTGGCAAGACGCCAACGTGGCCCACAGGACTGCAAAGGCTACGCACCATTTAAACGAGACACATACGTTGAAGTGCCTAGCTACCAAGGTGATAGGTGCTTTAGATCTCACAGTGACAGCGCAATTTCTCCTAAGCATTTTAATGGCCAGGCAGGTCAGTCAGGAAATAATGGACTCTAATTAGTGCTTCCTCAAATTGCAATGCTCTTTACCTGCAGCTGAGTGGCATTAAAAAAAAAATGTGACTTGTTTTTTACTACGTTTTGAAAAGCGCAGTCAGAGACATTACCTCTAAGTGTATTCTAACACCCAAATGACCTACTGCTCAGTACAAGCAATGGGCAAACATATCAGCACCTGTAGCAAAGGAAAAGTAATTTTTTTATTCTCATGGCCAAGTTATCGTTAAAGCTGTGTGATGATCCATGGCATCTTACTTCACTGTAGCGAAGAGCCTGCAGGAGTAATGGCGGGTAACATAAATGAACTGCTTCCCACAGGTACTTGCATATGCTAATTACTGTTATCGCAAACGTGTTTAGGAATTTATTCATTATTTATTGGTGTAGAGTAGTGTGGAAGGACCCCCATTGACCCACTAAGTTAGGCACAGTACAGATAAGTAATAAGAAGGTGGTCTCCGCTTCAGAGAATAGTCACTCTAGAGCAGATTGAAGAGATGGTTAAAGTGGGTGGGTTCGGGGGGAGGGGAACAAGACAAAGGGAGCAGGGACAGAGAACAAGGTAACAATGAAACAAGTATATTTTACTTGTATAGGTTCTGAATGGAACCCATTGCTGGACCTCACATGCTTCTAAGCCAGTGGGTTCTGGGTAGAGTCTAGTTCCTGTTCCTAGCTCTGGGAACCTTGAGGGTTCACTTCTGGACTCCGATCAGAGTTGCAACCTCTGAGATAAAATAACTGGGACAGCCTGGGGAATCCGAAGCCCATAAAACTGGACACTGGCAGTGTGTTCTGAGCACCCAGACAGATTTCCCAGGACAGCTACCTCAAAAAGGGGACAATCTTGGGAAAACATGCACAGGTGGCAAACTCTTCTGTGAGGCCCTCCCTTGGAACAGAGGGTGCCACCACCTGGTTGCCCAAGGCCCCCAAATCAGTGTCAGACCTCCTGAGCATCCCTCGCCTCAGGTCACACACACTCACTCACTCTCTCTCTCTCTCTTCTCCCCCCCAGTGTCCTGGGCTTCTAATTTAATCCCTTCAGGGACAACATGGCAGGAAGACAAAGTGCACAGGCTTAACAGAGGAATTTCTTAACCCTGGAAGCTTTCCTCTGGCATCACTCAAGAGTTACAGATCTTTGAAAAGATAAACTGTCCACCCCCAATCTGAGAGTTGTCAGTGTTCCCAGCTAAGCAGAGTCCCGCCTGTAATCTCTCTCCAGCATGTTCCTCTTACATTTAACAATGGTCAACTCCCTCCACAGAGCAGAACTCTGCTCTAAAGTATGGTCTCTGTTCCCTTCCCCCTGTGCTGTAGGATGGAGGCTCCAGCCTCTCTCCTGCTGATAACCTGATCCTGCCTGCCTCCTGAACCTTGGCCTGCCTCAGATTTTGACCTCCCAGTGTCTGATTCCTAACTGTTGCTCCAACCTTTAGGTCTGACTGCCCTTGTCCCAGTCATGACAACGTGACTGAAATGCCACCAGAAAACAGTAGCATTCTGTTTCTGCATCCATGTAGTTCTCTCCCATTTTGTAGCTTGTCTTGGACCTTACGAGAAGGAAAATTCCTGTAAGTTTGGAGAAGAAGAGTCCTGTGCTTAAGGCACAAGACTGGGAATCAGAAAAGCTAAGTTCTGTCCACTGCTTTGGCACAGCCTTGGTGACCTTGGAGAAATCTCTTAATTGCTCTGTGCCTCACTTCCTCCGCTCTCCTATGCAAAAGGCACAGATGTAGATTTGACAGCTGCTATCTTAGCTGACACAACAGTGACCTACCCAGGGGCCTCCGGAGCTGCTACAGTTTGAGCTAAAGGTCTCTAACTGGCTCTGTAGCACTCATGCAGTTGCATGAGAAGACTTCACGTGCTCAGCATGTAACGGGGAGAAGCTGAGCCAGGAGTGGACAGCAAGATGTTTTCTACCCATTTTGGAGCAGAGTCTGTGCAAATGTATATGTGACTGGATGGTGCTGGGTCCAAAAGAGAAAGAAACGCCTGCTTGGGTTTCTACTAAAGATTCCTTCAACCAAGGAAGAAGAAGGAGCTGTGTCTTTCAACTCAAGCCTTCAGGGCTTGAACAGAGACGGTAACTGAGATTCAGGTGAACGCCACCTAAACTTTGGGATTCTTGGGTATCTTTCTTACAGTGTTTCTGTGGGGACTGTTCTGTTTAAATTCATTTTGTTTTCATAGGATAACATTTATTAAGTTAGTAGTTAGTACAGTTCATTATGTTTGTTCTTAAGTAGTATTTTAATGTGGTAGGATAACTCTGAGCAATCCTCGCTGTGAGTCCCTTACAGACTGGATCCTGGATCTCCAGATGCTTCTCCATAAGAGTTAGGGTATATTTCTTTTAAGGCACGGGAGAAAGGCAATTAAATGAATTTTAGCCCACCCGAAGGTTACACTTGCCTGGTTTCTCTGAGCTCCTAGACTAGCATCATTAATATGTTCTAAAGAAAATCCTCTCTTTTTTAAGCTGTTTTTGCATATTGGGGTAAATAAGATCAGAGTACAGCGGAACACTTCTAGAAAAACAACAGATTGCTATGAGAGAAAGAAAGAGAGAGAGAGCTTGTAGTAGTAAGTCAACATAGATCAAAATGCCTCCTGATTGGGAGCAAGTTGTTCATGCTATGAATTTTCTTGCTATTGGAATTAGTCCTTTGTGACAGTAACTCCCAATTCACTGTGGAATGTTGATGTTCCGTATCCGAAATTTTAACTTTTGGATGGTGTATACTCAATATAAGGATCTAAACAACTCAGGGGATTGTGGTGGAAAGAACCCACATTGATTAATTTATCTAGACTTAAATACAGTTATTTAGAACAACATTGCAGTCGATAACCACCTGGAGGCAAAATAAAGGGACTTCCTCCCCAAAACACATAATCAAATGGTTTAAATCAAGCTCATCTCGGTAGTTACCAAAAATTATTCCCATCTGACACCTGTCTGTTAGCATGTGTCATTGGGATCTCAGTCTGAGCAACAGAGAACATGTGCCCACATCATAAGCCCATCACCACAATTAGCACTAACTAACTATTTCCTGGAGACTCCATGGATTAGAATTTTCCCCCGCGAAATAAATTATCCTCTCATTCTGAGAGGTGGTCCATCCAGGTCAGGGTTCAGCCATATTGTTGGGACAGTGTAGAGAACCTTACACTGGCTATCCTGTCCCTGCTCCAGGATGACGCTGGAAGATTGCCAATCTGACTCCTTGAGTGACGGCTAAATCCGCAAAAATGTAAAATCAAACCCACAAAAATATTAGCTCAAGCCCTCATTCAATCCTTTATTTGCTGGATTTTCACAAAGCAACTGTGCCTCTTAACGCCTTATCACTTATCCTATTCCCAACAAAGTCAGTGGCAAAACTTCAGTTGATTCAATAGGAGCAGAATCAAGCCTTTATTTTTCTGCATCTGTCTCACCTCCTGTTTTTATTTTAGCCCACTGAAGAGCGCAGCAACAAGAGCTTGTTTGCATCTTGGCACCCAGCACTTTCCTTCAGTGCATAGCTATTTCATAACCAGTCGGGAATCTATTCTCTAGGAACAAATACACAGCTTTGGGCTGTACCTACAGGGCCATTGAGGCTATGCCTATAAAAAGTGTGCTGAAATAATTAGAATAATCAAAAGCCATAGAAAGCATTGGGGGAAGAAAACTTGGAAAAACCGCTCTGGAGAATAAAGATGAAAGATTTTGAACTTATGAGTCTTGCAGACTGCAACAAAAAACCACTGCCAAAAAAGCCACAGCTGTGCACGACATGGACAGATAAACAAATGTGATTGTGATGAGTGGAATGACAGTTCTCTGTCCAGAATGCATTATCCCAAGGTGCTCTTGGGCATCTGTTACATAATTTTGTTATTTTTAACTAGTCCTTTTATAGATGTTTAGGCATTGCAATTTCCACTAATCATTCCCAGCACACTTAAAGTTGGCATCGTACAAGGCAAGCCAAAAAGTAAATTCTGGGACAGATGCTGATCATGGGTCTTGTAGCCCTCTGAGTACTGGGCTGATGAACCCAAAACCAGTCTTTCCTTAGACTAAATTGTGAAGACAAAGGAAAATTAGAGCTGGTTAGGAAATAGTTTTGGTTCACCTTCCCACCCACTGGAAAATTTAAACTTTTCAGAAAAATACCTTGACTGAATATTGAAATATTATGATTCAAGATGATGCCATGTTGCCTGATGGGAGTTGTAGCTCTCCTCTATGAGTTAGTATTTCTGGCCAGATTATATCTCCTAGGGTGCACTACTTCCCCATCCTGGTGAGGGGAGGGGTTGCAAAAGGGGGAGTCCCTGGCCCTGTTGTATCATGAGTGATGTAGTTTGTCCAGAGACCTGGCCTACAGAGTAAAATGGAAACATAAAGAACCCAAACTATAACTACTACTATGAGGCATAGTGGCACCACTTCTAATCAAAGTATTTTGGTTTTCAGCCAAAGATTTCTGGTTTTTGATGAAATATCAAAATTTTCTGCAGAAAACCAAAACTTTTGGTGCACATATTTGCTTAACTGAAAATCCATTTTCCATCAGAAACCAGTTTCAATGGAAAAC
This sequence comes from Pelusios castaneus, assembly GCA_007922175.1. Lineage (NCBI taxonomy): Eukaryota > Metazoa > Chordata > Testudines > Pelomedusidae > Pelusios > Pelusios castaneus. Next base: position 3,794,094 of record ML685782.1, read on the forward strand.
TTTCCACTAGCCCTAAGGGAAATGCATCCGTTGTGCTGGGGAGAGTTGTGGAGCTGCTAAGAGACCAAATAACTCAGGTAAACAAGATCCTTCCTTATCTTCTCACTAGCTATGCTCGTATCCTTCCTTCATCCATTCTTTCTCTCTACTGGATATGTTACATGGTTGCAGTTGTGAGCAGACAAGAAGGGACCCAGGTGCATATAGACCAGAGGCTCTCAAACTTTTTGACATCAGCCTCCTTTCTGATTTTTGAGAAACCCTCATGCCTCCCCTCACCTCTCCTTTACCATCATCCAACCCCCCTTTAACAAATATTCAATTAGTAATTGTACAATTAAAAATAACCACAAATAGGTTTTCTTGACACAAAAATTTTTTGCTATGAAAATTTCACAGCCTCGTGGCCCCCTTGGATTTTCTTCATGCCCCCCTAAAGAGTTACACCCCCCAGTTTGGGAACCACTGATACAGACATATTAGATCTGGAAAAAGTACAGAGAAAGGCAACAAAAACAATCAGAGATATGGAACAGTACATATTTGGAAAGGTTAAAAAGATGGAGACTATTCAGTAATAAAGTTCGTTATGTTTGTTCTTAAGTAGTATTTTAATGTGGGAGGGTAACTCTGAGCAATCTTTGCTGTGAATCCTTTGAGGCTATGTCTACACTTGTTAAAATTAGTTTGAACTAACTAATTCAAACTAGACTCATAGACTTTGAGGTCAGAAGGGACCAGTACGATCATCTAGTCTGACCTCCTGCAAAATGCAGGCCTCAAGACCTCACCCACCCACTCCAGCAATAGGCCACCACTAATTTTAGTTAGTTTGAATTAGCTTAATTCGAACTAGCATGGCCACACTGGAATGTTAGTTCGAACTAAGCAAGCACTTGCTTAGTTCGAATTAGCGATCCCCATTCATTTCAATGGCCAGTTAATTCGAACTAAGAAATTAGTTCGAATTAACATGGCCACATTGGTTAATTCGAACTAATTAGTTCAAATTAACCCCTTAGTTCGAATACCCTATTAGAATGTATTAGTTCAAATTAAGGAAGCCCTTATTTCGAACTAACTAAAGCCTAGTGTAGCCATGGCTTTAGTTAGTTCGAATGAAGCCTTCTTAATTTGAACTAACTTGCCAGTGTAGGCATAGCCTGAAAGACTGAATCCTGGGTCTCCAGTTGCTTCTCTATAGGAGTTGGGGTTTATTTTTGTTAAGGCACTGGAGAAGGACAGAATGAATTCCAGCCTTCCCAAAGGTTACATTAACCCATTGTCTTCTGATCACCAAGCTACAAACACACACCATCCAAGAGCCTCCTGAGTTTGCAATGGACACTTAACAGAGCAAGATTTTTGCAAAGCAAGCTGCTTCATGGTCATGGGAGCCCAGCCAAATTGTAGTGAATCTCTGGTGCAAAGCCAGAAAAACTGTGGACTTTAGCAAAAGTACCAAGAATGACTACATGTGCCAGCAGCTTTGCAAATTTTCCAGATCAGTGACCGGTGCAGAGAGCATATTAAGAAAATGAAGAGTGAATACCGGAAGACCAGGGACCAAAGCATTGGGCAACTCACAAATCTCATACCTGTTTTATGGGTTTGACTGGGTGCTAGGCACTGCACCCAATACGGAGCCATAAATGAGGCATGATGACTTGATCAGCCAGGATAAGGCCCTGCTGGCCCCTGAATCCAGCACAGGGACTGACGTGAGCCCCCAGCAGGCTTTGAGTGAGAAACATGAAGTGACTCTTTTTTTTTTTCAAAACTTTCTTTTTCCTGTTTTAGAGCAGTTTGTAGAATAGGATTACCTGCAAATTCTAGGTCCCTATTTGGAAAAGCTGTTTGATCTCTGCCCTGAGGAACACCTCACAGCCAAGCCTGCTCACAGAAGTCACCCCAAAGCCTGGTAAGTTTCTAACTCCAATTTAATATTTTTTATTTTTTATTATTGTGATGGTAGGGATTTCTGCTCTAAGATCCAGTGCAAAAGTCATGAGAAGCCAGTAACGTGCCAAGAGGAGGGTTAGGGGGGGCTAGGCCCCCAGGTGCCTGGCTACAGGGGGGTTCTGGGCCAATCCCACACCAGGACAAATTAGAGGGGCCCCAGCCCGGGCTGCCCAGTTTCAGGGCAGTGCCCCCACTCTCCCCACTGTGCGGGTGAGACTGGTGGTGGGGCGGCCGCGGCCCCTGGTGCTAAATGGGGCTGTTCAGCACTGGGGGAGCCAGGGCCATAGGCCACCCTCCCTCTGCTACAGAGCAGCATTCCAGCCTGCCTTGCCCCCCAACCCAGCCCAGCCCCCCAATGCTGAACGGAGGCTACCCTGGAGAGGACCTGTTCAGCACTGGAGGGGCAGGGGTGAGGCAGGCTGGAACGCCACTGAATGGGCCCTCTCTTGGGCTTAGGGGCAGGGGCAGCCAGCCCCACGCCCCTGAAAAGCAGCGACCGCATACCAGCCCGCCCCACCCCCTGGGGGAGCACACCTGAACTCTGCTCCACAGCGGAGGGATGGCAGCCTCTGGGCCCCCCCCCCCCCCAGCGCTTAACGGCCCCCTCCCTGCCACCAGTCCAGCCAAAGGCAGCTGGTGCCCCAAAACTGGGCCACCTGGGGTGGGGCCCCTCTAATCTGGCCTTAGTGCAGGGCCTGCACATCACCCCACCCGTCCCCAGAGCGTGGCAGTGGCTGTCTGGCTCCAGGGGTGAAATCATTTGCTTCCCCCCATGTGTTGTGCCCTCCACCTCCCCAGAGTCCCCCCAAGAGTAGGAGGGACCCCCACTGCCCTGTGGGGGGGACTGTAGAGGATGGGGGAGTGGGGCATGAGGTGGGGGGAGGCAAATGTGACTTGGTCCCCAGGTGCCAGACAGCTTCGGTATGCCACTGTGAGAAGCCCCGGGTACCAGTGTGTATCCACTAATGGCAGCTTGTGTGACCGGGGCCTCCTGGGATACCCTCCTGGATGTGCAACAATCAGGGCAAGCTGCAAAACCGGGAGCCAAACTCCCCACACACTGATGGGTGGTACTTAAACCAGTCTCCCTATCAGGCTTTTGGTTCCCCACACTGGTTACCACAAAGTGTACCAAAATAGAAGCAGCCCCCTTTATTGCACTCCAGCTCCTCTGGCTCCCACCTAGCCACACGGTCCCTTAAAGAAATAGGTTCTCCTGACCCCAAAGGGCCAGCCACATTACACAGAACAATATAGGTTTGTATCTTACCCAAAATACCACACTGGTAGCCAATCCTTTAGCAACTACAAATAAAGGTTTAATATAAAAAGAAAAGAAGCAAAATATGAGAGATGTTAAAGGGTCAAAGCGAATCACATACATACAAATGATTTAAAGTTCATGTAAAGCAGTTTGCAGGCTTGTTCCTCTGGAGTTTGCAGGCTTGTTCCTCTGGTAAACACCCAGCGCCCGGATGGGCCTCTGTCCTTTGTCCAGTCACAGATGAATAGTTCCAGAGATGGGTGTTGGCTGGAGACTTGAGACAAGATGGAGTTGGGGCTGCTGCCTTTTATCACCTCAGGCCTTCTCCATGCTGTGTGGAGTTCTTTCCAATCAAAATGGAGTTGAGTCCCATGTTCAAGTCCTAGTGGCTCAACAGGTTTCTTCCTGGGCCCACCACACCTGGGAGCTTCCTTAATGGGTCATTAAGGAAACAATGGCTGTAGATATCCAGTCTGAGGAGCATCCTAGAATCACACAGGTTGAAATACAGATATAACAAACATATTCCTAACTTCTAATACAGATGCAGTTCCTTCACATAAACCATATAATCATTCCCAGCAAATTCCAACCTTTCTATTGGTACCAAACATGGCATAGCTCCTATGGATTATTGCAATTATAAAATATGAATAAGAGATAGTATCATAAATGGTCCCCTAAATCTAGACAGTGTCATAGCTTGTATCACAGTTCCTTGGCAATCCCCCTCATCCCCACCACACAGTGTTCAAATTGCCAACCAGGAATTGCAAACAAAAAAATATCTTTAAAGAGTGCACTCTAAAGTCACAGATGTTTGCTCTTGCCATTCATGTTTCCTTTAAGTTATAATGGCTTAAATTGTGCTGCTCTGTAATCACTCAATAGGCTATGAGCTGCCTGGAAACAGTGAAGGCAGTGTGAGTGTTTAGGGAAACTGTATTCTATTTCCAAATCCAGTCCATTTCGGTTAGAGTTAGTCCATGTAGTACTACGTATGAGTGAGGTGTCAGTTTTTGTCCAGAAATGTGCCAAGGTGGATAGAGGAGAAAGTCTGTGGAGTTCTGAGTGTTTGCAGGCAGTAATAACAGAGTAAGCCATGTGTAAGCTAACACAACATCCGGTTAATTCTTTCATGAATTCTGACCCAATCTTGGTTGCTGGTGTCTGCAAACTTTTCCCCAAAGCAGGAACTCCAGATAGTTAGTCACATTGTGGGGAAGAGCATCTTTCCAAGGCCACTTCGGTAGCTGATGAGGCCACTCCACTCACAGATGTGCTGTTCAGTCTCTGCTTGCACTGCAGGTTACCCACCAGCAGCTTAGAGTAACATCTGTCTTTGTCAGCAGGGCACTACAGAAACAGTTCTGTCCTCCAAACTGTAAAATGATAGAAAAAGTCTTTTGAAGCCAGAATCCTGGCCACCCTCCCCATATAAGAACATAAGAACATAAGAAAGGCCGTACTGGGTCAGACCAGAGGTCCATCTAGCCCAGTATCTGTCTACCGACAGTGGCCAGTGCCCAGGTGCCCCAGAGGGAGTGAACCTAACAGGCAATGATCAAGTGATCACTCTCCTGCCATCCGTCTCCATCCTCTGATAAACAGAGGCTAGGGACACCATTCTTAACCCCTTTCTGGCTAATAGCCATTTATGGACTTAGCCCCCATGAACTTATCCAGTTCCCTTTTAAATATTGTTATAGTCCCAGCCTTCACAACCTCCTCAGGTAAGGAGTTCCACAAGTTGACTGTGCGTTGTGTGAAGAAGAACTTCCTTTTATTTGTTTTGAACCTGCTACCCATCAGTTTCATTTGGTGACCCCTGGTTCTTGTATTATGGGAGTATTTAAACAACTTTTCCTTGTCCACTTTTTCCACATCAGTCATAATTTTATATACTTCTATCATGTCCCCCCTCAGTCTCCTCTTTTCCAAGCTGAAGAGGCCCAGCCTTTTCAATCGTTCCTCATACGAGGCACTCTCCAAACCCCTAATCATTTTTGTTGCCCTTTTCTGAACCTTTTCTAGTGCTAGAATATCTTTTTTGAGATGAGGAGACCACATCTGTACACAGTATTCGAGATGTGGGCGTACCATGGATTTATATAAGGGCAATAATACATTTGCAGTCTTATTTTCTATCCCCTTTTTAATGATCCCTAACATCCTGTTTGCTTTTTTGACCGCCTCCGCACACTGTATGGACATCTTCAGAGAACTATCCACAATGACTCCAAGATCTTTTTCTTGACTCGCTGTAGCCAAATTAGCCCCCATCATATTATAGGTATAGTTGGGGTTATTTTTTCCAATGTGCATTACTTTACACTTATCCACATTAAATTTCATTTGCCATTTGGATGCCCAATCACTTAGTTTTGTGAGATCTTTTTGAAGTTCTTCACAATCTGCTTTGGTCTTGACTATCTTGAGTAGTTTAGTATCGTCTGCAAACTTAGCTACCTCACTGTTTACCCCTTTCTCCAGATCATTTATGAATAAATTGAGTTTATCAATTAATTCCAAAACTTCCTCTAGTGACACTTCAATCTGTGACAGTTCCTCAGATCTGTCACCTACAAAAGCCGGCTCAGGTTTGGGAATCTCACTAACATCTTCAGCCGTAAAAACCGAAGCAAAGAATCCATTTAGTTTCTCTGCAATGACTCTATCATCTTTAAGCGCGCCTTTTGTATTATCATCATCAAGGGGCCCGACTGGTTGTTTGGCAGGCTTCCTGCTTCCTCCACGGCAGTCTGTATTGGTGAGCTGTTCAAACTTCCTATAATGTGCATGATGGGCTATAAAGTTTTACAGTGCATCATGGTCAAAGTGGTAGAATGGCCACATTTAATTAGGACATTAGACGCTATGTTTATGGTTTGCTTGACTCAGTTCTGCATGCTACAGTGTAGACACCAGAGGCCCAGGTTAGAAAACTCTTAACCTAGGGTTAAGAAACAGTGTAGAAACACAAGCTCAGGGTTCTCTAACATGGGTTAGCTGATTTAAGGCCTGTTAATCCTGGGCTTGCATTACCAGGTAGAAATGTCCTAAAAGATCAAGAAACAATTATTTTTTTTCATGTGCTACATAATCAAAAACAAAGGGGATATGAGAGGAAGAGAAGTCAATGCTTTTAAATGCAAGAACTGATGGAATAGTTGCAGGGAGAAATTTTCAAGCCAAGGTTCAATTCTTAGTGGAAGAAGGGAAAGACATAACCTTTACACATCCTTTTGCATAGGCATAATCCTACAAATTGGTATTTGCATGCTCTGATTGGGAATGGCAAAGCTGGAGGACTCTGTATAAAAATAGGTTTTCCTCTGCACCATGGGTCTGTATGTGGATTGCTTATGGCTCAGCAGCTGTATGGGACTTGGAAAATGTGGCTGTGTGTTTTGAAAGTCCTAGGTACTACAACCAATGAAGAGCAAAAGGACAATAAAAGCAACTACAGCTAGAGCTTACTTCAGTGGAAACAGAGTTTCTGCTGCAGGGACACTAAGTCATACGTTCCCTGCCTGACACACAAGGAGATTTCACTGACTGGCGCTCTCTAGGGGATATGTAGGGAGATAATGGGGGTAGGGAATGGGCATCTCACCCACAAATGGTAAAATGGACACAACATTGCCATTTGGGCTGGCCACGCATTGCCAAGACCATGTGTGCAACACAGAACAGGAGAGCAGTAAGCCAGGTCTGCTAGTTATCCCTATAATCAGCTGGCCAGGCGATAGGCCGGTTGCCATGGTGACCTGGTGCTAAAAGACGGATGGATGCTAAGGGTTCTTTCACTGAACCATACTGTTCTTCCCTGCTTTGGCCTGCTCAAGCACTGTGTGAAGACCACATCCCAGTTGTCCAGAACTGACCTGGTCACCATCCTGAGTGTATGTTTTTCATCTTGAAAGGCCCTGCTGCAGCAAGCTAATCACCTAATAATCTGGTATGTGCTGTCATGAAGCATGGGGGTTTTATTAATTTGGGGGGGAGCTAAAATGGAGATGATCTGTTTGTTTTACACTACTTATTTAAGGTGGGGGGGAGCGGAAATGCTACACTGAATAAATTTATGTGCTGGTCTTGCTGAGAATCTGAAGTCCCTTTGAAAAAATAAAAAATAAAAACAGAAGCATTCTCCGGTGCAGTTCCTGCAAATATTAGTTTATCATTTGTATTGGAATCTAAATATGTATGGTTGCTTATTATGACATAAGGGGCATTTTACAGTAACAAACAAGGATGACCGTTGGAAAGAAGTTGCATATGTTCTGTGAGGAATAGGGGGTGTAGAAGTTTCTCTACAAGCTTCATTGGCTGCTCTTAATATGAGAGAGAGAGAGAGAGAGAGAGAGAGAGAGAGAGAGAGAGAGAGAGCTGGGCAGAAAACTTCAAGCAACTCTTTTTTTCCCACTGGAATTTGTCAGTTTGTCAAAACTGAAATGTTGCACAGAGATGTGCCTTTTTCACAGATGTTCCAGTGGAACTCAGGTTTTGCAGCCGCAGACCAGCTGGCTTCTTGGGATGCCTGACTCCTGATGAATCAGTTTCCCTGGGACTCAGGAAGCCCGTACAGTCTGCTGGCCTGGGAGTCAGAGAGCTGTAAGAGATCACTGTTCTGGGCTTTAGGCTGCCGTAGAATGAGGAGTTCCAGGCTCTCAGCTCCGCTTAAGCCCACCAGGCAGAATTCTGTTTCAATTTTAGAAGATGAAAAATTTGGGGATTTCTGTTAAATGAGAGTTTTGATTTATTTTTTTATTCCAAATCTGAACAAAAAGAAATTTTGAAATCTCCTGTGAAATGAAATTACCATTTTCTTCCCAGCTCCAATTAACATGTAACATGCAATAACATATATTTTAAGAAAACTACAATGTTGATGCACATGGCAGCCCAAAGGGCCTAATTCCACTCGACTTTCATAAATGAACTGTCTCACTGAGTTGGTTCTAGGTTCAGAAAATACTGGTGATTATTAAAATGTATTGAGGAATAGTCCTACTAAGAAATTATTAATTATTATTTATTTAGTAGTTATATTATGGGAGTGCTTAGTGGCCCCAGTAAAGATTTGGACCTCCATTGTGCTATGTGCCATATAAATAGACAGTTCCTGGCCTGAAGAGCTCACAGCATAAGGCACGAAACATAAGATGGGTGGGTGGAGATGGAAGTGGATCAATTATACATAATTTGTTCATACATTGTCAATATTATATGCATATATTATCACCAGGGGAGGGATCCAGAAAGCAAGTGGTATGGTTAAAGTGACAGAAGAACGATCTCAGTTGCTGTATGTGGTGTGCGGGAGGTGGAAGTGGCAGGGCTTTTTTCTTTTTCTATTGGGGGCCAACGTTCCCGGAGGCCATGCAGCAATGTTTTAACTTCCATGGACAGCACTTGGTGGGGAGCTCAGCCAGCATACAAAGCCTGCTCTGCATATTGGACCTTCCATCTGCTGAAACAGAAGCAGCTCCTCTCAGCCCTAGGCACAGGGAAATAGGACAGACCTGAGGCTCACCAGTAGAGAGAGATGAGAAGAGGGATGGGGGGTGCAGGGGAACCTGGAAGATGATGATAGGGTGGCTCCCTCAAAGGTTGAGGTGTGAGGGGGAGGCCAGTGGTAAGTTCTTCTGTATCTCAGAGGTGGCAATCGTAGATGAAGATCCCTTCAACTCAGCCCAATGGACAAGCCAGGAGTTATACATTTGAACTAAGCTATGCAATTATTTTAAGTAACGTGCATATCTTAGTTTGATTGCCACTGAAAAGAGCAGACCATGTAGACCTGCTCTCTGATGCTGTGGTACAAGACAAGATGGCAATAGAGTTTGAGCCGTTTGGATAGAAAGAAAAAGATTTTGGGTTGTTTTGGGTTTTTTTCAACAAATGTGCTGGAGGAAGGAGCTACCGGACCTGAATGCCAGGTTCTCTCTGAGGCCACAGCAAGGAGGAGTCAAAGATGGCTCTTAGTTAGGCAGGCCATTCACCCAGTTTTAAGCCAGACAGTCTTGCTTTTCTAATGTTTGTCCTCCTTGTGCTAAGAAAATACTGGATATGGTTTTGTCTGGTTTCGAATGGGCGGGGGGGGGGGGAGGGTGTGGTGCCATTTGGAAGAGCCTGAGTGTGTTTGAGGGCATGTCAGTGGGAGTGGGGTGGTGTAGTCTTCAAAATAGTGTCTCCCATCTGGCATGACCTCCACCTTCCTTCCAATAGAGACAGGATCATTCAGGCAAGCTCCGCCATTCCCAGAAGGACTAGTATTCTGTCCGGTATTCTGGGAAAGCATAAATGCCCACCCTGCTCCCAGTTTACTAGCCTGAGGACAGTGATGTTAGCAGGGACCAAGAATGTGGGAGGGGTTCAGGAGTAAGATTAGAGGTTCCATTTTCTCCATGTTATATTTCATGTTATGGGCAAGATGCCCAGAAGGAGAGATTGTCCAGGCAAACTGAATGTGGGATTTGGATTACAAAAAAATCTTGGGTAAAATTAATCCCTGGGTAAGTCACCAGTTCTACCAGTCCATTGGAATATATCTCCATTCTCCAGTCCAGTTCTATAAGATTATCCTATTTTTAATTAAGAAGGCCTGTAGAATACCTTTCATTTTCGTAGCCCGAGAGATATTTCTAATGGACAAACTTTCAGTTTCAAGAAACGCTCTCCTATTAAATCTAATTTAAATTCATAAGTTTAAATTCCTAAATAGACGTATTACTGTGATTTTAAAAGGCACTTAATGCATGTTAAACACATAATAAATTCTAGAGGATGAATACTAATATACGTTTTAGGAATCATGGTGTAATAGATGAAGATTCAGAACCTATTACTGATCTAATAATTAACAGGCAATTATTGTGTCTTTGAATCTTAATGAAATGTTTCAGGAAACAAGGCTTTATCCTACATTACACATAACTGGCTTTTTTGTGTGCTTCCACTGTAAGCGCCCAATTTGAGACATTTTAACATGGGCATATTTTAAGAAAATATAGTGCAAAGTCTCTCATTAAATTATGCCACTTAGAGGCATCTCAAGAATGGAAATACCATAGTCACTAATAATTTTTTTAAAAAATGTTAGCCAATAGAACAAAAGAATGTGTGTTGAGTAGCCAATGTGGCTTTTTTATACCAGCACGCTTGTTATTGTATATGAACTAAATGCCAGTCAATCATGCTAACTTGTAAGGTAAATGATTTAGATAATTATTTGTCTGCATTTGATTTGAGATCACCAAAGTCACATGGTAGCAATCTGTGTAAATCTAAATCTCCAATACCAATAGCTACCTGATTGTGCCACCTAGCCTTTCAGTTGTATATTTATTTTAATAAAGTAAATTGTTTCTTTGTATCTCAATCTGCTGACTGTAAGGCCCAACTCCTCAAAGATATTTAGGCACCTATGGGAGTTAGGCACCTGAATACCCGTGTGGATCTGGGACTACACAACTGACCTGTTTTCTTCATCTACTTCAACACAGTTGGACTGAAATGCAACATCTGAGGCATGAGTCCATAAAGATAATTTTTGGAGTTAGAAATAAATGAAAGTTGACGCTAATGAAACACTGTACTGTCTTTCTAAAGTCCTCTCGATATTAGAAAGAGTATTCATTACTGACTATGAGTGTCAACAACAGGTGCACCTCCACAAACAGTGAACACAGTATACCGGTAAACCTAGCCAGTGACAAGTCACATTCAGAAACAATGATTAAAAATCTGCTAAAACAGACTGGCACCACCGCAACTGGATCCTTTTGGCCAGGGAGGAGGAGTCACGATTTACTACTCAAGTGTATGTGAACCAAACTGACCTAAAGGACATCTGAGAGATCTCTAAAGATACTGCACGTTAGTGTTTCTAACAGCTGATGATAGACAGGCTTTGAAGCAATGTCAGTTGAAACTGTCACATTTTTGGTAACATTATGACTATATCTTAAGGTGAATGCACCATATTAAATGGTTTCATTTGCAGGTTCAAGATGATCTTGTACACTGTCTTGTATTTCTGGGACTTTACAGATCCATCACTTGTTACAAGCTTTTCCTTTTAAAAAAAGAGCAGAATGTTGTAGCTTAGAGAAGATGCATTATAAGTAAGAAGCTTAATAATTACCTTCACTGTTCAATGTTCTTGTGGGCACAACCTAACAATGCAGTTACCAGAGTACTAAATAGAAAGTCTTTAGTCAAGATTTGCTACAAATGTAAGTGAACTAATTCCCAGAACTTTTTTTTTTTATTTCAGAACAAAATCAAGAAGTAGCAGCAATAAGTCTGTCTGTATCAGCAACTTTCCCAAAAGATTGGAGGGTGGGTTGTTGCGTTGTCGACTTAAGCAAAGTGTAGTGTAGACGCAGGGCACATTAAGTCGACTTTATTTACCAGTGTAGACGCAGCCCTTGTTTGTTTTGCTGAACTAGCCTAACACAGATACCCCTTTGGAACTTGACCTATGAAGAGAGATTTGAAAAAAAACAAACCAAAAAACTGGCTAAGTTTAGTCTTGAGAAAAGAAGAATGAGGGGGGACATGGTAAGAGTCTTCAAATATTAAGGGGTGTTATAAAGAGGGTGATGATCAATTGTTCTCCATGTCCACTGAAGATAAAACAAGAAGTTAATGTTTTAATCTGCAGTGAGGGAAAGTTAGTTTAGATATCAGGAAAAACATTCTAACTATAAGGTTACTTGTAATCGAATAGGTTATCAAGAGAGGTTGTGGAATCCCCATCGTTGTAGGTTTTAAGGACAAGTTAGAGGACAAGCGTCTGTCCTGGATGATCTAGGTATTCTTGGTCCTGTCCCAGCACAGGAGGTTGGACTGGATCAGTGTTTCTCAACCACTGTGTCGGGACACATTACTGTGTCAACACACAGTGGTAAGTGTGTCACAGAGAGATGAGGAGATGGCCGGGTTTGGACTAGGGGGTGGGCTGGTGTGTCCTGTAGGGTCACGATACACCACCAAGTGTGTCATGACCCACAAAAGGTTGAGAACCACTGGACTAGATGATCTCTCAAAGTCCCTTCCAGCTTTATATTTCTATGATGCTCTGATAAGAAATGTGAAACCCACCCTGAACCTGGGCAGAGCAAGGGAAATGGGATGGTTTCAGACAGAAACAATTATTTGAAGCATTTCCATTTTCATCAGTTTATTGGCTATTAGTAAGAAGAGAGGTACAGTTTAATGGTATAAATTGGCCACATTTACAGGAATCTTAACACTGCGATATCCAAAAGAATTGGTGTATAGTTAATAAAATGATAGCTAGCTATTAAAGGCTTGTGATTCCATTAAAAGGTCTGCAAACAATTGTGGAAGGAAATCTTTAAGTATTGTTGCCTTGGATTTGTTTAATTTACTGTATAATCAGTTCTTTCTCCAGATTGGGAAAGTATTTTCAAAAGTGAGGAGGGAGGAAAAAGACAATGGTGGCTCAGAAAAGTAAACAAATATGCTAGTGTCTTAACTAAAAGGCTATCTTTTAATCTGTGAATAATAAGGAAATAAGTATTAATTGCTGGTGACTGAGGGTTTCTTCAGTGTCATCTTGCTACCCAACTATACCTGCTATCAGTTTGGTTTTTGTTTTGAAAGGCTCCAGCTATTCCCCACCTTCCCATCCATGCTGAAAAACTATTTCCTGAAATTGAATAGTTTCATCATCCTCACAAACAGTGATTTATTTGCATGCGGGAAAAGTCAGGGAAATACCTCCCTCCCCCAAAATTATAAGTTTGTTGGCTCTGAATGTTCAGGCAGGAAATACATTTTCATCCTCCACTATGTATTTTCTGTGGTGTTCATGATCATTTGATAACATACTGCAGACACATTACTTACCTCGGTCTGTAGCTTTGAGAGCTTTGTAAAGTCTCTCTCCTTGCTGGGAAATTCACAAATAAATTCAATGCTCACAATGGATGTCAATTTCAAAATGTACACTGTAAATATATTTGCTAAAGAGTTGGCCCAAAAATGAAACATCATAATTTGCTCTCAGTGTGTGTTTGGTTGCACAATTTAGCATGGCATTGGAATGCTTCAAGTACTTTTCTTTGCCACTTAAAGTCATTGGCATTTCAAATGCAAAGAGCTGTATGTAACTTTTCATAATTACTGAGCATTTCACACGTGGAACTGGGACTTTAGAGCTATTGCTGTTGTGATGCGGGCAAAACAGGTGCCAGATCATGCTAAGGCCTCGGGCCTCATTGAACACTGACAAATGCATGGTTGGAAACCAGCCCAGCTTACCTGTGGGTTAGTATACCGTATTTTTTGGACCATAAGACGCACCTGACCATAAGACGCACCCAGTTTTTAGAGCAGGAAAACAAAGAAAAGGGAAGGCAAAGAAGAGAAAACAAAGAAAAGGGAAGGCAAAGAAGAGAAAAGGAAGGAAAGAAAAGGGAAGGCAAAGAAGAGAAAAGAAGGCAAAGAAGAGAAAGAAGGAAAGAAAAAGGAAAGCAAAAGAGGGAAAGAAAAAGGAAGGGAGAAAGAAAAAAGAGAAGGAAGGAAGAGAAAGGGAGAGAAGGAAGAGAAAGGAAGAGAAAGAAAGAAAAAAGAAGAAAAGAAAGAGAAAGAAAAAAGAGAAGGAAGAGAAAGGAAGGAAGCAAAGAAAGAGAGAAAGAAGAGGAAACAGGAAGAGGAAGGAAGGAAGAGGAAATAAAGAAAGAAAAAGGAAGAGAAAGATGAAAGAGGAAGGAAAAAAGAGAAAGAAAAAAGGCAGACAAATAAGGAAAAAAGAGAAAGAAGGAAGAGAAACAGAGGAAGAAAAAAGAAGGCAGGCAAAGAAGAGAAAGAAGGAAAGAAAAAGGAAGGGAGAAAGAAAAAAGAGAAGGAAGGGAGAGAAAGAAGGAAGGAAGAGAAAGAAGGAAGAAAAAGAAGAAAAGAAGAAAGGGGAAGGAAAGAAGAGAAGGAAGAGAAAGGAAGAAAGCCAGCCAAGGCCGCCGGCGGGGGAGGACCCTACCGCGGCCCTGGGAAGCCACCGGTGGGGGGGAGCACACCCCAGCCCCGGAGGCTGATCCCGGCCCCGTGCTGGGAGGCCGGGGCCGTGGATTACCCCGGCCCCGGCCCCAGGCCGGGAAGGAGGCGGTCGGCGGGTGGGAGCCCGGGAGCCCCCCGCTGCCGCAGCCACCCCTCTGGCCCAGCCGCATGGGGCAGGCAGCCAGGCTTGCGCTCCTGACCCGAGCCTGAGCCTGCCTGTTCCGCCCTGGGGGCGGGGAGGGCCAGCTCAGAGGCCGGGCGAAGGAGGACCCTGCCGGGCGCCGGGCGCAGGAGGCCGGAGGACCCTACCGCGGCCCTGGGAA